>SMDT01002579.1:0-27615 GCA_005392925.1 Aquilaria sinensis | reverse complement strand
TCATGAGATGATTGTATTTTTGCACATTGAGTCATGATATTTTATTAAGGCATTAATCCAGCAATTATGTTTGTTGTTTTGTTTCTGCGTAACGTAATAAACATAATTGTAACCCTAGAATAATGATATTCTTAAATGTCCCTAGTCTAGTATTATTGTGGAGCGGGTTGCAATAATACATAACGACTAGCATATGTGGAGACTAATATGAGATATGTAGTCTACATATGGGTACAAGTTGGAGAACTTGTGTACTGGACCAACCCACCATGAGAACACTTCATGGATCATTATATGACTGTCATAAGTGATTCTCATAGTGATCATGGTATATGTAGTCCTTCGACCTAAGATCATCAAGGTTCCCTACATGTGAGTCACATACTTTGATACTTTCCTTTGTTGCTCGTAACTGAGTGAACTAGAAAGAGGTCATTGGGTATGTCACATATCATGCGGAGGGATTTGTTTGATCAAGATGGGCTTTGTCCTCCTATGTAACGGGAGTGATATCTTTGGGCCCCTTGATAGAGTGAGACTTAGAAAATGCATGGCCATGCTCCGATGAGTTGATATACGATATTAATGTCATCAGTGTAAGTTGGTATACTTGGTAATCAAGAAACCAAAGATTGGGCTATATGAGAGTGACACATTCCATATCTCATGCTTAGTCTTGATATCCTGGACAAAGGGACAATGGCATATATCGGTGATGATCATAAAGGTTTAGTGGAATCACCGACAATCTTATCACTTGGGTAGTAATGATGTGTTGCTAGACACCGCTCATTGCTTATGATCATAAATGTGATTTATGATCATTGCCAACGTGGTAACAGCTTATTGGGTCGCACACATAGAGCTATTTGGATCATTAGAGTGCATGGGCTAATTATTTGGGTTATGGTTTCACTTTAATTTCGTATTAATAATGGGCCAGATCGCCTTCGGAAAAGCGGCACCAAACATAGCGAGCCGAACACGATATCCCCGAAGGCGGAACTCCCTGAAGCTGGGAACCCCCGAGCTCAGGGCTTGTTTCCCGAAGAGGCTCTGTCCGTACCAAAGGACGACCTCACCCAGGGACCTCGGGAGTACGGCAGGAGATTTATGGAAGCATTTAAGGAAGCCTCTGACACATCCAATCACAGACGCCACAATCCGCCTCAAAAGGCGCTCTGCCACGCTGACGCCATCAAAATCACATCATGGCCCGTCTCAGCACATGGCTCAAGGTAACCTACTATCTGTCTCCTATGCCCAGAAAGTCAGGAACGTCCGACCGAACACGTGTCGTGATCTGAACGGGCTAGGCACTCTTATAAATACCAGGAGTTAGTACCAGACAAGAGGTTGGTTAGCTGGCGAAATACGGCTCCCATTACCAGGCAAAACTCATCAGCCCTTTGTGCTATTTTTTCTGCCTTTCTCTCGGCCACCACTGACTTGGGCGTCGGAGGCTCCCCCCCCGGAAAAACACTTCCGGGGGCCTCCTAACCTTTTGTTTCTGAGCTTTCAGGTGCTCTCCTTTGGGCTGTCCAATCCACCTGGCGTTCCTCCTCCTAGAAGTCCCTCCACCAGTCATCATGACTCTAAACGTTGAGGCCCCCGGCCATCATTTGGCGCCGTCTGTGGGAACCCGCTCTGAGATCGCCGTCGTTAAGACTCGGCGTTCTAAGGACAAGGGACTCCCGAGGTCCCCGTCTGCGCCTGAGATACAACCGGTTGCTAAGCAAACACTCCCAGGGACTTCTGCGCCCGAGGAAGACCGCCCTCTGGTAGTCACCATGAGTTTCTTGAGGGACTTTCAGCGTTCGGTCGTGTCTGAAGTGACACAGCAGATCGGCCGAAGGTGGCCGCAGCAAGCACAGGCCCAGAGACCCCCCTCAGTGACACGCCCTCGGGAGAGGAGTCCCAAGTCTACACATCGCAGTTTGGGGAGTGGAGACCCTCGCGAAGAATCATCCACAGAAATTATAGCCCTCGGGAAACGTTCTGTGGGACAAACCAGGTCCAAGCGACTGAGAGTCTCACAGCGAAGCAGTTCGTCGCCTGAGGCGAGGTCCTTGTCCCCTCAGCGCCGAACTCGCCCCCCGAAGAGGCGCCGACGATCTTCATTCCCTGAAGAAGGCCCTAGCGCCACAGTGCTTATGGAGAGGATATTAGCACGGCTAGATAGGGTGGAGAAACAAATGGCCAGAAAACCCGTTTGGGCCAGACTCTCGGGAACATTCTGCGAAGATGTCTCCCCATTCACTCAGGCCGTTGTTGAGGCAGCCATGCCAGGTGACTTCAGAGTACCTTGGCTGGAGATCTATGATGGCCGGACTGATCCACAGGCCCATCTGACGAAGTACAGACGGAGCATGATAATGCACGGTGCTGACGACGCTACCATGTGCAAGTGCTTCGAAGTCACCCTCACGGGGCCAGCAACTGCTTCGTACAATTCACTGCCCTCAGGGACCATTACTGAGTTCCATGAGTTGTCCAAGGCCTTCACACAGCAATTCATTGGGAGTCGACCTACTGCGAAGATGCCTGTCCAGATGTTCGACATAGAGCAGAGGAAGGGAGAAACCATCCGAGACTATGTCGAAAGATTCAATAGAGAAGCTCTGAGCATCCTAGACTTCCGGCCCGAAATCCGCATTCTCGCCATGACACGGGGCTTTCGGCGAGACTCACAGCTATTTCTACGAGTTCTCAAAGGACCCCCCGGAGACCCTCAGAGAATTTTACCGAAGGGCAGAACAGCACATGACCGCCGAGGAACTGAGAATGGCAGGGCCGAAGTCCGATCACCACCGCGCCGAAGGGTCCAATCAGCAAGCTCGGCATCCGACCGAACAAGCAGGCCGACCTCGGAGAATGCGGGGAAGGAAACCTCAAAGTTTCACACCCTTGAGCACTACACGGACCAACATTCTCATGGCGCTGGAAAGGCAAGGGACGCAGATTCGGCGGCCAAGGGCCATGACCGCCGATAATAAGAAGAATGCATCAAGAAGTTCTGCCAGTTTCATCGCGACCACGGTCATGACACCGAAGACTGCTTCCAGCTGAAGAAGTACATAGAGTCGCTGATAAAACAAGGCCAACTTCGGAAATACCTGCGGATGCCTTCCCCAAAAGGAAGAAAAGATGAGGAAGAAAGGGCCGAAGATGAGGACTACGACTCCGACAGGCGGAGAAACCGAAGTCCAAAAAGGCGCCCTCCACCTCCTGCAGGGGTTATCCAAACCATCACCACGGGGCTCCCATCCTCGGAAAGAAAGCGGAAGGCCAGAGAAATTGCAGTCATGGAGTATCAAAGTCCATCAAAGAAACTGGCTCGCAAAGATGGCTCCACCGTCGTCTTCCCCCACGACGACCCGCTGCTGATAATGGCGAGAATAGGGAACTGGGACGTCAAGAGAGTGTTGCTTGATGATGGCTCAAATGCTGACGTCCTATTCTCGCACTTACTGCCGAGCTTGGGCATCTCCAGCAGCGAACTTAAACCTGTCACTACGCCCACCTTCGGCGTTGGGCCATCCGAACTACCCGTCCTCGGATGGATCGACCTCCCCTTGATGATGAAAGGCACTTCGGTAAACGGAGCAGCTGAGTTGTACGCGTCCACAATGGCAAGATTCATCGTCATGGACGTCCCGTCTTCGTACAACGCCATCCTTGGAAGGCAGACACAGGGGAACCTGCACATTCGCCCTGATGTGAAGTACTTGACTGTCACATTCGCCACCAAGGATGGAGATGCAGAGATCTTCATAGACCAGGCCGAGGTAAGAAAGGTGTTTGTGAAAGCACGAAAGGCTCCGGCAAACAACTCTACACAAACGGTGGAGGCAAAGGCGCAGGAGAAAGGCAAAGGAGAAGATCCCGCAAAGGCAGAAACGGAAGCAGTAGATCTTGTCCCAGGACAATCTACCCGAATAGGGAAGAGCTTGGCCGAAGGTGACAAGGAAAAACTTGTATCCTTTCTGCTGGAAAATAAAGATCTGTTTGCCTACTCGCCGAAAGATATGCCAGGAGTAAACCCTGGCATAATACAGCATAGCCTCAAAGTAAGCCCGGAAGCAAAACCTGTCCGGCAAAAGAAACGGAGCATCTCAGCCCACAAAAGCAACTTTGTCAAAACCGAAGTCCAGCGTCTCCTAGATGCTGAAGTTATCAGGGAAGTGAAGTACCCCGAATGGTTAAGCAACGTGGTCATTGCCACAAAAGAAGGTAGCAGCAAACTCCGGATGTGCATCGACTTCAGAAATTTGAACGATGCTTGCCCGAAAGACTCATACCCTCTGCCGCCAATAGATCAACTGGTAGATTCAACTGCTGAATATGGGCTCCTTAGTTTCCTAGACGCCTTCAGTGGCTACCATCAAATAAGGATGGACCCCGAAGATGAAGAGAAGACTGCCTTCATCACCGAGGGAGGAACATATTGCTATATCAGGATGCCCTTCGGGCTCCAAAATGCAGGAGCCATCTACCAGAGGCTGATGAACAAGGTCTTCAAAGACCAAATGGGGAGAAACATGGAGGTATATGTTGATGATATGATAGTCAAGAGCAAGCTGCCTGGCTACCACGTTGCAGATTTAGAGGAAACCTTCCAAAAGCTTAGAGCCTTCGGGATCCGCCTTAATCCTGAGAAGTGCATCTTCGGGGTGACCTCGGGAAAATTCCTTGGGTACATGGTATCCGAAAGAGGCATCGACGCTAACCCCGAGAAGATTAAGGCTCTGCTTGAGTTCCGAACTCCTGCCACAGTCAAAGACGTGCAGAGACTCACCGGAAGAATAACCTCTCTGAGCAGGTTTATTTCCAGGTACGGAGATAGGTGTCGACCTTTCTTCAAAGTCCTCACAAAGGCAGCAAAAATGGAAGGCAACCTCGGAAGAAATGATCATCCTTGGGATGAAGATTGCCAAAAGGCCTGGGAAGAACTCAAAGTCTACTTGGCCAGCCTGCCGACTCTGCGACAACCTCGGGAGGGAGAGCCCCTCGTACTGTACCTCGCCGTCACAGAAAAAGCTGTGAGCTCGGTCCTCATGAAAGAAGAAGGGCCAAAGCAATGGCCGGTCTACTATGTCAGCAAGTCCCTGCATGGCGCCGAAGTCAGGTACCCTTTGCTTCAAAAAGCTATATACGCCTTGGTGCTTGCAGGGAGAAGGCTGCGACCATACTTTCAGGCTCACCCCATCATCGTCCGAAGTAGTCTGCCACTACGGGATGTCATGAAGAGAGTTGATCATTCGGGAAGGCTCTCCAAGTGGTGCATAGAGCTGGGCGAACACGAAATCACGTATGAGCCTCGGAAGGCCATAAAAGCTCAAGCACTGGCAGATTTTATCGCCGAAATACCCACCACTGAGGAGAGCCATTCAGATCCAAAAGAGGGTGAGCCAGAATGGACCTTGCACGTAGACGGAGCCTCGGGGTCCGAACACCAGGGAGCTGGAGTAATTATCAGAGGACCCGAAGGCCTGGAGGTAACGAAGGCTATCAAGTTCAGCTTCAACGTCACCAACAATGTGGCTGAGTATGAAGCCCTCATAGCGGGATTACGCTTGGCCAGAAAGATTGGCGTGAGAAACTTAAAGGCTCACAGCGATTCCCAGCTGGTAGTTCGGCAGACGGCAGGAGATTATGGGGCGAAGGACCCAATCTTGGCAAAATACCACGAGCTGGTAGCAAAGCTCATCCAAGAGTTTGACGCCGTACGGATCGAAAATGTACCTCGGCGGAATAACACTGAGGCAGATTGCTTGGCGAAGTCGAAAACATACACCGAGGTGCTAGACCATCCGAGCATCTCAGTGCTGAGCATAGCGACCTCGGGAACAGGATGGAAAGATCCAATAAAAAGATACCTCGCAGAGAATTTGCTCCCCGAAGACCCCGGCGACGCTGCAAGACTGCGAAGACGCTCCGGCCGATTCTTCCTGATTGGCGAAGAGTTATACCGGCAGGGATATGCAAACCCGCTGCAAAGATGCGTGGATGAAGAGGATACTGAAATGGTCCTTGAAGAGGTCCACGAAGGCATGTGTGGTTCACACATTGGAACTGATGCCCTTGCAGCAGTAATACTTCCGCCAAGGATACTTCTGGCCTACCCTGAGAAAGGACGCAAGGCAGTTCGTCCGGAAATGCGGTAGTTGCCAGAGACATGCGAAAATCCAGAGGACACCCTCGGAAATGATAACTCCGGCAGACTATCCTTGGCCCTTCGCAGTCTGGGGTATAGACCTTATTGGGCCACTCCCCACAACACCCGGAGGCGTGAAATTCTGCGTTGTAGCAGTGGACTATTTCTCTAAATGGGTCGAGGCAGAACCGCTGGCAACTATCTCGGCAAAAGAAGTGCAGAAGTTCGTATGGAAGAACATTGTATGCAGACTTGGCATACCGAGGGTACTAGTAGCTGATAATGGATCCCAATTCATAGACAAAGGATTCCAGGAATTTATCAGCGACCTCGGAATAAAGATGCACTTCGCCCCAGTAGCTCACCCCCAAAGTAACGGGCAGGTGGAAGTATCGAACAGGACCATAAAAGATGGCCTGAAAAAGAGACTGGGAGAAGCAAAAGGGAAATGGCCAGGAGAACTCCAAAGCGTATTGTGGAGCTACCGAACGACGCCCCGAAGGGCCACAGGGGAAACTCCCTTTTCACTAGTCTTCGGGACAGAGGCCATTATCCCAGTCGAGATAGTCAGACCATCAGTACGGGTGCAAATATTTGATGAAGGTGGAAACGACCTCGGCCTCAGAACCAAGCTCGACCTCGTCGGCGAACACAGAGAAATAGCCGAGCTGAGAAGAAAAGCTTTTCAGCAAAGAGTGGCCGCGGCTGTAAACTTACGGGCCAGGCCAAAAGAGATCAAGAAGGGAGACCTCGTTCTCCGAAAGGCTGACTTTGCACCCCGAAAGCCGTCCCACGGAGTACTTCGCGCAAACTGGGAAGGACCTTATTTGGTTCTCGCCGAAGTACGAAAAGGCGTGTACAAACTTGGCGACGCCGAAGGCGTAGAATTGAAAAATACTTGGCACTCAGACGCCTTGAAAAAATTCTACGCCTAAGATGAAGCGGAGGAATTGTAAGTACAGAATGCTCTTAAGGAAAGTTCTTAAGTATCCAAAATTGTGCAAAGTAGAATTCCGCGAAGATGCTCGCCGTAATAAAGCGCAGATTGACCTTCCAGAGTCCCTTGAGCCATCACGCTCGGGAAAAGATGGAGAAATCTCGCAGAGGCAGTTTTCCGAAGTCCCTTGAGCCATCATGCTCGGGAAAGATGGGAAACAAGAACGTCGCAGAAGTACTCGCCGAAATAAGCGCAGAGACAGTTTTCCGAAGTCCTTTGAGCCATCACGCTCGGGAAAAATGGAAAACAACTCTCGAAAGATTTCCTAAGTCTCTTGAGCAAACATGCTCGGGACAAAAGGAAAAGAAGGAAAATTTTTTGACTAAGGAATTTCCAAAGTCCCTCGAGCGAACATGTTCGAGACAAAATGGAAATGCAAAAGCCTGCAAAAAGACTTAGTCAAATTTTTCAGACTTTCCAGAAAGTCTCTCGAGCAAACGCACTCGGGACAAAGGAAGGTAAAAAAGTTTCTTTGATCGCAGGTTTTCCGAAGTCTCTTGAGCGAACGTGTTCGGGACAATGGAAATGAAGAAACTTGCAAGAAAAGACTTAGCCAAAAAAATCATCATTAAGAGCAAAGCTGCTTTACCGTAAAGAAGTGCCCGAAGAAGGAATGCAAAATAGAAGGGAAGGAAAAGGGGCCCTAAAAAATAGCCTAAGGGTTCGCGGCGTCCCAAGAGCCACTCGCTGGCCCGCCCTTTTCCACCACCTTTGGCACTGGAATTGAAGGAGGAAGGTTCAAATGTTCGACCTTGGACCATTCCCACCGAGGTCCCCCAGGAATGTTTAGAGCCTCCTGAAAAGAGAGGTCCAGATCTGGGAACCTCTGGAGGACCTGGTGACGAGCAAGGCAGAAGCCGTCCTGAAAGGCAACCTTGGCCATTTGATCAGACTCGTTCTTATCAAGCTCGAGGTCGTCAAGGTCGTCCTTCAGTTCAGCAATCTCCTCCTTCAGCGCCTTTATCTCCAACGCCCCTTGGACCCCTTCTTCAAAGACTCGACCTCAGCCCGAAGAGTGTTATTCTCACTCGTCAACGACACTATAAGGCTGTCAGAAGCAGCCTTGTGCTTGAGAAGATCTTCGTTGGCGGTGAGCATCCCCTTTATTTGATCACCGAGGTCAGCAATCTTCTGGGAGGAATCCTTTTGAAGTTCTTCTTTTTCCTTCCGGAACTCCTCCCGAAGTGCAGTCACTTCTTTCTCAGCAGCCTCTTTCAGCTGCTGGTTTTTGGCGGCCGACTCCGCGAGTGCGATCCTCGCCTCATTCATGGTCTAAGTGGCCGAAGTTCGGAAGGCAACCTCCCTGGCCACCCGAACTCGGAGAAAGCCGGCGTACCCCAGCAGCTGCAAAAAGATAAAACGCAAGGTCAGTAAGAGCCAAACACTTAGGAAAAAATTGAAGGGAAAGAGCTGTGAAGGATATACCTGAGCAGCATGCTCGGTGATCTTTGCGGCGAGAGTGTTATCCCCCGGATGGGCCGCCGCTATAGCCTTGAAGGAGGCCTCGGTGAGCACCCCCTTCGAAATTTCCTTAGCCATTTGAGGAACGTCCTCGGAGTACAAATTCATGTCCTCCGTGAACGTCCAGAAAGGCTCCTTGGGTATCTTCCCTTGCGGGATTTTGGCGTCCCGAAGAGCTCGCTTCCGAGCATGTTCGGCCGCCCAGTCAGGGGTAGTCAACTCCCCTGCGTGGCAAGAATGAGAAGGAGATTAAAGACAAAGAAGGCAATCCAGAAAAAACAAAGGAAGTACACTTTGTCTGGAAACAAACCTGGTGGAACCTCGGCAACGACGTCCTCGGAGTCCTCGGCCTCCTCGGTTGAAATGCCCTTGCCCTTCCGCCTGCGCCGCTCCTCGGCAGAAGGTACTTCTACCACTACATCAAGGAGGGCCTGCGACGCAGTAGGACTTTGAGGAGGGACGTCGGTTGAAGGGACCTCGGAAACAGCAGTCTCAGGCGCCGGAATCTCGGCTGTCCCAGGCTCCTCAGCAGTCTCCTCGGGAATTTCTTCTAGAGGAACCTGAGCAGGGGACCTCGGCCGAATCATCAGGCGGCGAAGTGACAGCAACCTCGGCGTCCTCGTTTCCCTCCCTAATACTTTCCAAATGGGAAGAAATAACAGTCTTCTTCGCCCGTTTAGACGAGGGACCAGCACCAACGGACTTTCGCCTTCGGGAAGCCACCTTCTTTGTCTACTCCCCCTTCTCCACTTGGCCGGAGAAAAGGGACTTGTAATAGGCGGCAGTCCCGTCGCCCATCTCTGAAAAAGGAGAGAAACATCAGCGTAAGTCCAAGGAAAAAAACAGCAAAGGAGTAGAAGATGACTCACTTTCGACAAGCGTTTCGAAAGAAATTTCCTCCTTAAGAAGCTTGACCAACCAGGAATCCTTCCCGGCGATGGCAGGAGCTGGCATCTTGAGGTCAGTCTTGTGCTCCTTTACCACCTTTAATTCCCGAAGGACCTCTTCGGTCATCAACTTCCAGTTGATTGGAAAAGGGTAAAGGGCGCGCGGAGCGACCTCGGGATCCCAGTCAGAGACAGCCCGAATGCGGGCGTCGAAATCCGCGAACACGGGAGCCAACTCTGGGGTCAGCAGCATCCTCGGATCAACAACGTCCACATCCAGTGTTCCCTGAGCCCATTTGGTCGGAACGTACGACCAGGCCTCGTCCATCTTCAGGAAGAAGAACTTCTGTTGCCACCCCCGCCAGTTGCCACCCCCGCCAGCTATCCTTAGTGGCGAAGGTGAACATGAATTTCTTGCTCCCGGATCCCCGAGGTAGCATGAAATAGAAGCCACCCTTCGGGACCACAGAGAGCTTGTAGTACTGCATAAAGATTATGAAATGGGGTTCTATCCCGAAGACGCCACACATGCAGAGGTAGGCGTTAAAATAGCAGAACGAGTTCGGGGGAAGCTGGTTCACAGCAATGCCATGAAATTTGCAGAACTCGCACACCATCTTCGGGGGAGGATACCGAAGACCGGCCTTCAGCTGGGCTCGGAAAACGGTAACCTCCTTACTATGGTTTGAAAAAGCATAATGGCTAGAACGAGGCAGCCTAGTAATGGCGTAAGAGGGAAGAAAGAATTTTTTCTTCCACCTCTCTAACTTTGCAGGGGTGGTGCAACAAGGATGGGCTAAAAGAGGCTGCCAGCTCTCAGGAATGGGCATTTTCGACATGAAAACGAGTTTGAAAACGGAAGAAAACAGTTTCCAGAGAAAAACTCAAAAGAACAGAGGGATCAAAACGCTCTGGAAAACAAAAACCCACCGAAAGATTTGCCAAAATCTGAGGACGCCGTCGTGAAAGTTGGCTGGAAAAAAGCTCTGATTAAGGTAGCTCCGCCACAGAAAGCAAGAAAGTGCAAGAACAGGGGCAAAGCAGAGAAAAGAGCAGAAGAAAAAGCAAAAGGAACTTATGATGGAATGGGCTATTTATAAGCCAGAGGTGGGTAACCGAAACATCGTCATAAGTACCCTTTGGAGGCGAACCGTCGCCGTAACTGCTCTCTGCACCTGAAAAGGCGTGCCCTCTGTAACCGACGTGACTCTCCTCCAATGGCAAAGCGCCACGTGTCAACCGCTGTGGAAAAATGGTGGACACGTCCTCCAAACGTCCCTTGAAAACTGGGACACGTCTTCTGACATCCCTGGAAAACTGGGACGCGCCGCTCAGACTGACACGCTTGGCCAAACAGACCTGCAGAAACAAAGAGCAGGCCAACTCGAGGACGCCAAGAGACAGGCTATGGCCGAACAGCCCATGACCTTCGGGCAAGAGGTGTATCTTCGGCACAGGCTCCGCCTCGAAGACACCAAAGAACAGGCCAAGGCCGAAGAGCCCATGATCTTCGGGCAAAAGGCGCATCCTCGGAACAGGTTAAGCTTCCAAAGAGACTCCCATAAACAACCTCGGAAAGAGATGCAAAACCGAAGTCTTCACTTCGGCTTTCCAAAGGGGGGCATGTGATAGCCAAACGCTATCGCCTCTATCTGGCCGAACTCCCTGCCACAAGAATGGCCAGAAGAAGCTGGCGCTACCCGAGAAAAGGTGTGATCATGCACCTCGGGAGATAGCCGAAGAGCTCCGAGCCCGGCACGCCAGGAAAACCCGAGGACACTACTTGCCCCCCCAAGGTTGTGAACAGATCGCCTTCGGAAAAGCGGCACCAGACATAGCGAGCCGAACATGATATCCCCGAAGGCGGAACTCCCTGAAACTGGGAACCCCCGAACTGAGGGCTTGTTTCCCGAAGAGGCTCTGTCCGTACCAAAGGACGACCTCACCCAGGGACCTCGGGAGTACGGCAGGAGCATTTATGGAAGCATTTAAGGAAGCCTCTGACACATCCATTCACAGACGCCACAATCCGCCTCAAAAGGCGCACTGCCACGCTGACGCCATCAGAATCACATCATGGCCCATCTCAGCACATGGCTCAAGGCAACCTGCTACCAGCTATCTGTCTCCTACGCCCAGAAATTCAGGAACATCCGACCGAACACGTGTCGCGATCTGAACGGGCTAGGCGCTCCTATAAATACCAGGAATTAATACTTGGCAGGAGGCTGGTTGGCAAAAATACGGCTCCCACACTCAGAGAAAATTACCAGGCGAGACTCCTCAGCCCTTTGTGCTATTTTCTCTGCCTTTCTCTCAGCCACCACTAACTTGGGCGTCGGAGGCTCCCCCCCCCGGAAAAACACTCCGGGGGACTCCTGACCCTTTGTTTCTGAGCTTTCAGGCACTCTCCTTTGGGCGATCCAATCCACCAGGCATTCTTCCTCCTAGAAGTTTCTCCTCCAGTCATCATGACTCTGAACGATGAGGCCCTTGGCCATCACTGTGCCATAGCCACGAGGTTGCAAGGTGAAACCTTGTTCATCTAGTCTACAAGGAGGTCTTATGGCCTATTCTGCAATGTTCGACCATAATTCCCATGCATAACGACTAAGGGAAGGCTACATGATTGCATCAGGAAGCTACAGCTTACTAGGAGTGAGTTAGTGATCAGAACTCGCTAGGCACAGAGTGATGCCCCGTGAGGAGGACTAGTTTGAGGAGAGGTCTTAAAGGCCTAATTATATGCGCATATATCAGACCCTCATGCTGTGTGAGCTCGTAGCAAGTTACATATGTTATCATATGTAGAGTCCTAGTAATTTTCTTGAAGGTACACAGAAGACATGTTATTGAGAATGTTGAATTCTCACTCCCTAGTTGTGTTGTGCATATACTAAAGTTGTTAGGCCGGGTAACCGCTGAGGCTTATCGCGGTAGTAGCTTTTGTACAGGTATTGTACTTGAGAATCCTTGTGAGTCTACATGATTATGCTTAGTTGGTTTGTTCGTTGAGTAACAATATTAACTAGTGTCTTCCTTTGGCTCCATAGCCTAGTAGCACTTGGGCAAGGGCTTTTGAGACTCGTCACTGGGATTCCCATCCATGGTGGGAGTTAGTTCATGAAGATCTCAGTTGAGGCTTGTGTTTATACAATACTCTAGTTGCCTCCATAGTCTATCTTTTGAGGAGTCCTAGACTCTAGGATTACTCTTGGGTGAGGGCATTAGCCTACTTTATGTATGAATGTTCTCACGAGTTGTTATGTATAGTAATGATAGCCAAACGCTATCGCCTCTATCTGGCCGAACTCCCTGCCATAGTAATGGCCAGAAGAAGCTGGCGCTACCCGAGAAAAGGTGTGATCAGGCACCTCGGGAGATAGCCGAAGAGCTCCGAGCCCGGCACGCCAGGACACTACTCGCCCCCCCCAGGGTCGTGAACTGATCGCCTTCGGAAAAGTGGCACCTAACATAGCGAGCCGAACACGATATCTCCGAAGGGGGAACTCCCTGAAGCTGGGAAACCCCAAACTCAGGGCTTGTTTCCTGAAGAGGCTCTGTCCGTACCAAAGGATGACCTCACCCAGGGACCTCGGGAGTACGGCAGGGGTATTTATGGAAGCATTTAAGGAAGCCTCTGACACATCCATTCACAGACGCCACAAGCCGCCTCAAAAGGCGCTCTGCCACGCTGACGCCATCAAAATCACATCATGGCCCGTCTCAGCACATGGCTCAAGGCAACCTGCTACCAACTATCTGTCCCCTACGCCCAGAAATTCAGGAACATCCGACCGAACACGTGTCGCGATCTGAACGGGCTAGGCACTCCTATAAATACCAGGAATTAATACTTGACACGAAGTTGGTGGGTTGGTTGGCTGGCAAAATACGGCTCCCGTTACCAGGCAAAACTCCTCAGCCCTTTGTGCTATTTTCTCTGCCTTTCTCTCAGCCACCACTGACTTGGGCGTCGGAGGCTCCCCCCCCCGGAAAAACACTCCGGGGGCCTCCTAACCTTTTGTTTCTGAGCTTTCAGGCACTCTCCTTTGGGCTGTCCAGTCCACCAGGCGTTCTTCCTCCCAGAAGTCCCTCCACCAGTCACTATGACTATAAACGATGAGGCCCCTGGCCATCATTTGGCGCCGTCTGTGGGAACCCGCTCTGAGATCGCCGTCGTTGAGACTCGGCGTTCTAAGGACAAGGGACTCCCGAGGTCCCCGTCCGCGCCTGAGATACAACCGGTTGCTGAGCAAACACTCCCAGGGACTTCTGCGCCCGAGGAAGACCGCCCTCTGGTAGTCACTATGAGTTTCTTGAGGGACTTTCAGCGTTCGGCCGTGTCTGAAATGACACAGCAGATCGGCCGAAGGTGGCCACAGCAAGCACAGGCCCAGAGACCCCCCTCAGTGACACGCCCTCGGGAGAGGAGCCCCAAGCCCACACATCGCAGTTCGGGGAATGGAGACCCTCGCGAAGAATCATCCGCAGAAATTATGGCCCTCGGGAAACGTTCTGTGGGACAAACCAGGTCCAAGCAGCCGAGAGTCTCACAGCGAAGCAGTTCGTCAACTGAGGCGAGGTCCTTGTCCCCTCAGCGCCGAACTCGCCCCTCGAAGAGGCGCCGACGATCCCCATTCCCTGAAAAAGGCCCTAGCGCCACAGTGCTCATGGAGAAGATATTAGCACGGCTGGACAGAGTGGAAAAACAAGTGGCCAGAAGATCCGTTTGGGCCAGACCCTCGGGAACATCCTGCGAAGATGACCCCCCTTTCACTCAGGCCGTCGTTGAGGCAGCCATGCCAGGCGAGTTCAGAGTACCTCGGTTGGAAATTTATGATGGCCGTACTGATCCGCAGGCCCACCTGACGAAGTACAGACGGAGCATGATAATACACGGTGCTGATGACGCTACCATGTGCAAGTGCTTCGAAGTCACCCTCACAGGGCCAGCCACGGCGTGGTACAATTCCTTGCCTCCAGGGACCATTACTGAGTTCCGGGAGTTGTCCACAGCCTTCACCCAGCAGTTCATTGGGAGCAGACCTACTGCGAAGATGCCTGTACAGATGTTCGACATAGAGCAGAGGAACGGAGAAACCATCCGAGACTATGTCGAAAGATTCAACAGAGAAGCTCTGAGCGTCCCAGACTTCCGGCCCGAAATCCGCATCCTTGCTATGACACGGGGCCTTCGGCGAGACTCACAGCTGTTCTATGAGTTCTCAAAAGGACCCCCCAGAGACCCTCGGAGAATTTTACCATAGGGCGGAGCAACACATGACAGTCGAGGAACTGAGGATGGCTGGGCCAGAATCTGATCATCACCACGCCAAAGGGTCCAGTCAACAAGCTCGGCATCCTACCGAACAGGCAGGACGACCTCGGAGGATGCGGGGAAGGAAACCCCAAAGTTTCACACCATTGAGCACTACACGGACCAACATTCTCATGGCGCTGGAAAGGCAGGGGAAGCAAATTCGGCGGCCAAGGGCCATGGCCGCCGATAACAAAAAGAATGACAAGAAGTTCTGCCAGTTTCATCGCGACCACGGCCATGACACCGAAGATTGCTTCCAGCTGAAGAAGTACATAGAGTCGCTGATAAAACAGGGCCAACTTCGGAAATACCTGAGGATGCAACCCCCGAAAGGCAGAAAAATGGAGGAAGAAAGGGCTGAAGATGAGGACTATGACTCCGACAGGCGGAGAAACCGAAGTCCAAAAAGGCGCCCCCCACCTCCAGCAGGGGTGATCCAAACCATCACCACGGGGCTCCCATCCTCGGAAAGAAAGCGGAAAGCCAGAGAAATTGCAGTCATGGACAATCAAAAGTCCATCAAAGAAACTGGCTCGCAAAGATAGCTCCACCGTCGTCTTCCCCCACAACGATCCGCTGCTGATCACGACAAAGATAGGGAACTGAGGCGTCAAAAGAGTGTTGCTTGATGATGGCTTAAAAGCTGACGTCCTATTCTCGCACCTGCTGCCGAGCTTGGGCATCTCCAGCAGCGAACTAAAGCCTGTCACCTCGTCCACTTTTGGGGTTCATTCATCCGAACTCCACGACCTCGGATAGATCGATCTCCCGTTGACGATGAAAGGGACTTCGGTAGGCATAGCAGATGAATTGTACGCATCCACAAGGGCGAGATTCATCGTCATGGACGTCCCATCCTCGTACAACGTCATCCTTGGAAGACAGACAATGGGGAACCTGCATATTCGCCCTGATGTGAAGTACTTGACTGTCACATTCGCGACCAAGGATGGAGATGCAGAGGTCTTCCTAGACCAAGCCGAGGTAAGAAAGGTGTTTGTAAAAGCACGAAAAACTCCGGCGAGCAACCTCGCGCAAACGATGGAGGCAAAGGTGCTAGAAAAAGGCAAAGAAGAAGATCTCGCCAAAGCAGAAACGGAAGCAGTAGAGCTTGTCCCAGGTCAATCCACCCAAATAGGGAAGAGCTTGGCCGAAGGTGACAAGGAAAATCTTGTATCCTTTTTGCTAGAAAATAAAGATCTGTTTGCCTGCTTGCCAAAAGACATGCCGGGGGTAAGCCCTGGCATAATACAGCACAGCCTCAAAGTAAGCCCGGAAGCAAGGCCTGTCTGGCAAAAGAAACGAAGCATCTCATCCCACAAAAGCAACTTTGTCAAAACCGAAGTCCAGCGTCTCCTAGATGCTGAAGTTATCAGGGAGGTCAAGTACCCCGAATGGTTGAGCAACGTGGTCATTGCCCCAAAAGAAGGTAGCAGCAAACTCCGGATGCGCATCGACTTCAGAAACTTGAACGATGCTTGCCCAAAAGACTCATACCCTCTGCCGCCAATAGATCAACTGGTAGATTCAACTGCTGAGTATGGGCTCCTAAGTTTCCTAGACGCCCTCAGTGGCTACCATCAGATAAGGATGAACCCCGAAGATGAAGAGAAGACTGCCTTCATCACCGAGGGAGGAACATATTACTATATCAGGATGCCCTTCGGGCTCAAAAATGCAGGAGCCACCTACCAGAGGTTGATGAACAAGGTCTTCAAAGACCAAATGGGGACAATCAAGAGCAAGCTGCCCGGCTACCACGTTGCAGACTTAGAGGAAACCTTCCAAAAGCCCAGAGCCTTCGGGATCCGCCTTAATCTTGAGAAGTGCATCTCCGGGGTGAACTCGGGAAAACTCCTTGGGTGCATGGTATCCGAAAGAGGCATCGATGCTAACCCCGAGAAGATTGAGGCTCTGCTTGAGATTCCGAACTCCTACCACAGTCAAAGATGTGCAGAGACTCACCGGAAGAATAACCCCTCTGAGCAGGTTTATTTCCAGGTACGGAGATAGGTGTCGACCCTTCCCCGAAATCCTCACAAAGGCAGCAAAAATGGAAGGCGACCTCGGAAGAAATGATCATCCTTGGGATGAAGATTGCCAAAAGGCCTGGGAAGAACTCAAAGTCTACCTCGCCAGCCTGCCGACTCCGGGACAACCTCGGGAGGGAGAGCCCCTCGTACTCTACCTCGCCGTTACAGAAAAGGCTGTGAGCTCGGTCCTCGTGAAAGAAGAAGGGCCAAAGCAATGGCCGGTCTACTATGTCAGCAAGTCCCTGCATGGCGCCGAAGTCAGGTACCCTTTGCTTCAAAAAGCTACATATGCCTTGGTGCTTGCAGGGAGAAGGCTGCGACCATACTTTCAGGCTCACCCCATCACCGTCCGAAGTAGTCTGCCGCTACGGGATGTCATGAAGAGGGTTGGTCATTCGGAAAGGCTCTCCAAGTGGTGCATAGAGCTGGGCGAACGTGAAATCACGTATGAGCCTCGGAAGGCCGTAAAAGCTCAAGCACTGGCAGATTATATCGCCGAAATACCCATCACTGAGGAGAGCCATTCAGATCCAAAAGAGGGTGAGCCAGAATGGACCTTGCACGTAGATGGAGCCTCAGGATCCGAACACCAGGGAGCTGGAGTAATTATCAGAGGCCCCGAAGGCCTAGAAGTAATGAAGGCCATCAAGTTCAGTTTCAACGCCACCAACAACATGGCCGAGTATGAGGCCCTGATAGCAGGATTACGCCTGGCCAGAAAAATTGGCGTGAGAAACTTGAAAGCCCATAGTGATTCCCAGCTGGTGGTCCGGCAAATGGCAGGGTACTATGGCGCGAAAGACCCGACCTTGGCGAAATACCATGAGTTGGTAACAAAGCTCATTCGGGAGTTTGACGCCGTACGAATCGAAAATGTACCTCGGCGGAATAACACTGAGGCAGATTGCTTGGCGAAGTCAAAAAAATATATACCGAGGTGCTAGACCATCCGAGCATCAGTGCTAAGCATGACGACCTCGGGAGCAGGGTGGAAAGACCAAATCAAAAGATACCTCGCAGAGAATTTGCTCCCCGAAGACCCCGGCGATGCTGCAGGACTGCGAAGACGCTCCGGAAGATTCTTCCTGATTGGCGAAGAGTTATACCGACAGGGATATGCGAATCCGCTGCAAAAATGTGTGGATGAAGAGGATACTGAAATGGTCCTTGAGGAAGTTCACGAAGGCATGTATGGTTCACACATTGGAACTGATGCCCTTGCAGCAGTGATACTCCGCCAAAGGCTACTCCTGGCCTACCCTGGGAAAGGACGTAAGGCAGTTCGACCGAAAGTGCGGTAGTTGCCAGAGACATGCAAAAATCCAGAGGGCACCCTCGGAAATAGTAACCTCGGCAGACTATCCTTGGCCCTTTGAAGTCTGGAGCATAGACCTTATTGGGCCACTCCCCACAGCACCCGGAGGCGTGAAATTCTGCGTGGTAGCAGTGGACTATTTCTCAAAATGGGTAGAGGCAGAACCACTAGCAACTATCTCGGCAAAAGAAGTGCAAAACTTCGTATGGAAGAACATCGTATGCAGGTTTACTAGTGGCTGATAATGGATCCCAGTTCATAGACAAAGGATTCCAAGAATTCACCAGCGACCTCGGAATGAAGATGCACTTCGCCCAGTAGCTCACCCCCAAAGCAACGGGCAGGTGGAAGTATCGAATAGGACCATAAAAGATGGCCTGAAATAGAGACTGGGGGAAGCCAAGGGGAATTGGCCAGGAGAACTCCAAAGTATATTATGGAGCTACCAAACGACGCCCCGAAGAGCCACAGGGGAAACTCCTTTCTCACTCATCTCCGAAACGGAGGCCATTATCCCAATAGAGATAGTTCGACCTTCGGTACGGGTGCAAGTATTTGATGAAGGTGGTAACGACCTCGGCCTAAGAACCAATCTCGATCTGGTGGCCGAACACAGAGAAATAGTCGAGCTGAGAAGAAAAGCTTACCAGCAAAGAGTGGCCGTGGCTATAAACTTACGGGCCAGGCCAAAAGAAATCAAGAAGGGAGACCTCGTTCTCCGAAAGGCCGACTTCGCACCCCGAAGGCCATCCCATGGCGTACTTCGCGCAAACTTGAAAGGACCCTATCTGGCCCTGGCCGAAACAACGAAAAGGCGTGTACAAGCTTGGCGACGTCGAAGGCATAGAATTGAAGAACAATTGGCACTCGGGCGCCTTGAAAAAATTCTACGCTTAAGGTTGAGCAGAGGAGGTATGTTGAACAAAAAATGTTCTAAATATATAGTAGTATCTTGAGAAAATTTCTTAAGTGCAGGAATGAACAATATTCCGTGAAAGATGCTTGCCATGATAAAGCGTAGATATGGCTTTCCAAAGTCCCTTGAGCCGCCACGCTCAGGAAAGATGGAAAACAAAAATCTCGCAGAAGTACTCGCCGTAGCCAGCGCTGAGATAATTTCCCGAGCTCCCTTGAGCGAACGTGCTCGGGAAAATGGGAAGTGAAAAATCTCGCAGAAGTACTCGCCGTAGCCAGCGCTGAGATAATTTCCCGAGCTCCCTTGAGCGAACGTGCTCGGGAAAATGGGAAGTGAAAAATCTCGCGGAAGGTTTTCCGAAGTCCCTTGAGCAAACATGCTCGGGACAACTGGAAAAACAAAAATTTTGACTGAAGGTTTTCCGAAGTCCCTTGAGCAAACATGCTCGGGACAACTGGAAAAACAAAAATTTTGACTGAAGGTTTGCCAAAGTCCCTTGAGCAATCATGTTCGGGAAAAATTGGAAATGCAAAAGCCTGCAAAAAGACTTAGTCAAATTTTCTCAGACTTTCCAGAATGTCTCTCGAGTAAAACGTACTCAGGACAAAGGAAGGTAAAAAAGTTTCTTTGATCGCAGGTTTTCCGAAGTCTCTTGAGCGAACGTGTTCGGGACAATGGAAATAAAGAAACTTGAAGAAACACTTAGCCAAAAAATCTCCGTTAAGAGCAAAGCTGCCTTACAATAAAGAAGTGCCCGAAGAAGGAGTACAAAAAAGAAGGGAAGGAAAAGGGGCCCTAAAGAAGCCTAAGGGTTCGCGGCGTCCTGAGAGCCACTCGTTTGTCCACCCTTTTCCGCCACCTTCCGCGCTGGAATTGGAGGAAGCTTCAGATGTTCGATCTTGGACCATTTCCACCGAGGTCCCCCAGGAATGTTTAGACCCTCTAGAAAAGAGAGGTCCAGACCTGGGAACCTCTGGAGAACCTGGTGCCGAGCGAGGCAGAAGCCGTCCTGAAACGCGACCTTGTTCATTTGATCAGACTTGTTCTTCTTAAGCTCAAGGTCGTCAAGCTCGTCCTTCAGATCCCCGACCTCCTCTTCCAGCACCTTTATCCGCTCCTCCCCCTTCGGCTCCTTCTTCAAAGACTGGACCTCGGCTTGAAGGGTTTTCTTCTCAGACAAGAGTGTGACTATGATATTCTCTCTTTTTTTGCCTTGTCTTGGAGAAGGTCTTGGTTTGCAGCGCGCAGCCCCGCCACATGATTGCGGAGGTCGGCAATCTTCAGGGAGGAGTCCGCCATCAAAACTTCCTTCTCCTTTCGGAACTCCTCCCGAAGGGTGGCAGCTTCCTCCTTCGCAGCATCTGCCAGCTGCTGGTTCTTGGCGGTCAATTCCGAGCACGTCGCTTTCGCCTTTTCTAGGGCCTCTGAGGCCGAAGCTCGGAATGCCGTCTGCCTGGCTACCCGAACTCGGAGAAAGCCGGCGTACCCCAGCAGCTGCAAAGGAGATAAAACGCAAGGTCAGTAAGAGCCAAACACTTAGGAAAAAATTGAAAGGGAAGAGTTGTGAAGGATATACCTGAGCAGCATGCTCGGTGATCTTTGCGGCAAGGGTGTTATCCCCCGGATGGGCCGCCGCTATAGCCTTGAAGGAGGCCTCGGTGAGCACCCCCTTCGAAATCTGCTTCGCCATTTCAGGACAGTCCTCGGAGTACAAGTTCATGTCCTCCGTGAATGTCCAGAAAGGCTCCTTTGGTATCTTCCCTTGCGGGACTTTGGCGTCGCGACGGGCCCTCGCCTCCGCGTGTTCGGCCGCCCAGTTTGGGGTAAGTAACTCCCCTGCAGGGCGAAAAAGAGAAACAGGTCAGAGACAAAGGCAATTCCAGAAAAAACAAAGGAAGTACACTTTGTCTGGAAACAAACCTGGCGGGACCTCGACAACATCGTCCTCGGAGTCCTCGGCCTCCTCGGCCGAAATGCCCTTACCCTTCTGCTTGCGCCGCTCCTCGGCAGAAGGTACTTCTACCACTACATCAAGGAGGGCCTGCGACGCAGTAGGACTTTGAGGAGGGACGTCGGTTGGAGGGACCTCGGAAGCAGCAGCCTCAGACGCCGGAACCTCGGCTGTCCCAGGCTCCTCGGCAGTCTCCTCGGGAATTTCTTCTAGAGGAACCTGAGCAGCTCTCTTTGCCCGTTTCCTCGAAGGACCCGCGCCAGTAGACTTCCGCCTTCGGGAAGCCGCCTTCTTCGTTTGATCGTCCTTCTCCACTTGGCCGGAGAAGAGGGACTTGTAATAGGCGGCAGTGTCGTCGCCCATCTCTGAAAAAGGAGAGAAACATCAGCGTAAGTCCGAGGAAAAAACAGCAAAGGAGTAGAAGATAACTCACTTTCGGCAAGCGTTTCGAAAGAAATCTCCTCCTTAAGAAGCTTGACCAACCAGGAATCTTTCCCGGCAATGGCAGGAGCTGGCATCCCGAGGTCAGTCTTGTGTTCCTTTACCACCTTTAGTTCCCGAAGGACCTCTTCGGTCATCAACTTCCAGTTGATTGGAAAAGGGTAAAGGGCGCGCGGAGAGACCTCGGGATCACAGTCAGAAACAGCCCGAATGCGGGCGTCAAAATCCACGAACACGGGAGCCAACTCTGGGGTCAGCAGCATCCTCGGATCACCAACGTCCGCATCCAGTGTTCCCTGAGCCCATTTGATCGGAACGTCCGACCAGGCCTCAGCCATCTTCATGAAGAAGAACTTCTGTTGCCACCCCCGCCAGCTATCCTTAGTGGCGAAGGTGAACATGAATTTCTTGCTCCCGGATCCCCGAGGTAGCATGAAATAGAAGCCACCCTTCGGGACCACAGAGAGCTTGTAGTACTGCATAAAAATCCTGAAATGGGGTTCTATCCCGAAGACCCCACACATGCAGAGGTAGGCGTTGAAATAGCAGAACGAGTTCGGGGGAAGCTGGTTCACCGCAATGCCATGAAATTGGCAGAACTCGCACACCATCTTCTAGGGAGGATACCGAAGACCGGCCTTCAGCTGGGCTCGGAAAACGGTAACCTCCTTACTATGGTTCGAAAATGCATAGTGGCTAGAACGAGGTAGCCTGGTAACGGCGTAAGAGGGAAGAAAGAATTTTTTCTTCCACCTCTCTAACTTCTCAGGGGTGGTGCAACAAGGATGGGCTAAAAGAGGCTGCCAGCTCTCAGGAATGGGCATTTTCGACATGAAAATGAGTTTGAAAACGGAAGAAAACAGTTTCCAGAGAAAAACTCAGAAGAACACAGGGATCAAAACGCGCTGGAAAACAAAAACCCACCGGAAGATTTGCCAAAATCTGAGGACGCCGTCGTGAAAGTTGGCTGGAAAAAAGGCTCTGATTAAGGAAGCTCCGCCACAGAAAGCAAGAAAAGAGGCAAAGCAGAGAAAAGAGCAAAAGAGTAAGCAAAAGGAACTTATGATGAAATGGGCTATTTATAAGCCAGAGGTGGGTAACCGAAACGTCGTCATAAGTACCCTTTGGAGGCGAACCGACGCCGTAACTGCTCTCTGCACTTGAAAAGGCGCGCCCTCTGTAACCGACGTGACTCTCCTCCAATGGCAAAGCGCCACGTGTCAACTGCTGCGCAAAAATAGGGGACACGTCCTCCAAACGTCCCTTGAAAGCTGGGACACGTCTTCTGACATCCCTGGAAAACTGGGACGCACCGCTCAGACTGACACGCTTGGCCGAACAGACCTGCAGAAACAAAAAGCAGGCTCCACCTTGAGGACGCCAAAGAAAAGGCCAAGACCGAAGAGCCCGTGATCTTCGGGCAAAAGGCACATCCTCGGAACAGGTTATGCTTCCAAAGAGACACCCATAGACGACCTCGGAAAGAGATGCAAAACCGAAATCTCCATTCGGCTTTCCAAAGGGGGGCATGTCATAGCCAAACGCTATCGCCTCTATCTGGCCGAACTCCCTGCCACAGTAATGGCCAGAAGAAGCTGGCGCTACCCAAGAAAAGGTGTGATCAGGCACCTCGGGAGATAGCCGAAGAGCTCCAAGCCCGGCACGCCAGGACACTACTCGCCCCCCCAGGGTCGTGAACAGATCGCCTTCGGAAAAGTGGCACCAAACATAGCGAGCCGAACACGATATCCCCGAAGGCGGAACTCCCTGAAGCTGGGAACCCCCGAACTCAGGGCTTGTTTCCCGAAGAGGCTCCGTCCGTACCAAAGGATGACCTCACCCAGGGACCTCGGGAGTACGGCAGGGGTATTTATGGAAGCATTTAAGGAAGCCTCTGACACATCCATTCACAGACGCCACAAGCCGCCTCAAAAGGCGCTCTGCCACGCTGACGCCATCAAAATCACATCATGGCCCGTCTCAGCACATGGCTCAAGGTAACCTACTATCTGTCTCCTATGCCCGGAAAGTCAGGAACGTCCGACCGAACACGTGTCGCGATCTGAACGGGCTAGGCACTCCTATAAATACCAGGAGTTAATACCAGACAGGAGGTTGGTTGGCTGGCAAAATACGGCTGCCATTCACAACCAACAAACACATGAAATGCAGCAGCAAACAATAACCATAGGTTAGTCTATAAAACACATAATAAACTTAAATAAATCACCATTGCAGCCCTCCTCATGTTAATGCTTGGTCTTAGGAGGATTTTAATAGTAGTTAGTACTAACTTTTGGGCTCTAGAAACCCTCACTTTACTGCCATCATTGTGCACTTCACACTAGGTCACAAAACATTCAATAAGTGCACTCCCCTCACTAGGCTTGGTTCATCAAGCTCATTGCTCTCTTCCAAGCTTAGCCCTAGGTCCATGGATGTTTGAAAATTGCAGAAAATAACCCATGAGAGCAAGAGAACCGTTGCCTTGATGGGCATGCTAAAATTGGAGCTTGATCCTAGGTGCACTCAAGTCTTACCACCATGTAGCTTCCAATTGCTATTTCTTGCTTTCCTTTGCCTTCAATTTCAATTAATTGTAAGTTTGAAGGTGTGGTGGCTATGGAGGAAGTATGGCTGTGTTCTTGGGCTGGGGGAGGATGAAAATGAGAGAGGGATAAGTGATTTGGCCACTTAAATGGCCTTAAATGAGCTCATGGGCACAAAACACACTTAACAAGCTTAACCTTGCTTTATGTCATTTTCTTTCTCACTAATTATGGTTTCTTTGTCTTACACTCATTGGTACACACGTGCCCAACATTTTTGACTAATTATCAAGTCTTGGCTGCCTCCCCCGTGGTGGGATAACCCTACAATTCCACCCTTAGACTTAAGTCAAAAGGTTGAAGACCTTAAGGTTTACACTAGGACATTTAGGTCCTTATTGCCTTTAGTATTTCCTTTGTCCAAACTTGTCTTTGCATGAGTAATTTGGTCCTCCAATAGCACTTTCATACCATTTATATCTTTCCGATAACTCTCCAAGTCTCTTTCTTGAGAGTTTTGCAATTGAGTACCCGAATTTCCAAAACCTTACAAAAAAGTCCATAGGTTGCTTGACAAACAAGCAATGGTTTAGGCTTTCCTTGGGGCCAAGTTACCAACTTAGAACACTTTTAAGGAGGTGTTGATCATGCCTTTTACCCCCCCACACTTCAATCATTATTGTGAGAATTACACAATAAAATGGTTTTTAGCCATTATGACACTTGTAATTCTCCCATTTTGTGAAGTGGTAACACATGAGCTTGATGAATCAAGCTTAGTGAAGGGACTGGACTTATTAAAGGTTTTCTGACCTAGTGTGAAGTGCACGGTGAAGGCAGTGAATTTCTGGGTTTTTAGAGCCCAAAAGTCAGTATAAAATCCTCCTGAGATGAAGCATTAGCTTGAGGAGGGCTGTCATTGTGAATTGGTTATGTTTAGTGTGTGTATTATGCACTAACCTATGGTTATTGTTGTTGCTACATTTCATGTGTTTGTTGGTTGTGAATGGCTTCTGCATTTGGTTGCTATATCTTGTATATATGCATTGTGTGTTTTTTTTTAGTGTCTTTGGATGTAGGTTTCAATGATGGTCACATTGCCTATTGAATCTAAGTGTTACCCTTACCAAGTTTCTCAATGAAACTTACTCCCCTCAATTCTGTCATTTCAGGTCCAGCAGAAAGATCACATTCAAACTGATCGTTGTGGTTTGACTTCTAATCTGAAATTTCAGGTACATGAACTTCCATATGTCTACCTATGATCTGGAAATTTTGGTGATTTTAGGAGCACAATTGGTATTTTTAATGGTGGTACTTATTGTGTTGTGCAGCAGCTGTCCAGTATCCTGTTCTGGAGTCCATCGTGTTTCAGGCAGTTCTGTAACTTAGGGTGTGTTTTTAGTTAAGTTAAGACCATTTTGTAGTGCATGTATGCTTGTACATGTAGTGTATGTAAAATGAGACAAGTATGTGAACATTTGAGGAATGTTTTGGCTATGTAAATGATGTGATGCAAAGCTGCCTAAGTGTGAATGATGGGCTGCTTACTTGTAAATTCTGTTTTAGCCACATATGGTTGTTAAATGAAAGGGAATTTATTTCCTATGTGTAATGGACATATATGGCGTAGCCTTGGAGGCTCTCCCCTTGTGACTGAAGTGTTTGCACACTTATGAAATTTTGTATGCATAAAATGGTCATAAAGTGACTAGAATTTTGACTATTCACTTAAAGTGTTATATCTCCCTGTTTAGAAGGAATCGTGGTATAAAATTTTGACCACACCTAGAGAACATTTATAGGTTGAATTGGGATTTAAAATTTTTGAATTTGGAGCCCTATAGCCAAAGATATGACATTACAAAGTTGGCTAAGTTATTGTTTATTTGGTCAAAATTTTGTAACCAAAAAATCCATAACTTAGTCCATAAGTGGGCTATTGATGTAAAACAAAATTCCTTGGTTTTCTCTAAGTCTCTACTTGATAATAGAGAAAATAAAATAAGGGGTACATGGCTAGAATGATACATTTTATTAGTAGAAGCTACAGGTGTAGTGGCTAGTCATTAAAACTTAACAAGATTGCCTAATGTGTGGTAGCCAAGATTAAGACTTGTGCTAGTGTTTTCCTTCTATGCTGCCATGATGTGCATGAAATTTGAATATGTGTATGATGGTTGGACCAATATGCATGTGTTTACATAGTGCCCAAGAGGGCCACTTGGGTATGCACACTAAGGGTAGTGTTTTGATGGCCTACAGAACATTATCAATCCTGGAAGTCTAAATGCACAATTTTGGCACCATAATTGGACTACCCCGAAGTGGGTAAAACTAGGCATGCAACATATACAAGCCTTCTTAATGAGATCCTCCCAACTAACTCCCACCTTAGAGATGATTCCTGGTGGCGAGTCACAAAAGCCTATCCACATGTTTATTAGCCTTTACGGCCAATAAATACTATAGTTAGTACTTTGACTTAACCAACAAGCAACTATGAAACTAGAATCATAAATATTCTCAGAACAAAGTACTTGCAAGCAAAAGACTACCTCAACAACCCTCAACAGTTATCAGACTCAATAGCGTCAGAATCTGCACAACGTAAACTAGGAAGTGAGAATGCGAGAATTTCCACTAAGGGGTCTTCACTTGGAAGGAAAAATACTAAGGACAACACATATACAAATATATGTAATCTTCTATGAGCACATATAGCGTGAGCTTAAACCTATGCACATATGTTTCAGTGCCTTAGGGCTTGTCAGATGCAGATTTGATGGAGGTGCGCTAATGGACTGCCCTCAGTTCATGTTGGCTATGAAGGATTCCTAAGGGATTGGAAACCTTCCTCAGTATTCTTGTTATCTAAGGAAGGATCAGCGACGTTAATATGATTCTATTGGTGTTGTAGAGCTACCCAATCTACAAGCAGGAAGGCATGTTCGACCTCCCGAAATCCAGCCTCGGCGTTGCTCCATTCCAGGAAATGACAATGCCAACCTCGGGGGGCCAAGTAAGTCATCCTCGGAAGTGGGGGTGTCGCCGAGGAAGGTCACCTTCGGGAAATATACTCCTGTGATACCAAAAGCGACCTCGGAAGACAAGTTCTCCGAAGAGGTCTCCTCTACCAAAAAAGGGGCCTCGGGAGTACGACATAAGCATTTAAGGAGCCTCTGACATATCCCCGATAATCCGCCCCCAGTCACGTCCTGACACACCGCCTGCAGGGATACTCTAGCACGCCACTTTCGGGTTACCCAGAGCCCTAGCCTGGCAGCCCATGCCGACTAGGGGTCCTCTATTGCCCAAAAGACATGGAACGCATCCTGCCGAACACGTGTCACGATCTGGGCCGGCCATCTGAGAAGGACTATTACTATTCACCCCTTTACAAATACTTGGTAATTATTCCAGAAGGGGAAGGGACATTTTTTTGAGATAAGATACTTCTTTACTCTTTATCATCTCATTACCTCCAAAAATACTCACTTGGGCATCGGAGGCTCCTCCCCGGAAAAACACTCTGGGGACCTCCTAACCCTTGCTTCATTTGACTTTCAGGTGATCTTCTCAGAG
>SMDT01002578.1:0-427013 GCA_005392925.1 Aquilaria sinensis | reverse complement strand
ATATGGGTACAAGTTGGAGAACTTCTGTACTGGACCGACCCGCCATGAGAACACTACATGGATCGTTATATGAGTGTCATAAGTGATTCTCATAGTGATCATGGTATATGTAGTCCTTCGACCTAAGATCATCAAGGTTCCCTACATGTGAGTCACATACTTTGATACTTTCCTTTGTTGCTCGTAACTGAGTGAACTTGAAGGAGGTCATTGGGTATGTCACATATCATGCGGAGGGATTTGTATGATCAAGATGGGATTTGTCCCTCCTATGTAACGGGAGTGATATCTTCGGGCCCCTTGATAGAGTGAGACTTAGAGAATGCATGGCCATGCTCGGATGAGTTGATATATGAAGTCAATGTCATTAGTTTAAGTTGGTCCACTCAGTAATCAAGAAACCAAAGATTGGGCTATACGAGAGTGACACATTCCATGTCTCGTGCTTAGTCTTGATATCTTGGACAAAGGGACAATGGCATATATCGGTGATGATCATAAAGGTTTAGTCGATTCACCGACAATCTTGTCACTTGGGTAGCAATGATGTGTTGCTAGACACCGCTCATTGCTTATGATCATAAATGTGATTTATGATCATTGCCAACATGGCAAGAGCCTATTGGGTCGCACACATAGAGCTATTTGGATCATTAGAGTGCATGGGCTAACAATTAGGGTTTTGGTTTCACAATAATTTCGTATTAAAAATAGGCTCAAGAGTTGAGCCATCATTAAGCCTGAAATTAAAGCCTAATTGGATTAGGGCTTTGAAACCCATTAGGCCTAGAAGTTGAGTCTCACTATAAATACAACTTTTAGTGAGAAATTCACAGGTCTCCTTGCCCTAGCCTCCCAAAAGGACAGCCGCACTCTTCTCTTGCAATTCCTTAAAGGATGCAAGCTAGCACTGCGAGCGCAAGAGAAACAGATCTGCCGGGATGCGGTGGAAGCGTGGTGATCCCAAGAGGCATGTGTGGATACCGTAGAGAGCCTGAACACGTCAACTGCTTAGGTTTTGTGATTCGACTCTACAGTTGAGTGAGAGATCTCAACCAAAAATTAGGTATGAAAATTTTCGAACACCCGATTTATCCCAGTTTCACTTGGATCCTAGAGGGTTTCGGTTAAATTCCACTGCGCTGTTTGGCTCCCGAAACCCAACAGTGGTATCAGAGCTACTGGTGAAACCCTACATCGGGATTGAGTGTTGAATCGCATGATGTTATGTGTTCGATTGTTTTTCGGCCATGATTAATTAGATTGATTCAAGATGCATGAAACTGGAATTCGTAATGAACATATGAGATATATGAAGAAACGACACAAATTGGTTAATGAGATTAATCTCAAATTGAATGGTATGAGATACCGATATGGATTAGGATTTTTGCAATAGTTGCAGAAACCTTAGCTTTGTTCAGATTCGGCCTGTTCGGGCACCGAAAGTAAAGTATTTTTGGTGGCTCAAATGGAGGAGTCTCGGGTGCCTACTTGCTCGAAATAGAAGATCTCGGGCAAAGCAATTGTAAGACAATTTTTTGCGCCGGAGGGGCACTGCCCCCCTCGCAACCCCCCGCAAGGGCAGCTCCCCTTGACCCTGTCCACTGACTGATCAACAGAACCACCACCCACTGACCGACCAGCGGGACCGCCATATGCAATTTTTTGTGCCGGGGGGCGCTGCCCCCCAAGCGGCCACATAAATAAAAACTGGTTAATCAATGCGCACCACTTAAATTTGGCATGCATCTTTGTTGAATGAGATTTGACATGATATGCTGATTGGTGTTTGAAGCATGGTGCATGGTTATAGCCCTTGATTGGTTGTACTTGTAAATACGGCCTGCGAGTCGTGCCTTTTCTTATCACTCTCATTGTACATGCTCTTCTCACCTTACTCCCCTCGGATGTAACTCGAGGTTTCTATTATTGATGTAATAGTGCATTATGGGATCGTCCATGGTATGGGATCATCCAAGGTGGTATGTCCAAGGAGGTGACAACAAAAGGGCAACCAAGAAAGGAAGAGAAGGAGCTTGTGAAGACTCTTTTCTTTTCTTAGGCTTTTATGATATTCTTATTGGCTTGAGAATATCGCATAGTTTGGGCTATAACCATGTCACGTTTACTTTCTTGTACGCATGAGATGCATGTTTTATATTTGTATGTGATGCATGTATAAGACAACCGGAGATAACAAATTGGTGAGATCAAACGAAAAAAAAACCCTCAAACAAATATTAAGTCATTAAATGTGATGCCTTCCAAATGTTGGCACTCGTCAAGACTTTGATCAACATTAGGTGGGTTTGCCAAAGCAAAGCACCTATGTTCATCTTGGTAAGACGCGATGGGATAATAATGATATCCAAATTGCTAACTTTGGGTCCGACTTAACTAAGTCATCCTAATAGGATTAGGGACTTAGAGGCATAGAGTTGGGCTTAAGCTCATGAGATGAGCTTGGACAAGTGTTGTTCACCCAACTATCCAAGAGTTGCATAAGATGCAATTGGCAAGGAGTTGCCTACCTAAATAGCTGTAACTTGAGAGAAAAGCCAAAGCTGACTCAGGTTGTGGTCAAATATGGATCTTGGCCCACTAGAATACCTTAGCGCCGAGGTGTTCCGAAATAATATCAAGGGTTATTATTTTGAGAAAAATAGTGGGAGTATCGTTTAATAAAAGTCCTTATTAAATGAATTAAAATACATGACTCTTACACTGCATATTTACTGTTGTAGATAACCATGGCACAAAACACATCGACACTTTCGTTGCGATAGGTCATTGAGAAGGAAAAACTGAATGGGACCAACTTTCTCAAATGGTACCGAAACTTGAGGATAGTCCTCAAACAAGAGAGAAAGGCTTATGTCCTAGAGCAGCCCATTCCGAATGAGCCTGCTGCCACTGCTCCAAGAGCTGAAAGGGATGCTCACAAGAGGCATTCTGATGATGCTTTGGATGTTGAATGCCTCATGCTTATTACCATGGAATCTGAGCTTCAGAAGCAACTTGAGAACATGGGGGCGTTCGATATGATCGAACATCTCAAAATGCTTTTCCAAGAGCAAGCTAGGCATGAGAGGTTTGAGACCTCTAAGGCATTGTTTCAGTGCAAGATGTCTGAGGGAAGTCCCGTGCGTCCTCATGTGCTCAAGATGATTGGGTACATTGAAAATCTTGAGAATTTAGGATTTGCTCTTCAGAAAGAGTTGGCTATCGATGTAGTCTAGCAATCGTTGCCTGAAAGCTACAGTCAGTTCGTCCTGAACAATAACATGAATGACCTTGACAAGTCCCTTCCTGAATTGCTCAACATGTTGAGAACTGCTGAGCAAAACCTTAAGAAGGCTAAGCCCATTTTGATGGTTCAAAAGGGCAAGGGAAAGGGAAAAGCCAACAAGAAGAAGGATAAAGCTAATGGAAAGTCCAATGCTAGTTCTTCTTCAGCTGCACTGAAACCAAAGGGTGGTGTGGCAAAGGAAGGGGAGTGCTTCCATTGTAAGCAACCTGGACACTGGAAGCGCAACTGCAAGCTCTATCTTGAAGAACTTGCTAAGGAAAAGGGAAGTAAGACTTCCACTTCAGGTATTTTTGTTATAGAGGCTAACTTTTCTACTTCCTCATCTTGGGTATTGGATACTGGATGTGGATCTCACATTTGTACAAATGTGCAGGATCTAAGTAGAAGTAGAAGATTGGCCCGAGGTGAAGTGGACCTACGTGTTGGAAATGGAGCAAGGGTTGCTGCCTTAGCCGTAGGGACTTATGTTCTCACTTTACCTAGTGGATTAGTTTTAGAATTAGACAACTGCTACTTTGTGCCTACTATTACTAGAAATTTGATTTCTGTTTCTTGTTTGGACAAGAAAGGTTTTTCATTTATAATAAAGGACAAATGTTGTTCTATTTATTTGAATGAAATCTTTTATGGTAGTGCTCAACTTAGCAATGGGTTGTATGTTCTAGACCTCGAAGATCCAATCTATAATGTGAATACCAAAAAGGTCAAATTAAATGATTCGAACCCGACCTCTCTCTGGCACTATCGCTTGGGCCATATAAAGGAGACCCGCATATCCAAGCTCCATAAGGATGGACTCTTGGACTCATTTGATTTTGAATCATATGAGACATGTGAGTCATGTTTGTTGGGCAAGATGACCAAAGCCCCATTGACAGGGCAAAGTGAAAGGGCTAATGACTTACTAGGACTCATACATAGTGATGTATGTGGCCCTATGTCTACACAAGCTAGAGGAGGTTTCCAATACTTCATTACTTTCACTGATGACTTCAGCAGATATGGCTATGTGTATCTTATGAGACACAAGTCAGAATCCATTGAAAAGTTCAAAGAATTCAAGAATGAAGTGGAGAATCAACTCGGGAAGAGTATCAAAGTGCTTCAATCAGATCGAGGTGGAGAGTACGTAGATCGAGAATTCCTTGACTATCTGAAGGATTGTGGTATAGTATCACAACTCACTCCACTAGGTACACCTCAATGGAATGGTGTATCTAAAAGGAGAAATCGAACTCGGTTAGACATGGTTCGCTGTATGATGAGTCAAGCTGACCTTCCAAACTCCTTTTGGGGACATGCTCTAGCGACAGCCGCTTTTACACTAAACCGAGTTCCATCTAAATCAGTTCAAAAGACACCATATGAGATATGGAATGGGAGGCGTCCCAATTTGTCTTTTATGAAGATTTGGGGCTGTGACGCTTATGTGAAACATCAATCCTCTAACAAACTTGGGGCCAAATCTCAAAAATGCCTTTTTGTTGGGTCCCAAAGAAACAAAGGGTTACTATTTCTACAATCCTTCTGAGCAAAAAGTGTTTGTTGCTCGAACTGGTGTCTTTTTAGAGAAAGAGTTTATCTCTAAAGAAACTAGAACTAGTGGGAGGAAAGTAGAACTTGAAGAAATTCAAGAACAACAAGGAGACATCGAACCTGAAATGGAACCTGAACAGACACCACAAGATGTTGTGGTTCAAGAGTCTGTTCCTGTAGCACAGAGCCCACGTAGGTCTGGTAGGATTCGGCGTGAGCCTGAGAGATATGGATTTCTCGTGACTCACACCGGTGATGTGATGCTCATGGATCAGGATGAGCCCACAACCTACCAACAAGCTATGTCAGGGCCTGACTCTGAGAAGTGGCTAGTGGCCATGAAATCCGAGATGGAATCCATGTATGAAAACCAAGTATGGACTTTGGTTGACCCACCTGAAGGGGTAAAACCCATAGGGTGCAAATGGGTTTTCAAGAAGAAAACTGACATGGATGGTAATGTGATTACCTTTAAGGGAAGATTGGTTGCAAAAGGTTTCAAGCAAATTCATGGTATTGACTATGATGAAACTTTTTCACCAGTTGCTATGCTTAAATCCATCCGAATTTTGTTTGCTATTGCTGCACACTATGATTATGAGATATGGCAAATGGATGTCAAAACTGCATTCCTAAATGGAAAGCTACTTGAGGATGTGTACATGACACAGCCTGAGGGTTTTGTCACTCCTGGGAATGCCAATAAAGTGTGCAAATTGCAAAGGTCCATTTATGGACTGAAGCAAGCTTCTCGAAGTTGGAATCTTCGTTTTGATGATGCAATCAAAGAGTTTGGTTTTATCAAAAATGAAGATGAACCTTGTGTCTACAAGAAGGTTAGTGGGAGCGCTATTGTCTTCTTGGTGTTGTATGTAGATGACATACTACTCATCGGGAATGACATTCCTGAGCTACAGTCTGTGAAGACTTGGCTGGGGAAATGTTTCTCTATGAAGGACTTGGGTGAAGCAGCCTATGTGTTAGGCATCAGGATCTATAGAGATAGATCTAGAAAGCTTCTTGGCCTAAGTCAAAGTACATACATTGACAAGGTGCTAAAGAGGTTTAGCATGCAAGATTCCAAGAAAGGATTCTTGCCCATGTCACATGGTATCACTCTTTCTAGATCTCAGTGTCCGAGTACACCTGAGGAGAGAGAGCGCATGAGTAAGATTCCATATGCCTCAGCAATTGGATCTATCATGTATGCCATGATATGTACTCGTCCCGATGTCTCATATGCTTTGAGCATGACGAGTAGGTACCAATCGAACCCCGGTGAGAGTCACTGGACAGCTGTTAAGAACATCCTTAAGTACTTACGAAGGACTAAGGATGCATTCTTGGTCTTTGGAGGTGAAGATGAGCTCGTTGTAAGGGGTTACACCGATGCAAGCTTCCAATCCGATAAGGATGATTTTAGATCGCAATCTGGTTATGTGTTTTGTATTGGTGGTGGTGCTGTGAGCTGGAAGAGTTCAAAGCAAGAGACAGTAGCTGACTCTACAACAGAATCTGAGTACATTGCCGCCTCTGATGCTGCGAAGGAGGCAGTTTGGATCAAGAAGTTCATCACTGAACTTGGAGTGGTTCCAAGCATTGCCGACCCGATAGAGCTCTATTGTGACAACAATGGAGCAATCGCACAAGCTAAGGAACCTCGATCTCACCAGCGATCCAAACACATACTCCGACGCTATCATCTCATCAGGGAGATCATCGAGAGGGGTGATGTAAGGATATGCAGGACTTCGACAGACAGCAACATTGCTGATCCACTGACAAAGCCCCTTACGCAGCAGAAGCATGATAGCCATTCTAGGTCCATCGGTATTAGATACATGGATGATTGGCTTTTAGTGCAAGTGGGAGATTGTTAGTGTTGTGCCCAAAAAGCCAATCATGAGATGATTGTATTTTTTGCACATTGAGTCATGATATTTTATTAAGGCATTAATCCAGCAATTATGTTTGTTGTTTTGTTTCTGCGTAACGTAACAAACATAATTGTAACCCTAGAATAATGATATTCTTAAACGTCCCTAGTCTAGTATTATTGTGGAGCGGGTTGCAATAATACATAACGACTAGCATATGTGGAGACTAATATGAGATATGTAGTCTACATATGGGTACAAGTTGGAGAACTTGTGTACTGGACCGACCCACCATGAGAACACTACATGGATCGTTATATGAGTGTCATAAGTGATTCTCATAGTGATCATGGTATATGTAGTCCTTCGACCTAAGATCATCAAGGTTCCCTACATGTGAGTCACATACTTTGATACTTTCCTTTGTTGCTCGTAACTGAGTGAACTTGAAGGAGGTCATTGGGTATGTCACATATCATGCGGAGGGATTTGTATGATCAAGATGGGATTTGTCCCTCCTATGTAACGGGAGTGATATCTTCGGGCCCCTTGATAGAGTGAGACTTAGAAAATGCATGGCCATGCTCGGATGAGTTGATATACGATATCAATGTCATCAGTTTAAGTTGGTCTACTCGGTAATCAAGAAACCAAAGATTGGGCTATACGAGAGTGACACATTCCATGTCTCATGCTTAGTCTTGATATCTTGGACAAAGGGACAATGGCATATATCGGTGATGATCATAAAGGTTTAGTCGAATCATCGACAATCTTGTCACTTGTGTAGCAATGATGTGTTGCTAGACACCGCTCATTGCTTATGATCATAAATGTGATTTATGATCATTGTCAACGTGGCGAGAGCCTATTGGGTCGCACACATAGAGCTATTTGGATCATTAGAGTGCATGGGCTAATTATTTGGGTTATGGTTTCACTTTAATTTCATATTAATAATGGGCCAAAAAGTTGAGCCATTATTAAGCCCGAAATTAAATCCTAATTGGATTAGGGCTTTGAAAACCCATTAGGCCTGGAAGTTGAGTTTCACTATAAATACAACTTTTAAGTGACAAATTCGTAGGTCTCATTGCCCTAGCCTCCCAAAAGGACAACCGCACTCTTCTCTTGCAATTCCTTGGAGGACGCAAGGTAGCACTGCGAGCGCAAGAGAAACGCATCTGCCAAGATGTGGTGGAAGCGTGGTGATCCCGAGATGCTCGTGTGGATACCATAGAGAGCCTGAACACGTCAACTGTTCAGGTTTTGTGATTCGACTCTACAGTTGAGTGAGAGATCTCAACCAAAAATTAGGTATGAAATTTTTGAACACCCAGTTTACCCCGTTTCACTTGGATCCTGGAGGGTTTCGGTTAAATTCTGCTGCGCTGTTTGGCTCCCGAAACCCAACAATATGCTCACTACTAGATGCCTTAAGTACAGTACTCAGGATCACTAGGTAAGATAGTGTACTGCCAGGAAACAAGGACAGAGGACCCAATGAGGGTTTAGTAACAGATGGGCACAGAGGAGATTGCCCATGAGGAGGCCAAATATGCCTCCACATGCACTGAGAAGGGATTAGGCCTTAGCATGCCCTGGGTAGGAAAAGACAAATTCAGGCTATTGGAAAGTATTCTAGATTGAGGCTTCTAGGAGAGTATAAAAGGACCGAGAAGTCAAAAGAGTTGAAGATGCTGAAAAAGAAATGGACCAGGTCAGGTTGGTTAGAAAGACCCTAGTAGGAGTCACTTTACTTGATAGTTATAAAGTATTAGTTTTAATTGATACTGGTGCATCTTTGTCTATGATATCTTCTAAGCTAGTTAAAGATATGAACCTAGAAGTATGCACTGAAGTATGCCTAGTTAAAACTACCAGGAATGAATCTATGATTACATAACATATGAGGAGAAAATTGCATGCTTAGGCTTGGTGAAATAAAATCCAAAGAAGAATAAATAATTTTTACTAGCCTATGACTATGATATCATACTGGGTATGAACTAGCTTAGTGCCAATAGGGTAATCATAGATTGTGGTGCCAGGAAAATTTGGTTGCCTGGATATGAACCATAATTTCTGGAAAGCTCTCCTGGGTTAGTCCGAGAAAGTCACTTAACGGCGGTGGAACACAAACCCCTGTTAATAAAAGAAGATTACCTAAGGTTAAAAAGGAACTAAAGTATAAATAAAGCTAGGTAAAATATCCATATTAAGAAAATTCCCTAAAGTGTTCCCCACAAATCTCCTAGGAACTCCCTCCTACAAGGAAGGTTGAGTTTGAGACCATGTTGCTGCCAGGAGTTGCACCAGCATCTATTGCTCCCTACAGGATGGCTATTCCTGAAATGGTGGAGCTAAGAAAGCAACTGGATAAGTTTCTTGAGAAGGGTTTCTTAAGGCCAAGTACACCTCCCTAGGGAGCACCTATACTTTCTGTGAAAGAGAAAGATGGAATCCTTAAGTTGTGCATTGATTACAGGAAGCTCAATGCACTGACCATTGAGAATAATTACCCCCTCCCAAGGATTGAGGATCTGTTTGATCAGTTAAAGAGAGCTAAGGTCCTTTACAAAACCGACCTCGGATCTGGATAATTCCAACTGAGGGTCAAAGAAGAAAATGTCCTAAAGATAGTTTTCAGGACCAGATATGGTTACTTTGAGTACACGGTGATGCCATTCAGGGCTCACTAATGTTGGGTTTCGGGAGCCAAACAGCGCAGCAGAATTTAACCGAAACCCTCAAGGATCCAAGTGAAACGGGGTAAACCGGGTGTTCGAAAATTTTCATACCTAATTTTCGATTGAGATCTCTCACTCAACTGTAGAGTCAAATCACAAAACCTGAACAGTTGACGTGTTCAGGCTCTCTATGGTATCCACACGAGCCTCTTGGGATCACCACGCTTCCACCACGTCCCAGCAGATGCGTTTCTCTTGCGCTCGCAGTGCTAGCTTGCGTCCTCCAAGGAATTGCAAGAGAAGAGTGCGGCTGTCCTTTTTGGAGGCTAGGGCAAGGAGACCTGCGAATTTCTCACTTAAAAGTTGTATTTATAGTGAGACTCAACTTCCAGGCCTAATGGGTTTCAAAGCCCTAATCCAATTAGGATTTAATTTTGGGCTTAATAATGGCTCAACTCTTGGGCCCATTATTAATACGAAATTAAAGTGAAACCATAACCCAAATAATTAGCCCATGCACTCTAATGATCCAAATAGCTCTATGTGTGCGACCCAATAGGCTCTTACCACGTTGGCAATGATCATAAATCACATTTATGATCATAAGCAATGAGCGGTGTCTAGCAACACATCATTGCTACCCAAGTGACAAGATTGTCGGTGATTCGACTAAACCTTTATGATCATCACCGATATATGCCATTGTCCCTTTGTCCAAGATATCAAGACTAAGCATGAGACATGGAATGTGTCACTCTCGTATAGCCCAATCTTTGGTTTCTTGATTACCGAGTAGACCAACTTAAATTGATGACATTGATATCGTATATCAACTCATCCGAGCATGGCCATGCATTTTTCTAAGTCTTACTCTATCAAGGGGCCCGAAGATATCACTCCCGTTACATAGGAGGGACAAATCCCATCTTGATCATACAAATCCCTCCGCATGATATGTGACATACCCAATGACCTCCTTCAAGTTCACTCAGTTACGAGCAACAAAGGAAAGTATCAAAGTATGTGACTCACATGTAGGGAACCTTGATGATCTTAGGTCGAAGGACTACATATACCATGATCACTATGAGAATCACTTATGACACTCATATAACGATCCATGTAGTGTTCTCATGGTGGGTCGGTCCAGTACACAAGTTCTCCAACTTGTACCCATATGTAGACTACATATCTCATATTAGTCTCCACATATGCTAGTCGTTATGTATTATTGCAACCCGCTCCACAATAATACTAGACCAGGGACGTTTAAGAATATCATTATTCTAGGGTTACAATTATGTTTATTACGTTACGCAGAAACAGAACAACAAATATAATTGCTGGATTAATGCCTTAATAAAATATCATGACTCAATGTGCAAAAAATACAATCATCTCATGATTGGCTTTTTGGGCACACACTAACAATCTCCCACTTGCACTAAAAGCCAATCATCCATGTATCTAATACCGATGGACCTAGAATGGCTATCATGCTTTTGCTGCGTAAGGGGCTTTGTCAGTGGATCAGCAATGTTGCTATCTGTCGATAGTCCTGCATATCCTTACATCACCCCTCTCGATGATCTCCCTGATGAGATGATAGCGTCGGAGTATGTGTTTGGATCGCTGGTGAGATCGAGGTTCCTTAGCCTGTGCGATTGCTCCATTGTTGTCACAATAGAGCTCTATCGGGTCGGCAATGCTTGGAACCACTCAAAGTTCAGTGATGAACTTCTTGATCCAAACTGCCTCCTTCGCAGCATCAGAGGCGGCAATGTACTCAGATTCTATTGTAGAGTCAGCTACTGTCTCTTGCTTTGAACTCTTCCAGCTCACAGCACCACCACCAATACAAAACACATAACCAGATTGCGATCTAAAATCATCCTTATCGGATTGGAAGCTTGCATCGGTGTAACCCCTTACAACGAGCTCATCTTCACCTCCAAAGACCAAGAATGCATCCTTAGTCCTTCGTAAGTACTTAAGGATGTTTTTAACAGTTGTCCAATGACTCTCACCGGGGTTCGATTGGTACCTACTTGTCATGCTCAAAGCATATGAGACATCGGGACGAGTACATATCATGGCATACATGATAGATCTAATTGCTGAGGCATATGGAATCTTACTCATGCGCTCTCTCTCCTAAGTTGTACTCGGACACTGAGATCTAGAAAGAGCGATACCATGTGACATGGGCAAGAATCCTTTCTTGGAATCTTGCATGCTAAACCTCTTTAGCACCTTGTCAATATATGTACTTTGACTTAGGCCAAGAAGCTTTCTAGATCTATCTCTATAGATCCTGATGCCTAACACATAGGCTGCTTCACCCAAGTCCTTCATAGAGAAACATTTCCCTAGCCAAGTCTTCACAGACTGTAGCTCAGGAATGTCATTCCCGATGAGTAGTATGTCATCTACATACAACACCAAGAAGACAATAGCGCTCCCACTAACCTTCTTGTAGACACAAGGTTCATCTTCATTTTTGATAAAACCAAACTCTTTGATTGCTTCATCAAAACGAAGATTCCAACTTCGAGAAGCTTGCTTCAGTCCATAAATGGACCTTTGCAACTTGCACACTTTATTGGCATTCTCAGGAGTGACAAAACCCTCAGGTTGTGTCATGTACACATCCTCAAGTAGCTTTCCATTTAGGAATGCAGTTTTGACATCCATTTGCCATATCTCATAATCATAGTGTGCAGCAATAGCAAACAAAATTTGGATGGATTTAAGCATAGCAACTGGTGAAAAAGTTTCATCATAGTCAATACCATGAATTTGCTTGAAACCTTTTGCAACCAATCGTTCCTTAACGGTAATCACATTACCATCCATGTCAGTTTTCTTCTTGAAAACCCATTTGCACCCTATTGGTTTTACCCCTTCAGGTGGGTCAACCAAAGTCCATACTTGGTTTTCATACAGGGATTCCATCTCGGATTTCATGGCCACTAGCCACTTCTCAGAGTCAGGCCCTGACATAGCTTGTTGGTAGGTTGTGGGCTCATCCTGATCCATGAGCATCACATCACCAGTGTGAGTCACGAGAAATCCATATCTCTCAGGCTCACGCCGAATCCTACCAGACCTACGTGGGCTCTGTGCTACAGGAACAGACTCTTGAACCACAACATCTTGTGGTGTCTGTTCAGGTTCCATTTCAGGTTCGATGTCTCCTTGTTGTTCTTGAATTTCTTCAAGTTCTACTTTCCTCCCACTAGTTTCCTTTAGAGATAAACTCTTTCTCCAAAAAGACACCAGTTCGAGCAACAAACACTTTTTGCTCAGAAGGATTGTAGAAATAGTAACCCTTTGTTTCTTTGGGATACCCAACAAAAAGGCATTTTTGAGATTTGGGCCCTAGTTTGTCAGAGGATTGACGTTTCACATAAGCGTCACAGCCCCAAATCTTCATAAAAGACAAATTGGGACGCCTCCCACTCCATATCTCATATGGTGTCTTTTGAACCGATTTAGATGGAACTCGGTTTAGTGTAAAAGCGGCTGTCTCTAGAGCATGTCCCCAAAAGGAGTTTGGAAGGTCAGCTTGACTCATCATAGAGCGAACCATGTCTAACAGAGTTCGATTTCTCCTTTCAGATACACCATTCCATTGAGGTGTACCTGGTGGAGTGAGTTGTGATACTATACCACACTCCTTCAGATAGTCAAGGAATTCTCGATCCAAGTACTCTCCACCTCGATCTGATCGAAGCACTTTGATACTTTTCCCGAGTTGATTCTCTACTTCATTCTTGAATTCTTTGAATTTTTCAAAGGATTCTGACTTGTGTCTCATAAGATAGACATAGCCATATCTGCTAGAGTCATCAGTGAAAGTAATGAAGTATTGGAAACCTCCTCTAGCTTGTGTAGACATAGGGCCACATACATCACTATGTATGAGTCCTAGTAAGTCATTAGCCCTTTCACTTTGCCCTGTGAATGGGGCTTTGGTCATCTTGCCCAACAAACATGACTCACATGTCTCATATGATTCAAAATCAAATGAGTCCAAGAGTCCATCCTTATGGAGCTTGGATATGCGGGTCTCATTTATATGGCCCAAGCGACAGTGCCAGAGATAGGTCGGGTTTGAATCATTTAATCTGACCTTCTTGGTATTCACATTATAGATTGGATCTTCGAGGTCTAGAACATACAACCCATTGCTAAGTTGAGCACTACCATAAAAGATTTCATTCAAATAAATAGAACAACATTTGTCCTTTATTATAAATGAAAAACCTTTCTTGTCCAAACAAGAAACAGAAATCAAATTTCTACTAATAGTAGGCACAAAGTAGCAGTTGTCTAATTCTAAAACTAATCCACTAGGTAAAGTGAGAACATAAGTCCCTACGGCTAAGGCAGCAACCCTTGCTCCATTTCCAACACGTAGGTCCACTTCACCTCGGGCCAATCTTCTACTTCTACTTAGATCCTGCACATTTGCACAAATGTGAGATCCACATCCAGTATCCAATACCCAAGATGAGGAAGTAGAAAAGTTAGCCTCTATAACAAAAATACCTGAAGTGGAAGTCTTACTTCCCTTTTCCTTAGCAAGTTCTTCAAGATAGAGCTTGCAATTGCGCTTCCAGTGTCCAGGTTGCTTACAATGGAAGCACTCCCCTTCCTTTGCCACACCACCCTTTGGTTTCAGTGCAGCTGAAGAAGAACTAGCATTGGACTTTCCATTAGCTTTATCCTTCTTCTTGTTGGCTTTTCCTTTTCCCTTGCCCTTTTGAACCATCAAAATGGGCTTAGCCTTCTTAAGGTTTTGCTCAGCAGTTCTCAACATGTTGAGCAATTCAGGGAGGGACTTGTCAAGGTCGTTCATGTTATAGTTCATGACGAACTGACTGTAGCTTTCAGGCAACGATTGCAAGACTACATCAATAGCCAACTCTTTCTGAAGAGCAAATCCCAAATTCTCAAGATTCTCAATGTACCCAATCATCTTGAGCACATGAGGACCCACGGGACTTCCCTCAGACATCTTGCACTGAAACAATGCCTTAGAGGTCTCAAACCTCTCATGCCTAGCTTGCTCTTGGAAAAGCATTTTGAGATGTTCGATCATATCGAACGCCCCCATGTTCTCATGTTGCTTCTGAAGCTCAGATTCCATGGTAATAAGCATGAGGCATGCAACATCCAAAGCATCATCAGAATGCCTCTTGTGAGCATCCCTTTCAGCTCTTGGAGCAGTGGCAGCAGGCTCATTCGGAATGGGCTGCTCTAGGACATAAGCCTTTCTCTCTTGTTTGAGGACTATCCTCAAGTTTCGGTACCATTTGAGAAAGTTGGTCCCATTCAGTTTTTCCTTCTCAAGGATCGATCGCAACAAAAGTGTCGATGTGTTTTGTGCCATGGTTATCTACAACAGTAAATATGCAGTGTAAGAGTCATGTATTTTAATTCATTTAATAAGGACTTTTATTAAACGATACTCCCACTATTTTCCTCAAAATAATAACCCTCGATATTATTTCGGAACACCTCGGCGCTAAGGTATTCTAGTGGGCCAAGATCCATATTTGACCACAACCTGAGTCAGCTTTGGCTTTTCTCTCAAGTTACAGCTATTTAGGTAGGCAACTCCTTGCCAATTGCATCTTATGCAACTCTTGGATAGTTGGGTGAACAACACTTGTCCAAGCTCATCTCATGAACTTAAGCCCAACTCTATGCCTCTAAGTCCCTAATCCTATTAGGATGACTTAGTTAAGTCAGACCCAAAGTTAGCAATTTGGATATCACTATTATCCCATCGTGCCTTACCAAGATGAACATAGGTGCTTTGCTTTGGCAAACCCACCTAATGTTGATCAAAGTCTTGACGAGTGCCAACATTTGGAAGGCATCACATTTAATGACTTAATATTTGTTTGAGGGATTTTTCTTTTGATCTCACCAATTTGTTATCTTCGGTTGTCTTATACATGCATCACATACAAATATAAAACATGCATCTCATGCTTACAAGAAAGTAAACGTGACATGGTTATAGCCCAAACTATGCGATATTCTCAAGCCAATGAGAATATCATAAAAGCCTAAGAAAAGAAAAGGGTCTTCACAAGCTCATTCTCTTCCTTTGCTAGTTGCTCTTTTGTTGCCACCTCTTTCGACATGCCACATTGGATGATCCTTGGACATACCACCTTGGATGATCCCATAATGTACCATTACATCAATAATAGAAACCTCGAGTTACATTCGAGGGGAGTAAGGTGAAAAGAGAATGTACAATGAGAGTAATAAGAAAAGGCACGACTCACAGGCCGTATTTACAAGTATAACCAATCAAGGGCTATAACCATGCACCATGCTTCAAACACCAATCAGCATATCATGTCAAATCTCATTCAACAAATGCATGCCAATTTTCGCAGGTTGATTAACCAGTTTTTATTTATGTACCAATAGGCATCACGGCATCCCGCTGGCCAGGTAATATTTGCATGCCAAATCTTGCATTTGACAAATCCAGGGCTTATTTTCGGTGTGAAGTTGAATGCCAATTTTAAAGCGTTCATTAACAAGAGGTGCATGGGGAGCCGTATTTATTTATGTGGCGCTGGGGGGCCCTTTTCTGGTTGCTTTTTGTTGCCCGCTGCGCAAAAAATTTTCTTACAATTGCTTAGCCCGAAATCTTATTTGGCAAGTAGGCACCTGAGACTCCTCCATTCGAGCCGGTCAAAATACCTTACTTTCGTTCCGTGACCGAACAAGCTAGGGTCAACTAGGCAAGAATTTAAGTAACCAATCGCATACGGTGGTTTTGCTTCAACCGCATGAACATATTGGGCGGTGGTTCCAAATGACATGTAGGTATGGTCAACCATGAATCAATTTGCGGGGGGCTCATTCAACAAATGCAAATTTTTGTGAATTCAACCAGTTTTCATACAATTGCTTAGCCCGTTCTATCAGTTATTTCGAGCAAGTAGGCACTCGAGACTCCTCTATTCGAGCAACCAAAAATACCTTACAATTGCTGCCTAAACAAGCCGAATTCGAACAAAGCTAGACTCGTTTTTCGCAACTATTGTAAAAATACCTAATCCATATCGGAATCTCATACCAACCAATTTCGGGTTAATCTCATCCTAATCCAATTAGTATCAATTCTTCAATTTCGGGTTAATCTCATTAACCAGTTCTGTCATTTCATCATATATGTCATATGTTCATTATGAGTTCCGGTTTCATGCATCATGAATCAATCTAATTAATCATGGCTGAAAGCAACCGAACACATAACATCATGCGATTCAACATTCAAGCCCGATTTAGGGTTTCACCAGTAGCTCTGATACCACTGTTGGGTTTCGGGAGCCAAACAGCGCAGCGGAATTTAACCGAAACCCTCCAGGATCCAAGTGAAACGGGGTAAACCGGGTGTTCGAAAATTTTCATACCTAATTTTCGGTTGAGATCTCTCACTCAACTGTAGAGTCGAATCACAAAACCTGAACAGTTGACGTGTTCAAGCTCTCTATGGTATCCACACGAGCCTCTCGGGATCACCACGCTTCCACCACGTCCCGACAGATGCGTTTCTCTTGCGCTCGCAGTGCTAGCTTGCGTCCTCCAAGGAATTGCAAGAGAAGAGTGTGGCTGTCCTTTTGGGAGGCTAGGGCAAGGAGACCTGCGAATTTCTCACTTAAAAGTTGTATTTATAGTGAGACTCAACTTCCAGGCCTAATGGGTTTCAAAGCCCTAATCCAATTAGGCTTTAATTTCGGGCTTAATAATGGCTCAACTATTGGGCCCATTATTAATACGAAATTAAAGTGAAACCATAACCCAAATAATTAGCCCATGCACTCTAATGATCCAAATAGCTCTATGTGTGCGACCCAATAGGCTCTTACCACGTTGGCAATGATCATAAATCACATTTATGATCATAAGCAATGAGCGGTGTCTAGCAACACATCATTGCTACCCAAGTGACAAGATTGTCGATGATTCGACTAAACCTTTATGATCATCACCGATATATGCCATTGTCCCTTTGTCCAAGATATCAAGACTAAGCACGAGACATGGAATGTGTCACTCTCGTATAGCCCAATCTTTGGTTTCTTGATTACCGAGTAGACCAACTTAAACTGATGACATTGATATCGTATATCAACTCATCCGAGCATGGCCATGCATTTTCTAAGTCTCACTCTATCAAGGGGCCCGAAGATATCACTCCCGTTACATAGGAGGGACAAATCCCATCTTGATCATACAAATCCCTCCGCATGATATGTGACATACCCAATGACCTCCTTCAAGTTCACTCAGTTACGAGCAACAAAGGAAAGTATCAAAGTATGTGACTCACATGTAGGGAACCTTGATGATCTTAGGTCGAAGGACTACATATACCATGATCACTATGAGAATCACTTATGAGAATGTAGTGTTCTCATTATTTCTCCAACTTGTACCCATATGTAGACTACATATCTTATTAGTCTCCATATGCTAGTCGTTATGTATTATTGCAACCCGCTCCACAATAATACTAGACCAGGGACTTTTAAGAATTTCATTATTCTAGGACTACATATCTCATATTAGTCTCCACATATGTTACAATTGTGTTTGTTAAGTTACGCAGGAACAAAACAACAAACATAGTTGCTGGATTAATGCCTTAATAAAATATCATGACTCAATATGCAAAAATACAATCATCTCATGACTGGCTTTTGGGCACAACACTAACAACTAATGCACCAGCCTTTTTCATGGACCTCATGCAAAGAGTGTTCAAGGCTTGTTTGGACCACTTTGTTGTGGTATTTATCAATATCATATTGGTGTACTCACAGGATAAAGAAGCCCATAAGGAGCACCTATGAATGGTGCTAAGCCTGTTAAAGAAACACGAGTATATGGCAAACTAAGTAAGTGCCAATTCTAGGCTAAGGAAACTGGATTTCTCAGACATGTGATCAATGAGCATGGTTTAGCTGTTGACCCCAAAAAAATTAAAGCTATCTTGGAATGGAAGCAACCTCAGACTATGAGGAACTTAAGAAAAGATTGACTATAGCCCCAATACTAGTTCTACCAGACCCTACTAAGAAGTTTCAGGTATTCACTGATAGGCTGGGCTGAGTCTTATGAAAGGGAAATGAGCCATAGCCTATGGATGAAGGCTGACAAGGCCTTAAGAGGAGAATTATCTAGTTCATGACCTGGAGTTAACAGAGAGACTTGAAGCTAAAATAAAAAATAATGGGTGTTTTCATGGCCAAGATTGGGACTTATTGACCAGTTAATGAGGACCACTAGTGTTTTGGTGATAAACTTTAAGCTACCTGAGCATAATATTTTTGACTTCTACAAAATTTGGAGGACCAAATTTCTTAAGGAGGGGAGTGTTGTAATGCCCGGACAATCCAAAGGGATTAGGTCCCCAGGTAAGTGAATTGGGAGCCAAAGAATTTTCCTAATTTGGGAATTAAGCTCAATTAAATTGAGGGGACATTGAATTAAGTATGGCTTGGGCATAAATGAGTGTTTGGCATTCTTGAAATTAAGCTTGGCTTAGGCCAAGAGAATTAATGGTGAAAATGATGGATTTTAAAGGTAAAGGACTCAATTTAACAAATGAGATTGTTGTAAGTTGGGCTTAATTGCCCAAACTCCAATAAATGGAGGGCTAATAAGGGAATTAGCCCATTTTGATGGCTTTCGATGACATGGCCAGCCATTCCTACCATTTTCCATTAAAATATTGTCCAACTCACCCCACACTCACACATTTAACAATACTCCACTCACCCTTGTCCCCCACTCCCACTTATTCTACTATTAAGCCCATACTCCACCCATACTTGTCTCACACACTTGTCTCCACTTTGAATTCTTTATTGGCTCCACTAAGGCATGTCTCCCACCCCATTTGGACTAAGGTAGCCGGCCATACACTCCTCCCATTCAAACATATTCATTTCATCATTTCAACAAGCCATTTTGCTCTTAACTTTCTTAACTCTTCTCACATCTCTCTCATTTTTGGCCAACGCTTGTTCTTCACTCTCCAAACACATTTCCAACTCTCTTCTTCCTCTAAACATTCTTCCATATCAAGATCATAGCCTTCCTAAAAAAAACCAAGTGTTCTTGGTAGATTTCAAGCTCTAGAACCATAAGCAGCAAGAATCAAGTGAGAAACTCCAAGAAAACCAATGTGAAACTTTTGGCCATCTTCATTTCATGGAGATTTTGGGCTCTACTCAAGGAGCTCTTTGCATGCATGAGCTTCTAAGACCATTGGGAGGAAGGAATCAAGAAGAAACTTGAAGAGAAGAAAGCTCAAGAATTTAGCCTTGCCTCTTTATGAGGGTTAGTAAGTGAAAACCAAGTATTATTGGTATTTTGTGTTATTTGAGCTAAGAAAGTAAGATTATTGCTTACTAATGAATATGGCCATCTTTGTCTTTTGTGCTAGAAAACCAGTTCTAGTCTCAACAAGCAAAGGAAACGAAGAAAATCAATCTCTAAGTTTCGGCCAAGTTCATATCTTGACATTTTTGCAGAATAAACCAAGTGTTCTGGGTGTTTTTGAAGTGTTAGAAGCCTACAAAACAAAGACCAAGTGAAGGCTCCAAGCATCAAAGAAGATTCGGCCATGTATGTTCTTGGCATTGTGGAGCTCTAAACCAAGTGTCCTTGGTACTTTTGAGCTCTTGTGGTCATCCTAAGCAAGAAAAACAAGTGAAAAATGGATGGAAGACAAAGATGAAGATTCGGCCAAGTGTATATCTTGCCATGCATGAGCTTAAACCAAGTGTTCTTGGTACTAAACAAGCTCTTATGAATGTTTAAGACAAGGACCAAAAAGATGGTTGTAAAAAAGATGAAGTTTTGTAAGCTAAGAAAGTGAATAAAGATTCGAACATGATGTTGTCTTTGTGTTTTGGAAGCTAACCAAGTGTTCTTGGTATTTGTGTGTTCCTAGACATGTATTGAACTAAAATGAGGATGAAAAAATAAAGACCAAATTCGGCCAAGGGTCAATCTTGAGATCCTTAAGTTAAAACCAAGTGTTCTTGGTATATGTGAGCTTCTAAGAAGTTACAAGCTTGAAAATTAAGTGGAGCTTGAGAGAAATATTAAGCCAAATATTTGGCCATGTCTATTAAAGAGAGGTTTCATGAGCTAAGATACTTGTTTATGGTGTTCTTTAAGCTTCTAAGATCATTTGAGGCTTGGATAAAGAATAAGTACAAAGAAGGGCTAAGTTGGGCTTTACCTTCTTAAGTTGAGGTTATGTAAGTTACACCAAGTGTGCTTGGTAATTATGCTCTTAAAGTTAATAAAAAGTCAGAAAATAAGTTACTAAGTGTTTTGGTCTTTATAGGTTCATTAAGAGAAAGACAAGTTCTAACAACAAGAAGGCAAGGAAAAGCAAAGGAATTGAGCAAAAGGTTACTAAGATTATGGTAAGGATTCCTATACTCACTTTGTTGCATGGTGGATTTCCATGTTTTTGTTTGTGAGTATTCGGGCCCCTAGGTGATGGTCAAAGAATCATGTGATCCTAGGAGTGCATAAGAGGGCTAACTTCTTTCCGTTGCTTCGGCAACTCTGTGTGAGGATTTCTCATACTCACTTTGTGAGTATTTGGGCACATAGTTCTAAGTGGGCTAAGTATCGTTGCTTCGGCAACTCTGTTTACTCATAAGTTGTGTGCAAGCATTTAGGGCTAGGAATTGAATTTGGCCAACTCGATTCCCAAGCTAAGGAGCACTTAGTACGGTATAAAATAAAGAAAGATCAACCGTGAATTGTGTGATATGGAATATGCTAATGCTTGCGATGCCCATACAGAATGGTGTTATGTAGTGTGTTGTGTTGTGTTCTTTTATGAATTGGTCCCAATTATTATTATTATTGCTATTGCTATATGCCTTGTGTTTTCTTTGTCTTAGTGTTTTCCTTTGTAGGAACATGGAATAATTGCCGTTACGTTCTTGGCATAAGTTAGGCTTTGGAAGCCATACGTTGACTTTGAAAGTCATGAGAATTACCTCACTAAGTTAGGCATTGGATGCCACTGGAATCTTTACTGAGTTTTATAAGTCACTTGCCCTCATCTACTTTTGTAGGAAAAAGGATTTCTTGAAAGATCAAGCTAAGAGTATTAGAATACTCTTTCTATTGTGTTAATTGTTTGGTATGTGTATGGTATTGTTCAATATATTCATAAATTCTAAGTGTCTCATATGGTATTGATTGCTTGTGAATCAAGCTAATGTTGTGGACTTCATTTTGTAGGCTTATGGAGTCTAGAAGTTTGTGGGAACAAGGTCTATTCAGGTGGAATGTGTTCCATGATATTATGAATTGATTGCCATGTATTATGCCTTTGGATATCCTGGCTATGTTTTAAGCGATTATGTTCACTTTCAGTATAACACCATTTTTATGACTTGTAAACATGGACTCAAGGACTATGGTATGTTTTGGTATGCTTGGTGATTTTACCACGTGCTTGGCATGTGCTAAGAATGATATGCAAGTATGGAAGTTAAGTTGTTTATGTTCAAATGAGAATGAGCTCACATGTTAAGTACCAACATAATTGCATGTTCATAAAGTTATGTTCAATAATGAAGCATGCAACATTCAGCCTTGTATGTGCACCTAAGGAAAAAATTGCAAGTGAACTTGCATTAGTATGGAATTGGTCACATATACGCTAAAATGGCATCTAAGGACATTAAGTGCATGTAGCTGGTTATATGTACTTTTGGTTGAATTAAGCATGTGGGGCGATGCCTATGATATTGTGTTCACAAGTGGAGAAAATACTGGAAGAGGCTTATGTTTGACTATGTACTGTGGAATGATGTGTGTATGTTTCTAAGACACATACAAGTATGCAAGACATGAGTTAATAAACATGTTTTCAAAACATGGATATGGTGTTTTGGTTGGCATGCATCTACTTGGCTAAGCATGATAAAGATCATGAAATGAACACTAAATTTCCACATAGGTACTAGCTTGTTTCTAAGAGCACTCAAACTACACCTTAAATAAGAAGTTCACGAGGTAGTACTGGTAAGTATGCTGGGGTTCGTGCCCATAAGTTTTAATAATAAATAATAAAAGCCCCTTCTATGTAATAAGAAGAACTTCGGCTGCATGTTTTATGTAATTGGGCCCGGATGGGCCAGGGGCAGTTTAGGGCACGACACTTAATGCAGTCATTCACTGTATAATTTTCATACACTAGTTTGCCAGCAATGGTCATGTTGAGTATTTAACTCTAGAATCACTCTTGCGTGCAAGCATAGTATACTCTTATTTGGATGCTTGCACACAATTGATTATGTGTAGTTAATTCTGCTTAAATACTTTGAATGCTTTGGCAATTTTGAAATTTGTTTTTATTAAATTATGCCATGGCAATTTTTTAAGTACGATTTTTTTATTTTATTGATTAAGTCCAAGCATAAACTCATGCATGACTGCATAGTAGGATTAAATAACTAGAAGCATAAAGGTTTTAACTAGTGCGCATGTAATCAATTAACCAATTGCCACTAACGTGGGACAAGTTCCCATAGGCTTCCTGGGCAAGCCCATGAGGGGCCATGTCAAGGCATGTTAAACACAAATGTATCTAGGAATTCACCAGCCAAATGGACCTTAGCTTCAATTAACCAACGCACATCTTTAGGAATGCCTTTGTGCATTAAACTCTTAATCTTTCACATCTAACTTGGTAAATCCTTTTAAGAAAATTTATTGGGAAAGAAGGAAAGTATTTTTGCAAAGTAAGAAGAACATAATCCATTGGTGAGAAAAAATTGATAAAGGAGAGAAAAAAATCAGTTATTATGGGAAATTGAGATAACTGACTTGAGAGCCACGGAGTACTGTATTTGCCACTTAACCGGGAAGAAATGGATCTTAATTTTTGACAATTTTCAAAGGCTTTGCAGAATGCATGTGTGTCTTCAAACAAAGAGGCCAGTAAAATTCATACTGCAAAATCTTTACAACTGTTTTCTTTGACAAAAAATGCCCTTCGCACATTTCAAAATGAGAAAATTCAATGACACTTTTTATCTTATCGTTAGGTATACATCTCCTAAATATCTGGTTAGGACAGTATTTGAAAAGATAAAGTCATCCCAATAAAAATTTGTCACTTCATGTAGAAATTTCTTCTTATCTTGGATACTCTATTGAGCTGGTATCCATCCTATCACAAAAAAGTTGAAAATATTAGCAAACCAAGGTAATGTAGTGATAGAGAATAAAAATTTATTAGGAACATAATCATTTATAGGTGTAGCCTCAATTGATGAATCTGTTGTAAGTCTTGACAAATAGTAAGCGACCACATTTTTGGTGCCCTTCTTATCCTTAATCATAACGTTGAACTCTTGGAGTAATATGACCCAATGTATCAGCCCTGATTTAGCATCTTTCTTTTGCATTAAGTACTTCAATTCTTTTGGTAAAAGCTTTAACTCAATTGTGTGAATTTTATTTTTCTCTTCAATTTTCAGTTTCCAATATGTGTTTTTAACCTATGAAGAATCAAGCAATGACCATATGTTAGAATCCATTTGTATAATCGATTCAAATGAATTAACTAAATAATTTTTTAGAGGATCAAAGATACTCCCTTTGTCAGGACCTTACCTCAGTGCTTGGCCCATGCCAAAAATGTAAGAAAAATACATTAAACACTTGAAGGATTCAAGTGAAAATGTGAAGAGTGATGTAAATGTACAACTGAGAACTATCGGGTCCAAATTGTACATTTAAATTGGCCTAAGCACTAATGGCAGAAAATAAGGTTTAAGGGCTATTTTGAACACTCTTTCGGGTGCTATTAGTTATGCTAATACTTTTGGGAGGAAACATTAAGCCATGCAAATTTGTTTAAGCCGATAAGGGCAATAAGCCCATTTTAAGGCACATGTGGCACATGGCCGGTTAATGCATGCTTCGACTCAAAGTAATGGTATGATTTGGGGTCAAAGTACCAAGTTAAGCTTGACCGAGTTCTTAGCTTGGTGTTTTTTGTGTTCTTGGTGTTGAAGTGTCGGGTTAATGCCAATTTCTTGGTGATTGAAGCTTGAATTGAAGAATCAAACTTACATTTTGTGGTTTCGACACTAGGCAACCTTGCAATTGAAGTTTCAAAAGGGGATTTGGAACTTCAAGTTGAAACCGAGCGCTCAATCTTGTGATTGGTAAGGTTTCACAAATTCTATTTGATTTTGGTCTTGTTCCATGTTCAAGTAGATTAATGGCTTCTAAGTGATAGCATTATTAAGCTATATGATCTTAGATTGTTAGATGGGACATATTGGAACCTTCTGGTTTATGTGGATTTTTAGTTAGCTAGTTAATAATGGCAAGTACTAAAGTTTAAAGTAAGTAGGCCAGCTTATCTTGAGCTTGGAGCTCTAGTGGAATGGTGATAGATTGGCAAAGCTTGGAGTGCAAATTATGTGTATGTATTTGCTAGTGGTTTCAGTCAAGAAGGTCATTGTGTTGTGGTGTGTGTATTGTGTGCTTGTTAGCTTGGATGTGCTTGCTAGCCCTTTGCAGATGTTGTTATCATGTATATATGTCTCAGATATCATGTGTATATGGCATTATGCTTGTGTTTTTGGTGTTTTCTTGTCTTTCTTGCAGGTTAAGTAAGGCTTTGTGGAGGTTAAGATTTCGGGCTTAACTAAATTAGCTCATTGAGTTGTAGTGAACCTTACAAAGTTATAAACTTATGCCCCTTATCGTATAAGTTTCAGGAAAAGGCTTACAACTTAAGTGATTGTGTGTGTAGCTTGTGTGCTAAGTTATTGGACTTTTTGTCAAGGTATGTGCCAAAACCCAAAGCTTGGCTTATGAGTACAATGTGCAAGTCTTATGGTTATTGCTCAAACTTATGTGTTTGAGTTTTGAGGCTTTATGTAGAGTTATAGGACAGGTCTAGGAGGAGCTATGGACATGTGTTCATGGGCATTAGTGTTTTGGTTTGCTTTCATGACCATGAACTTGGTTATAGGACTTTTCCTTCAATCCTATATCTTTTATTGTCCCTTCAAAGTACTTCTAGGATATTATAGGTAATTGGGCGTGTAATGCTTAACTTGTGATTATTTTGGGTTTATAGGTACTCTTGGTATGTTGCCAAGTAGGTAGTACTTTATGGAGGCCATTTTTGTGTATGAATATGCCTCGGTGAACTATGGAACTTGTGTATGTTTTGAAGGTTTGGAGTGCCAAGTTATGCTATGAATGCTTGACTATATGTCTTAGAATTGTACCTTTTGAGTTGAACCTCTTATGTTCTTTGTTTGGCTGAATGTACATGGACATGAAAAGTGTAATTTCAAAATATGAGATGGTATGGGCTTTCTGGTTGCCATGCATTGGGTATCACACTTGATGAGCACACACCTTAGACACTTAAAGATAAAAAGTGTTCATGCCTTGCCTTGTGTTACAAGTAACTTATGGGCCTTGCCTTGTGCTGCAAGTATAGTACACAGAATTACCTGGTAAGCCTCCTGGGGCACCTTCCAGGCTTTAACATTAAGAAAATAAGACTTAAGCTACAAGATTGAAAATTGGCTGAAAACCTAAATCTTTTCATAACACTTTTAAGTGCAAGTGTTTACTAACTTTCATGGTAGCTTGGTGAGTGGCACTGAGGGTGTGACACCCTTCTTCAATGTGGTTTTTCCCAATGGTGTCAATGAGGCAAACTTCCTCACTTTCATCTTCTTTTTCAGGTGGCTGCTTAAGCAAGTTGAAAATATTTAACTCCAATATCATATTCTCAAATGTCAACTTCATCAATCCATTCCTGCAATTAATTGAAGTGCTAAAGGTTGCTAAAAATGGATGTCCCAAGATAACAGGTATTGAATTCTTAATTTTCACTGGTGGTGTGTCCAAAATAACAAAATCTACAGGATATATGAATTTATCAACTTAGACTAACACATCGGCATTTTCACTGATCTGTCAACAAGCAAAAGAGTTGCCTTGGTTGGTTTTAACTCACCCAAATTTAGTTTTTGGTAAACTAAATATGGAAGTGAGTTTACACTAGCCCCAAGATCAAGTAATGCTTGCTCAAATTTATGTTCTCCAATGAAACATGAAATTATTTGACAACCAGGATCCTTGTATTTCAAAGTAGTGTTATTTTGAATAATTGAACTTACGTGTTCGGCTAAGAAGGCTTTCTTTTTCATATTCATTTTTATTTTAATAGTGCACAAATCCTTTAAAAATTTGGCATAAGAAGGTACCTGTTTGATCATATCCAACAAAGGGATATTGATCTTTACCTGCTTGAAAATATCCAAAATTTTAGGATTTTAATTCACCTTCTTAGGAGCAGTTAACGCCTGAGGAACTGGAGGTGCTGGTGGAGATTTAATTTGTTCTTCACTTGGTATAGGTTCAACGCCTTCTTTACTCTTAGAAGTTGACTCATCGTCTTCTAATCAAAGATTAGGAATGGATTTTTCAATAACCTTACCACTACGGAGTGTAATGATTGGCTTCACTTGATCCATAGTTTGACCTTTGGGATTTGGTTGTGGTTGAGAGGGAAATTTCCCTTTTTCCTGAATGCTGAGTGCATGTGCAATTTTTGCAAGAGTATCTTTCAAATTAATCTTAATTCGACTTGTTTGAGCATTAATTGACTCTTGCTTTTCAATGAATGAATGCAATGTTTCTTTAAGATTTCTCCTAAAACGAGGAATATAAGGTGCAAACCCTTGAGATGTCAAAAATTTTGTTCGGTGTGCAAAGGTGGTTGTGATGGTTGAGCATGTTTGTCACTTTTCCAATTGAAGTTTGGGTGATTCTTCCAACCAAGATTGTAAGTTTGTGAGTTTGGATTTTGGGTTGGCCTATTGAAGTTGCTCAAAGCATTGACTTGTTCGTGGAGGCATTCTTTGAAAGTGGACAAGGTTGGACAATTGCTAGTGGAATGGACATTGGTCTCACAAATGTGATAAACAACTTCTTCAACAAACTTTAAATAACCAATTTTCTTCATTTCTAATGCCTCAACCTTTCTAGCTAGAGATGCAAATTTTTCTTGAAGGTCGTTATCTTCCTGAAGATGATATATGCCTTCACTAGATGCAAGGGTTTAAGTCTTACCTGGGGCCTCATATGTACCAGTGGTATCCCAATTCTACACACTCTCTACTAGTAAATCGAGGTAATTCATTGCCTTGTCAGGATCTTTATCCTCAAATGTTCTATTGCACATCATTTCCACTATTTGTCATTCCCTAGGTGTCAAACCTTCATAAAAATGTGAGATTAGTCTCCATGTTTCAAAACCATGGTGTAGGCATGTGTTAAGTAAATCTTTGTATCTATGGCAACAATGGTAAAAAGTTTATCCTGCTTTTTGTGTGAAAGTGGTGATTTGCCTTTTGAAAGAGTTTGTTCTGTGGGCAGGAATTTTTTTTTAAAAAAATTGTTATTTTACATCATCCTATGAATTAACGGAGCCAGACCTAAGATTTTGTAGCCAAGTTTTAGGCTTATCTTTTAAATAAAAAGGAAAAAGCTTAAGCCTGATGGTGTTCATGCTACAAATTAGGTTGTTATATATGTGATGGACTTCCTCAAATTCTCTCAAATGTAAGTAAGGGATTTTGGAATCAAATCCATGAAAAGTTAGTAAAAGTTGAATAATACCTGGCTTGAAATTTAAGTTACATGCATCAACAGGAAAAATTAAACATGGTGGAGTGCTATTTCTTATGGGGTTCATGTCTTCTTTAAGTGTCCTGGGTCAATTTTGGTCAGTATCTAGAGAATGGTTGTCTTCTTGCTTATTAATGTGTTCAGCCATGTTTGAATAAGATGAAGATTCTATTAATAGGCTACCACTTGATGTACATGACCAAGCTTTCATGCATTAACAAAATAATAACAAGAAAAACAAATATTAATAACAAGCTGGTTGGAGGCTCAGCCTCCCATACAATAAACAAAAGAGATAAGAGGCTTAGCCTTCCATTGAACTATAAAAAAAATAAGGAAAAATAAGATTAACAAAAATTAAGATGTAGGAGGCTCAGCCTTCCATATGATGAATAAAAAAAATGGAACAAAATAAAAAGGGACAAAAAGAAAAATTTTTTTGAACTTATACTCTAATTTTACTTCCCCGGCAATGGCGCCAAAAACTTGTTGCACTCTAGCAGTTGTAACCCAACTGTAGGTTGTCAAAGTAACAAAATCTTGGGAGTCTGAGTGTCAAATGATAGGGAAGTGAATTAAGAAATACAATTTACAGATTTTAATAAATGAGGTTTTCATGAAAGGCGTGAACAAGTGTTGATTAAAAATTCAAATTTAAGTAAAATAGCTAAGGTTAGGGGATCCACTTTTAGTATATTGGTTATGATTAATTTTAGCCCATCTTGCCACTCAATTAGGATCCACAAATAAAGGAGGTCCCAATTGGAGAATTTAGTTAGTATTAACTTTCATTGATCTCAAAATGTCAACGCTTGTTAATGGGTTCAAATATCCATCATACCAACATTTGTCTAAAATATTTCAAGATTCCATTATAGCCGACAGAGCCATGTTCTAAAGAGGGAATCAAGTAGTTTTTGTGCCAATGATTGACTATGATGAATCAAGACTCCCACATAACAAGGAGAGAAGTGAAATAGACTAAGGAAGAAAATATTGTTAACATTGTGATCCATTTAAATCAATCATAACCTCTATACCAAAAGCTTTACCCTTTCACCTTCGCAAAAGAAAGATTAGTTAGCCATGATAAAAGTAAACAACATGTAGAAAGATGAAATGAACATGGATTGAAAGATCAAAGGAAGAATAAAAAGAAGAACTAGAAAACACTTGGACAGAACTTCAGTATTGAAAACAAGAACAAAAGCAAAGGCGAAAAGCTAAAAATGATACAGGAACATGGAAATGGCTTAAGAAATGGCATCCTTTTGTGCCCCCCCAAGGTGCCTATTTATAGAGTTTTGGGGTGGGTGAAATGGCAAAATAGTAAAATGTAGGTAAAAATAAATGAACAAAGATGGGCTGCAACTGCTTTTAATTTTTTGACCATTGTAGACATCGAATCAACTCTTCCTCAAAGCATGAAACTTGTACATCTCTTTTGTATCTTCACATTGATAGCTAACTCATTCAAATCGGACATCCATAGCTTAGGTTCTGATTTTTCTACCAAAACTGCTGTTGAGCACATGAAAGAACAAATGGTCTCATCTATAATCAAATTTCAGCAATGAAAATGATCAAACAAGCTTGCAGAATTTAATAGAGTTGAAGATCTACGTGTTGGCTTTCAGATGAATTTGGGATCACTCAGTTCTAACATCTATAGCTCCAGATATGATTTTTCTCATGAGGGGTCGCCAAGTGATTATTTTACCTATGTAAAAAAAATAATTATTTAATATTAGTGTATAGTGAACACGTGTATGAACAGTAAGTTGGTGAATAGTAACCATGAATAGTAAAAATGTGTGAATAGTAACCCAATGGAAAAATGCTCAAAATATAGAAATTAATCATAATTAAAGTGTATAAGGATTATTTAAACCTTTAGTAGCATTACACTTATGAGTATTCATCAGTGATGCCCGTGATAAGACTAGGAAGAGGTGGGGTCCCAAGGGACTCAAATGTATTTGCATATGTTAGCCCTCAGACTACAAGCGTGCACGGTAGATTTCATATATCATATATATGTGTGTCCTCAATATTTTTCTTGCAGGTTGAAGGATCACTTATTGAGAATCATTGATTCTCACTCACTTAATCTTTGTTGTGCAGATATTTTCTGTAAGGCCAATAACCATTAAGGGTTGTTGAGCTAGGCTTATTAGCAAGTATGTAGTTTATTTAAAATTTTAAGATTCTAGTTTGTGGTTTGTTTGTTGGTTGTGTTATAGTACTAACTAAAATTGTCTTTTGGCCAACAGAGGCTAGTGAAGCACAAAGGAGGGCTTTCGAGGCTTCCCACTAGGAGTTCGCTCTAAGGTGGAAGCTTAGTTATGGATCTTAGTAGAGTTGTTCAGTGTATAGTTTTCATACAGTTGTTTGCCTTTAATGCTCATGCATGAGTAATGTACTCTAAAGTCGCTCTTGGGTGTGAGCGCAATCTACTTTTGCTTGAAGATTCACATGCGGTTGATTAAGTGTAGTAAACCACATAAATGCTTTGTATGCTTTGACAGTTTGTATGTTCAGTTATAATGTAATGCCATGGAAATATTTTATGCTTTTATTACCTATTTAATCATTCAAGTCAAAGCATTTACCCATGCATGACTGCATAGTAGGCTAATTAACTAGAAGCATGAAGGTTTTAACTACTATGCACGTAATCAATTAGACAATTGCAACTAGTGTAGGACAAGTTCCCACAGGCTTCCTAGGCAGACCTATGAGGGGCCGTGTCAGTTTGGTATCAGAGCTCGATCATGGTCAATGGAGGCTAGGAACTAAGATCTAATGGATTATCTTTGCGCTAGGGTAGTTAGTACTAACCAACATCTGTGAGTTGTCGTCTGCCTTTTGCTACAGGTTGCAATGGTAAAAACGGGTCAGGTTTGCTTATGGATGTTAAGGTCCAAGAATGTATCTTGGCAATCTAGTGTGGCAACATTGGGGTAGTTGGTTTAGCTCACACCAAGGTAGGGCAACACCGTGGAGCAAGTAGTTAGTTTTTGATGACCACATTAGGAAGTTGTTTTGGACCTCAATCATGAGGTAGACTACACAAAAGGATGTGGAATCCTCCAAGGTAGGGAGAACCATCACCCCAGGTAGAGTACTCCAGAACTTGAACCCATAAACTTGAATGGGTTAGGCAACACCAAAAAGAGCTGAGGATGCGCTGACCTATGTGATAAATACTTGGTCATTTAGGCTAAAAAGCAACAAGAGTATCACTCTCATAATTTTCTATCAAGAGTAGGAGCTTGGGGGCAAGCTCCCTAAGGCCTTGAGCTAGCATATGAAGGTGCTTGACAATTGTCAAGGTGGGCAGTGGCAAGTGCTGCAGGATGCAGCATCTTTCGAAAGATAGTTGCACAAGCTAAAGACACAAGACTGTAAGGTGGAGGTTGGTGCATCGAACCTAGTAGGAGTGTGGGCAAGATGCCCATTGTGTGAAAGTAAACCTGAGATCGAGGAGCAAGAATGCATGATGAAGAATACGGGTTGATGCCCAGGATGTAAGGAGTACATGGCTCTAAGCCTTGCACCTAGGAAAAAATCATCAATGGTCCGAGCAATCATCGGACTAGTCCTATATTTGGGCTTGGTTAAGTTAAGACCAGCCTAGGAAGTTTGTCCCTATTAGTTGTTGCCACAAAAAGTCGAGCTAGTATGCTAAAGCAATTGTTCAGGTTCTGCTTCGATTAGTCAAATGGTTAAAGTAGACAGCTGCCAGCCGGGTGCGATGGGTAGCCATATTAAACTCGTGAGCCGTGCATGGCTAGTGCAAGGTAAGTCTTTAACCTTTCACTAGTACTCTAGTTACTTTGTTGGAGTTTTGGCATTAGTTTACTAGCATAGTTTTATTTTGGCTTCTTGGGTAGTAGTTTTGAGCAGGGTTAAGGGCTAACCCAAGTGCATTGGGAACCTAATGATGCACCAGTAGGGTTTCGGGAGCCAAACAAGTGTAGCAAAATTTAACCGAAACCCTCAAGGATCCAAGTGAAACGGGGTAAACTAGGTGATCGAAAAATTTCATACCTAATTCGGTTGAGATATTTCACCCAATTGTAGGGTCGAATCATAAAAACCTGAATAGTTGACATGTTCAAGCTCTCTATGGTATCTACACGAGCTTCTCAGAAGCACCACGTTTCCACTATGTCCAAGTAGATGTGTTTCTCTTGCACTCGCAGTGCTAGCTTGCGTCCTCCAGGGAATTGCAAGAGAAGAGTGCGGTTGTCCACTTTGGGAGGCTAGGGCAAAAGCTGTGAATTTCTCACTAAAAGTTGTATTTATAGTGAGACTCAACTTCTAGGCCTAATGGGTTTCAAAGCCCTAATCCAATTAGGCTTTAATTTTTTGCTTAATAATGGCTCAACTTTTGGGCCCATTATTAACATGAAATTATTATGAAACCATAACCCAAATATTTAGCCCATGCACTCTAATAATCCAAATAGCTCAATGTGTGCGACCCAATAGGCTCTTACCACGTTGCCAATGATCATAAATCACATTTATGATCATAAGCAATGAGCAATGTCTAGCAACACATCATTACTACCCAAATGACAAGATTATCGATGATTCAACTAAACCTTTATGATCATTACTCATATATGCCATTGTCCCTTTGTCCAAGATGCCAAGACTAGGCACGAGACATGGAATGTGTCACTCTCATATAGCCCAATCCTTGGTTTCTTGATTACCAAGTAGACTAACTTAAATTGATGACATTGATATCATATATCAACTCATTCGAGTATGGCCATGCATTTTCTAAGTCTCACTCTGTCAAGGGGCCCGAAGATATCACTCCCGTTACATAGGAGGGACAAATCCCATCTTGATCATACCCAATGATCTCCTTCAAGTTCACTCAGTTATGAGCAAGAAAGGGAAGTATCAAAGTATGTGACTCACATGTAGGGAACCTTGTTGATCTTAGGTCAAAGGACTACATATACCATGATCACTATGAGAATCACTTATGACCCTCATATAACGATCCATGTAGTGTTCTTATGGTGGGCCAGTCCAGTACACAAGTTCTCTAACTTGTACCCATATGTAGACTACATATCTCATATTAGTCTCTACATATGCTAGTCATTATGTATTATTGTAACCCGTTCCATAATAATACTAGACCATGCACATTTAAGAATACCATTATTCTAGGGTTACAATTATCTTGATTACGTTACGCATAAACAAAACAACAAACGTAATTGCTGGGTTAATGCCTTAATAAAATATCATGACTCAATGTGCAAAAATACAATCATCTCATGATTGGCTTTTAGGCATGACACTAATAGCACCAAGTCGTAGGTTAATACCCGGCACCTTGGGACCCACTTGCTAGTGCATGGAACCATATAAGTAGAGGCCTAAGTGGTTTAGATTGGAAACATCCTAGAGTTTCACAGGTTGTCTTCTTGCATGAGTTAGTTTAGTGGCCCAGTTGATAGCAAATAACTGGCTAGTTGAATGGATGAGTTCCTTAGACTAACCAGGCAATGAAACAATTCAGTCTGATGCTACTAAGGTAAGTAGGTAAGTTTTAATTTTTATTTCTAACCATTGAATGTAAGAGGTAACCATGCAAGGAAGCATAGTGTAAGAAACTCATCCAGGGGTAAGCAAACAGATAGGTTTATTCATCTATTAGCTATAAACCCTGGGGTAGGGCTAGTAGGAGTAGTCATTGGTAGGGTTCGACTTGACTACTAAAAGGTAATAAGAGGACCCAAGCAATAGGAAGGACTGCCATGGACCTAGGGATAGTTGGTGACTTATAGTCATCATCTCTAGGTTAAGTGAAGTCCAGGGCCACTAAGTTGACTTCTGGAAAAAAAGAGACTTGACTAGTGAATCTAGTTCAGTAGGTAAAGGACTAAGTCCTAAATGGAACCAAGGATGTTGTGGTGATTATTTGAAACTTTATGTTAGTGCAAGTAAGTTAGTAGAACATTGAACTATCAGGTTAGAAATAATCAAGTGTTGCCAGAAAAGGGGGTGTTTTACGTCAACCATATGGGGTAGTGTTTGAGGAGCACCCGTAATGCAGAGTTCACTATGACCAGCCGAGAGTCAACTCACAAGTAGCCACAATGTGATGCAATCTCCCACCTAGTTGAGTACTTTTATTAATAGTCTAAAGTGCCAAGTCTAGTCTAGGTTCAGTTGTGCTCATGTGTCTATTTTATGATCCCAATAGTTACCGTATTTAACATAGTAGAGAGAACTCAAGAGTTGGAAGCCTAGTTGGTGAGGATATTGGTTGAGCTCGTTAAAGCCCAGAGTTAGAGCATTTCAAGTGACTTTAGTGCCTTCAAAAGGAAGGGCTCGTGATCTGCAAGATTGGTTAAGGCTAAAGCATAGGCTCACAACTCCAAGGGATAAAACCAATCTTGAGGTGCATATTGTAGTACACTAAGTGGGGTTGTAATTGATGAGCCACCCAAGTGATTTTCGATGGCCAACCACTTCCTAATAGTAACTAAAATTAGTTCTCCCACCAAGTAAGTTGAGTGGATGTGGCGAAGCTACGAGTACAACATCCCAATGAGAAGTTGGCATGGTGTAGTTATGGTTTGGTAGTTAAGTATGGAAGGTGGATATGGTTCTTTGTAACCATAGTTTACATGGGGAATGGTTGTTGTGGAGATGCTTATTAGTGTTAGAGGCCAAAAGGACTCATATGTGGTCGAGGAGTTGAGTAAAAAGGGAAGCACGTTATAGCCCAAGAAAGGGGGCTGAGGTATCGAGTCAACTACTAAGCTAAAGATTCCTAGGTTGGCCCAAAATGTAGTGGTACCTTGTAAGTCAGCTAAAGGCCTCATAGGTACTTTATGCATGGGGTAAGTTTGGTGGGTGAGAAGCAAATGTACTAGGAATGCACCTAATAAGCTAATATTATGCGTGTAGGGTCTTGGCCTCTAAGTGCATAGAAATGAAAGGACTGAGTGTGTAGGCGACAGGCTCTGAGGATACTTCAAGTAGAGTAGCTGAAGCATGAAGACCTTCAACTTGGGTAGCATGTCAATAGTTTCATCATCGAATGTTGAAGGCCTATGCTAAGGGCGGACGGATGATGCCCAAGGGCTACTAGTGTCAATACCTTACCTCAATGCTTGGCCATTCTAAAAATGTCAGAAAAATGCATTACAATAATGAGGGGCTTAAGTGAAAATAAGGAAAATTTGTATATGTGTAACAGAGGACTATCAGGTTCAAAATGTACATTTAAAATGGCTTAAGCTACTAGTGGCGAGAAACAAAGCTAGAGGGACAAATTGAACATTCTTTCGGGTGCTAATAATGATACAAAGTTGCATGGAAGGGTTATTATGAGCCATGCAAATAATGGGTGCATTAGGGCTAGCACTAGCCCATTTTTGGCCCCATTTGGCACTTATCCGAAAAAGCGTGCTTCCACTAAAAAATTAAGAAATGATTTTGGGTCAAAGCTCTTCCTTATTAAGCTTGACTGAGTTCTTCATGTTCATGGGTTGAAAGCTTCGGGTTTACGCCAAATTTGTTGCGATTAAAACTTGAATTGAAGAATTAGGCTCAACATTGGTGTTCTCGGCCTTAGGCGACTTTTTTATTGAATTTTCAAGAGGAGTCTCGGAGATTCAAGTTGGCTGAGAGTTCTAAAGTAAGAAATTGGTAAGGATTACGGTTCACTACTTGATTTTGGTATTGTTCCATGTTTAAGGTAGTGATTTAGCTTATAAGTGATGGTATATTGAGCTATATGATCTTATAATGCTATATGGGGCATATATGGAACCTTCAGGTTTATGGGTTATGTTGGCCAGCTAGTCACTAATGGCAAGTACTTAGAGTTCATTATAGGAGGGCCAACCTATATTTGTACTTGGAGCTCTAGTGGAATGGATGGTTATATGGTGAAGATTGATGGAACTTATGGATGTACTTGCTAGTTTAGCTTTGGCTGAGATGAACATTGTGTTTGTTGTGTGTGAGTTGTGTGCTTGGTTGCTTGGTTGTGCTTGCTAACCTTTCATAGTTGTAGTTATTATGTGTATATGCTATTGTACATGTAGTTTTGGTGTTTTCTTGTCTTTCTTGCAAGTAAAGCAATTCTAATGAGAGGTTAAGCCCTCGAGCTTAAGAAAATAAGCTCTTAGAGTTATAGTAATCCTTACTGAGTTTATGAAAATTCATGCGTCTTATTGTATATGTTTCAGGAAAAGGTCTTGAGCTTGATTGAGGTTGGTTAGTTGCTTGTGTGATAAGTAATTGCTCGATTTTTCCAAGGTATGTGCTAGACTGAATGCTTGGCATATTAAGTACTTAGTCCAAGTCTTATGGTAATGCATAAACTCAAGTGTTTGAGTTTTACAGGATTGTGTAGGTTTGTGGGACAAGTCTAGCATCAATGGATGTGTGCTCATGGGCTTTAGTGATGAGGTTTGCACTTATGGGTATGGGCATGGTTGTAGGCATCTTCCTACAAACTTTGGTTTTGTATTATACCCTTAAGGTAGCTCTCGGGTACTACGAGGATTATGGGTATGTATTGCATAACATTGGCTACATTGTAGTTTGAGTACTCTTGGTATTGTTCCAAGTATGTGAGTTTAGTGTGGAGGTTATTTTGTGTACATATAGCCTTAGATGACTAATGGAACTTTTGTGTAAGTACCATGAATGAAATACCAAGTTATGCCATAAGTATTTGTTCATGGATTTGACCATAATGTGCTAAAGCTCTCTTAGTTATTGTTATGCCGAATGTGCATGAATGAGAAAAGCTTGAATTTTCAAAACATGAGATGAGATGGGCTTCTTGGTTGCCATGCATTAGAATGCCACACTTGATGAGCATACACCCAAAGCACTTAACTATACAAGTATAAATGCCTTACCTTGTGTTGCAAGTAATCTTATAAGCCTTGCCTTGTAATGCAGGAAATGACTAAGAGTTGCCTAATTAGCCTTCTAAGGCACATCCCAGGCCTTAGTCTTATGAGTAGTTAGTTTGAACAATAAAAAGGAAATATGGCCGAGACCTAAGTACATACAATAAAATATTGTAAGTGCAATAGTTGAATAAAATAGTTAGTACTTTGGTAGTACAGTATAGTGGTAATTCAGGTGCACAGGCTGGGGCTTGTGTAGGGTGTGACAACTAGCTACTTCGAGCTCTTGGCACTCAGGTCAGATAAGTTTTCTCTGGTAGGCATGCGAGTGTAAGGAACCTTAGAGTAAAGAGCACAGTGGGATAATGATGCTCAGGCAGTGTTTGGGTACGTTGCCTAGTACACCAGTATGCCTAATGCATAGTAACCATCCAAGGGGAGCAATTGAAGACTTGTACTCTAGGGTAGGTTGGGACATTCCACTCTAGGTAGTTCACACATTTGGAAGAGCCCCAGAGTATAGTGAAGCTTGGAAAGGAGTATGCCTTAAGGTCCTATCAGTGTATGTTGAGATGCCTATAGTACACTAGTGACACACATAGTCTAGCGATCATTTGGAGTTTTTGGGTACCTATCCTAGAGTAAGGAACTAGCTATGTAAGAGTTAGTAGACAAGTTTCATACATGTTAAGCTAGCTTGCACTAAAGGGTTTCATACATGGGCATGGGTGCGAAACTTAGAGTGGAACTTTTTCAGTATGAGTGTTAATGCACAAGTTTAACTTGTTAGGTTAACTTACACTAGTGGGTTCTAGCACAGAAGAGAGAATGAAGGAAGTCTATTGGTGCTAAACTTTCAGTAAAACCCTCTCAATGTAAGAGTAGTGGACATGCTTTCAAAAGCTTGTTAAGATATCTTACACTAGAAGACTCAACATAAACTTTATGGTGGAGGATTCATGATTACTAGATTTGTTGGGACGGCTTGGAGTAGTCTAATGCCATTTAGCAGTACTGTGTGCTGAAGGTATAGAGAGCCCATACCATAGTCTTCAAGATTAAAAATTACAATAAGTCATTCGAGCCGAGCAAGGTCAAGCTAAGGTAGGGAGAACAGTAAGCAGTAACCAGACTACAATTAGGAGTGAGCACAAAGAATGGCATTAGCCATAGTACCAACACAAGATAGAGCCTGACCTAAGTGCCCTAAGGGCATTAGTTGAGCGAGTCGGGTAGTTTTTCATGAAGTGGGTTGTTATGTGACTGACACCCCTTTGTGGATTTGGTCGAGATATGTTGGTACCGTATCCTAGTATAGTGTCTTAAGGTGGGGTTATTGAATTTGGAGGACCAAATTCTCCAAGGTGGGGAGAATGTTAGAGCCCACCTAGTGAAATGCTTAGTGAGCTAGGTAAATTCATAAATCCCTAGTTTAAATGCCTTAGTTAATGGTGAATTAGCAAGATTGAGTAAGTAATTAAAGGTTTAGTAGGCTCCGAGTGGTTTATGGCACTAAGTTTTTCCAGGGGCCAAAATGGTCATTTTGCATCCTAGAGGGTTAGGACGAGTCTCGGGAGTAAAAATGATGTTTTAAAAACCCAAAGCCCAAGTTAGAAAAGTTTGCCAAAGTTTTTAATTACCTAGTTACTATTTGGGGGATGGGTATTTTTGTAACTTTTAAAAACTTTGGGAGGAGGAGTTAATTTTGTGTTTAAAACACATTTAGGGCCAAAATTCTGGCACTATTCATCCCATTTGCAGCACAAATTCATAGCCCTCTCTTTTGCCTGTCAATTTCTTGCCAGATCCTTCCTCAATCCATGATTTCTTAGTGAAATTAGTGAGCCTTTTTGGTGCCAAGTGTCTGCATGAGATATGGCTTTGATCCTTGATTTCTCTTATTTTATGAGCTTAATTAAGCTTGGGTTTTGTTGACTTAGTGTTAATTTGGTGCCATTAACCTTTATTTGTGTCTTGGAACCTAGGAACCTAGTAGAACCCTTGGGACTTGGAGTTTGATGCTTATGCTGCTTAATTGTTTCTACTTCAGGGTTAATTGAGCTAATGGATTTATGATTCATGCTTGATTAATGCCATTCATTGCTTGCTTAAAGTAGAATTCATATGAATTAGTGAATGGTATTATAGGTGGATGGCATTGGTTCTGGTGGACTACTTAGAATTTAATGAGTTGTGTGGTGCTTGTGGGCATCATAGGATTGGTTTAAATGGTGCATTATGGCCTAGGGAATGTGTACATGCAGGTTTGAGGGAAGAGGAGGCGTTCCTAAACCATTGGGAGGCATTGGAAGCCCCCAAAGAGCCTTAGGCATGTAAAAGAAGGTTCAACCTTAAGGACCTAGTGCCTAGGTGCTAGGTGGCATTCCAGCACCCAAGACCCATTTGGAGCCCGAAGAGAAATGCCTTCTGGCGCCTCATCACCCCTTATAGCGTTGACATGTTGTAGTATTTTTGCCAAAACTTTTTGCTCGGTTGTCCGTTTGAGGCAATTCAAGTTTCCACATGAAGCTAAGATAGAGTACTATCATTTCCATGCCTTCCCTAAGGTCGAACACATATAGGTTTATCTTAATTTGTTTTCAAAGCTAGGGTATATTTGGCCACATTAGAGCACCATTAATTAGGTGAAAGGTTTAATACCATCAGGAGCCTAGTTGGACGTTTGGGTTTGAGGTCTTTATGTGGAAACTTTCACCTAGGTGGGTTCCAAAGAACCTAGGGCATGAGTCGAACCATGGTCATTGCAACTCCACTAGGGTGAACCAAGTAATGATGGATATGTATGTGCGTTGAGTGAAGGTTTAGCGCACTTGTAGCCTAAGCAAGGTTTCTTGAGGAACTAGTGAAAGCCTATAGGGTAAGGTGTGTGCGAGGCTTCTTGTCAGAGATCCCTCAACTGTATTTTTCATTTCTCCATAAGACCCATTCAGGGATCTGAGACCACTTTGGACCTGAATCTCAACCGAGTGTGACTGGAGAAAGAACTTCAGATGGCGGTCTATCTTTAAAAGACATTTCTTTTATTGAGGGTGAAAGACCTACATTCTCGATGTTAGTGATTATACTCCCAAGGATGGTAGGATTCTATTACCAGAGTTAGTTGTATAGCCAATCTGAGGGTGGTGTAGAGAGTTCTTCCAAGGTTGGTCGTGTGTCAATCTGAGGGTGGTGACAAGTCTTCCAAATAAGAAGGTCATTTGTGTGATAACCTTTCGGCTATCAAAAAGGTTGCAAAAAATCACTCTGCCATAAGAGAACTGTTGTAAAAAAGGAGAATAGCTAAAGAGCTAGAGAGTGAGAGACAGTAGAGAGTGAAAAAGTGAAGAACCTCTAAGGAAAGATGGGCAAGTTAAAGGATACCATAATGACCCTCTGCAGGCAAAGAGACGTAACCGATGCAACGGATAGGAAATGTGGCCATTGATCTGGTGATACGTGTTACACATCACTAGAAATGAGGGCATGCCTCCTTATCTGTTAATTCTATGTAATGCATAAATCCAGGTGACACGCCTACTCATGTATGATGATCTACTTGTAGATGGTAGGAATAAAAACTCTTAGGAAATAATAACAAACCAAGTGCCGAAGGTGTAGCGTAACAGGAAAAAAAAAGAATTTGACTTGAAGTAATATCTTAACCAAGGTTTGAATCTTGCCAAAATGGAACACATAAGGAAAAAGGCCCAAAAAATATGCCGAGAGTACAATGTTGGCAAAAGAAGGGATTTTGGATGGGTAAAGCCTATCCTAATCAAAGGAAAATGAGCAATGCCAAAGGTGAAACTTCGGCAAAAGAAAGTCCTTGGACCAAGGGCAGCCCTAACTTACCAATGGTATAACTTCTAGAACATGTTCTCAATTGATAAGAACCAAAGAAACAACTTTGTTTCCTTTAAAAGGGTCATGTGACAGTCGATGGGCTATCGCCCACAAGACCTTTAGACATAAGGACCTGCCACCACCCTCTGAATAGAATTCAACCTACCTTGGAAAAAGGCCCTACACCACCTTGGAAGTACTCATGGCCAACCTCAAAAATAGAAGTTTGCAACTAATAAGCTTCCCCCACTACCTTCGGAGGAAATCCTATGCCTAAAGGGGCCTAAAGTCCTCGAGAGATCGTAAGGGAAGACAACAAATACATAGTTTTGAGGGACCACTAACTAGAACCTCACACATGCCTCTACTCTTTGAGTATAACCACTTACAGATAGCTGGAGACACCTTTCCTCGAAGCTATGAACGAAATCTGGCTGATCATGTGTCCTAATATGCTCAACTTGGGTATAACGGCCTTCTCCTCCAAGCCTCCTATAAATACTCAGTGATGCTCCCAGGTAATACATGTGAAATGCCTCTCATTCTGTTCTATACTCTTAGCAACTTCTCCCCTACACACTAACTTTGGTATTGGAGATCCCTCCACCGGAAAAACACTCTAAGGATCTCCTCACCCGCATTCTTCAAGTGCTGTAGATATCACTAAGGCGAGGCTCTACTAGGGGTCAAACATGTCCTACATTGAAGATGTGTTAGAACATCACCCATCTTGTCCTTTGACAGCCATACATTTAAAGTTAGACCCAGCTTTGCATAAGTAGATAACAATGACATATCAAGGTCCAGATGTTTCAGCTTGACTTGAAAACAGGAAAAAAAAGGCCTTCAAAAAATTCCTGAAAACCTCATTACCAAGCCCCTTTCCAATACTTTGGACGCCACCAGAAGTTCTTCCACAGGAGCATTAGCTTCTAGCAAACCTCCTTGTGTTGACCTTGATGTTGTAGGATAGCCTTTTCCCCCTTGGCAGCATGATTACAAAAGAAAAGGGTAGCATGCTTCTTATGCTAGCCTTACCCTGAGAAGCCACTGGACCAAGTTGCAGGCTTTTCTCAACAATTGGTAGCTTTTTATCAATAGCACCCCAATTAGGCCCTTAATGATTGGTACTCTTCATGATTCTACTTTCCATTTTCTAGCTTATTCTTGACAATCTCAGCCACCTCATGGAGCCTCTGGCCTTCCTCCTCAGTGACCTTCTGTTACCACCTTTCAAAATGGGAGAATTACAAGTGTGTCATAACGGCTAAAAACCATTGTATTGTGTAATTCTCACCATACTGATTGAAGTGTGGGGGGGGGGGGGTAAAAGGCATGATCAACACCGCCTTAAAAGTGTTCTTGGTTGGTAACTTGGCCCCTAAGAAAAGCCTAAAGGATTGCTTGTTTGTCAAGCATCCTATGGACTTCTTTGTAAGGTTTTGAAAATTCGGGTACTGAATTACAAAACTCTCAAGAAAGAGAATTGGAGAGTTATGGGAAGGATATAAATGGTATGAAAGTACTATTGGAGGACCAAATTACTCATGGAAGACAAGTTTGGAAAAGGAAACACTAAAGGCAATAAGGACCAAAATGTCGTAGTGTAAACCTTAAGTTGTTCAAGTTTTTGACTTAAGTCTAAGGGTGAAATTGTGGGGTTATCCCACCATGGGAGAGGCAGGCGAGACTTGATAATTAGTCAAAAATGTTGGGCACATGTGTACCAATGAGTTTAAGACAAAGAAACCATAACTTGTGAGAAAGAAAATGACATAAAGCAAGGTTAAGCTTGTTAAGTGTGTTTTGTGCCCTTAAGCTCATTTAAGGCCATTTAAGTGGCCAAATCACTTATCCCTCTCACTTTCATCCTCCCCCAGTTGAAGAACACATCAATACTTCATCCATAGCTACCACACCTTTATACTGGCAATTGATTGAAATTGAAGGCAAAATGAAGCAATTTGAAGCAAACTAGAGCTATTTCTTGGATACTTCAAGGATCAAGCTTGATTTTTGGCCTACCCACTTTAGTAAGGGTTCTCTTGCTCTCATGGACTATTTTCTTCAATTTTCAAACATCCATGGAGCTAGGTCTAAGCTTGGAAGAGAGCCATGAGCTTGATGAACCAAGCTTAGTGAGGGGAGTGCACTTATTGAAGGTTTTGTGACCTAGTGTGAAGTGCACAGTGTTGGGTTTCGGGAACCAAACAGCGCAGCGGAATTTAACCGAAACCCTCCAGGATCCAAGTGAAACGGGGTAAACCGGGTGTTCGAAAATTTCATACCTAATTTTCGGTTGAGATCTCTCACTCAACTGTAGAGTCGAATCACAAAACCTGAACAGTTGACGTGTTCAGGCTCTCTATGGTATCCACACGAGCCTCTCGGGATCACCACGCTTCCACCACATCCCGGCAGATGCGTTTCTCTTGCGCACGCAGTGCTAGCTTGCGTCCTCCAAGGAATTGCAAGAGAAGAGTGCGGCTGTCCTTTTGGGAGGCTAGGGCAAGGAGACCTGCGAATTTCTCACTTAAAAGTTGTATTTATAGTGAGACTCAACTTCCAGGCCTAATGGGTTTCAAAGCCCTAATCCAATTAGGATTTAATTTCGGGCTTAATAATGGCTCAACTTTTTGGCCCATTATTAATATGAAATTAAAGTGAAACCATAACCCAAATAATTAGCCCATGCACTCTAATGATCCAAATAGCTCTATGTGTGCGACCCAATAGGCTCTCGCCACGTTGACAATGATCATAAATCACATTTATGATCATAAGCAATGAGCGGTGTCTAGCAACACATCATTGCTACCCAAGTGACAAGATTGTCGATGATTCGACTAAACCTTTATGATCATCACCGATATATGCCATTGTCCCTTTGTCCAAGATATCAAGACTAAGCACGAGACATGGAATGTGTCACTCTCGTATAGCCCAATCTTTGGTTTCTTGATTACCGAGTAGACCAACTTAAACTGATGACATTGATATCATATATCAACTCATCCGAGCATGGCCATGCATTTTCTAAGTCTCACTCTATCAAGGGGCCCGAAGATATCACTCCCGTTACATAGGAGGGACAAATCCCATCTTGATCATACAAATCCCTCCGCATGATATGTGACATACCCAATGACCTCCTTCAAGTTCACTCAGTTACGAGCAACAAAGGAAAGTATCAAAGTATGTGACTCACATGTAGGGAACCTTGATGATCTTAGGTCGAAGGACTACATATACCATGATCACTATGAGAATCACTTATGACACTCATATAACGATCCATGTAGTGTTCTCATGGTGGGTCGGTCCAGTACACAAGTTCTCCAACTTGTACCCATATGTAGACTACATATCTCATATTAGTCTCCACATATGCTAGTCATTATGTATTATTGCAACCCGCTCCACAATAATACTAGACTAGGGACGTTTAAGAATATCATTATTCTAGGGTTACAATTATGTTTATTACGTTACGCAGAAACAAAACAACAAACATAATTGCTGGATTAATGCCTAAATAAAATATCATGACTCAATGTGCAAAAATACAATCATCTCATGATTGGCTTTTTGGGCACAACACTAACAATCTCCCACTTGCACTAAAAGCCAATCATCCATGTATCTAATACCGATGGACCTAGAATGGCTATCATGCTTCTGCTGCGTAAGGGGCTTTGTCAGTGGATCAGCAATGTTGCTGTCTGTTGAAGTCCTGCATATCCTTACATCACCCCTCTCGATGATCTCCCTGATGAGATGATAGCGTCGGAGTATGTGTTTGGATCGCTGGTGAGATCGAGGTTCCTTAGCCTGTGCGATTGCTCCATTGTTGTCACAATAGAGCTCTATCGGGTCGGCAATGCTTGGAACCACTCCAAGTTCAGTGATGAACTTCTTGATCCAAACTGCCTCCTTCGCAGCATCAGAGGCGGCAATGTACTCAGATTCTGTTGTAGAGTCAGCTACTGTCTCTTGCTTTGAACTCTTCCAGCTCACAGCACCACCACCAATACAAAACACATAACCAGATTGCGATCTAAAATCATCCTTATCGGATTGGAAGCTTGCATCGGTGTAACCCCTTACAACGAGCTCATCTTCACCTCCAAAGACCAAGAATGCATCCTTAGTCCTTCGTAAGTACTTAAGGATGTTCTTAACAGCTGTCCAGTGACTCTCACCGGGGTTCGATTGGTACCTACTCGTCATGCTCAAAGCATATGAGACATCGGGACGAGTACATATCATGGCATACATGATAGATCCAATTGCTGAGGCATATGGAATCTTACTCATGCGCTCTCTCTCCTCGGTTGTACTCGGACACTGAGATCTAGAAAGAGTGATACCATGTGACATGGGCAAGAATCCTTTCTTGGAATCTTGCATGCTAAACCTCTTTAGCACCTTGTCAATATATGTACTTTGACTTAGGCCAAGAAGCTTTCTAGATCTATCTCTATAGATCCTGATGCCTAACACATAGGCTGCTTCACCCAAGTCCTTCATAGAGAAACATTTCCCTAGCCAAGTCTTCACAGACTGTAGCTCAGGAATGTCATTCCCGATGAGTAGTATGTCATCTACATACAACACCAAGAAGACAATAGCGCTCCCACTAACCTTCTTGTAGACACAAGGTTCATCTTCATTTTTGATAAAACCAAACTCTTTGATTGCATCATCAAAACGAAGATTCCAACTTCGAGAAGCTTGCTTCAGTCCATAAATGGACCTTTGCAACTTGCACACTTTATTGGCATTCTCAGGAGTGACAAAACCCTCAGGTTGTGTCATGTACACATCCTCAAGTAGCTTTCCATTTAGGAATGCAGTTTTGACATCCATTTGCCATATCTCATAATCATAGTGTGCAGCAATAGCAAACAAAATTTGGATGGATTTAAGCATAGCAACTGGTGAAAAAGTTTCATCATAGTCAATACCATGAATTTGCTTGAAACCTTTTGCAACCAATCGTCCCTTAAAGGTAATCACATTACCATCCATGTCAGTTTTCTTCTTGAAAACCCATTTGCACCCTATGGGTTTTACCCCTTCAGGTGGGTCAACCAAAGTCCATACTTGGTTTTCATACATGGATTCCATCTCGGATTTCATGGCCACTAGCCACTTCTCAGAGTCAGGCCCCGACATAGCTTGTTGGTAGGTTGTGGGCTCATCCTGATCCATGAGCATCACATCACCAGTGTGAGTCACAAGAAATCCATATCTCTCGGGCTCACGCCGAATCCTACCAGACCTACGTGGGCTCTGTGCTACAGGAACAGACTCTTGAACCACAACATCTTGTGGTGTCTGTTCAGGTTCCATTTCAGGTTCGATGTCTCCTTGTTGTTCTTGAATTTCTTCAAGTTCTACTTTCCTCCCACTAGTTCCTTTAGAGATAAACTCTTTCTCCAAAAAGACACCAGTTCGAGCAACAAACACTTTTTGCTCAGAAGGATTGTAGAAATAGTAACCCTTTGTTTCTTTGGGATACCCAACAAAAAGGCATTTTTGAGATTTGGGCCCTAGTTTGTCAGAGGATTGACGTTTCACATAAGCGTCACAGCCCCAAATCTTCATAAAAGACAAATTGGGACGCCTCCCACTCCATATCTCATATGGTGTCTTTTGAACCGATTTAGATGGAACTCGGTTTAGTGTAAAAGCGGCTGTCTCTAGAGCATGTCCCCAAAAGGAGTTTGGAAGGTCAGCTTGACTCATCATAGAGCGAACCATGTCTAACAGAGTTCGATTTCTCCTTTCAGATACACCATTCCATTGAGGTGTACCTGGTGGAGTGAGTTGTGATACTATACCACACTCCTTCAGATAGTCAAGGAATTCTCGATCCAAGTACTCTCCACCTCGATCTGATCGAAGCACTTTGATACTCTTCCCGAGTTGATTCTCTACTTCATTCTTGAATTCTTTGAACTTTTCAAAGGATTCTGACTTGTGTCTCATAAGATACACATAGCCATATCTGCTAAAGTCATCAGTGAAAGTAATGAAGTATTGGAAACCTCCTCTAGCTTGTGTAGACATAGGGCCACATACATCACTATGTATGAGTCCTAGTAAGTCATTAGCCCTTTCACTTTGCCCTATGAATGGGGCTTTGGTCATCTTGCCCAACAAACATGACTCACATGTCTCATATGATTCAAAATCAAATGAGTCCAAGAGTCCATCCTTATGGAGCTTGGATATGCGGGTCTCATTTATATGGCCCAAGCGACAGTGCCAGAGATAGGTCGGGTTTGAATCATTTAATCTGACCTTCTTGGTATTCACATTATAGATTGGATCTTCGAGGTCTAGAACATACAACCCATTGCTAAGTTGAGCACTACCATAAAAGATTTCATTCAAATAAATAGAACAACATTTGTCCTTTATTATAAATGAAAAACCTTTCTTGTCCAAACAAGAAACAGAAATCAAATTTCTACTAATAGTAGGCACAAAGTAGCAGTTGTCTAATTCTAAAACTAATCCACTAGGTAAAGTGAGAACATAAGTCCCTACGGCTAAGGCAGCAACCCTTGCTCCATTTCCAACACGTAGGTCCACTTCACCTCGGGCCAATCTTCTACTTCTACTTAGATCCTGCACATTTGCACAAATGTGAGATCCACATCCAGTATCCAATACCCAAGATGAGGAAGTAGAAAAGTTAGCCTCTATAACAAAAATACCTGAAGTGGAAGTCTTACTTCCCTTTTCCTTAGCAAGTTCTTCAAGATAGAGCTTGCAATTGCGCTTCCAGTGTCCAGGTTGCTTACAATGGAAGCACTCCCCTTCCTTTGCCACACCACCCTTTGGTTTCAGTGCAGCTGAAGAAGAACTAGCATTGGACTTTCCATTAACTTTTATCCTTCTTCTTGTTGGCTTTTCCCTTTCCCTTGCCCTTTTGAACCATAAAAATGGGCTTAGCCTTCTTAAGGTTTTGCTCAGCAGTTCTCAACATGTTGAGTAATTCAGGAAGGGACTTGTCAAGGTCGTTCATGTTATAGTTCATGACGAACTGACTGTAGCTTTCAGGCAACGATTGCAAGACTACATCGATAGCCAACTCTTTCTGAAGAGCAAATCCCAAATTCTCAAGATTCTCAATGTACCCAATCATCTTGAGCACATGAGGACCCACGGGACTTCCCTCAGACATCTTGCACTGAAACAATGCCTTAGAGGTCTCAAACCTCTCATGCCTAGCTTGCTCTTGGAAAAGCATTTTGAGATGTTCGATCATATCGAACGCCCCCATGTTCTCATGTTGCTTCTGAAGCTCAGATTCCATGGTAATAAGCATGAGGCATGCAACATCCAAAGCATCATCAGAATGCCTCTTGTGAGCATCCCTTTCAGCTCTTGGAGCAGTGGCAGCAGGCTCATTCGGAATGGGCTGCTCTAGGACATAAGCCTTTCTCTCTTGTTTGAGGACTATCCTCAAGTTTCGGTACCATTTGAGAAAGTTGGTCCCATTCAGTTTTTCCTTCTCAAGGATCGATCGCAACGAAAGTGTCGATGTGTTTTGTGCCATGGTTATCTACAACAGTAAATATGCAGTGTAAGAGTCATGTATTTTAATTCATTTAATAAGGACTTTTATTAAACGATACTCCCACTATTTTCCTCAAAATAATAACCCTCGATATTATTTCAGAACACCTCGGCGCTAAGGTATTCTAGTGGGCCAAGATCCATATTTGACCACAACCTGAGTCAGCTTTGGCTTTTCTCTCAAGTTACAGCTATTTAGGTAGGCAACTCCTTGCCAATTGCATCTTATGCAACTCTTGGATAGTTGGGTGAACAACACTTGTCCAAGCTCATCTCATGAACTTAAGCCCAACTCTATGCCTCTAAGTCCCTAATCCTATTAGGATGACTTAGTTAAGTCGAACCCAAAGTTAGCAGTTTGGATATCACTATTATCCCATCGCGCCTTACCAAGATGAACATAGGTGCTTTGCTTTGGCAAACCCACCTAATGTTGATCAAAGTCTTGACGAGTGCCAACATTTGGAAGGCATCACATTTAATGACTTAATATTTGTTTGAGGGATTTTTCTTTTGATCTCACCAATTTGTTATCTCCGGTTGTCTTATACATGCATCACATACAAATATAAAACATGCATCTCATGCTTACAAGAAAGTAAACGTGACATGGTTATAGCCCAAACTATGCGATATTCTCAAGCCAATGAGAATATCATAAAAGCCTAAGAAAAGAAAAGAGTCTTCACAAGCTCCTTCTCTTCCTTTCTTGGTTGCCCTTTTGTTGTCACCTCCTTGGACATACCACCTTGGATGATCCTTGGACATACCACCTTGGATGATCCCATAATGCACCATTACATCAATAATAGAAACCTCGAGTTACATTCGAGGGGAGTAAGGTGAGAAGAGCATGTACAATGAGAGTGATAAGAAAAGGCACGACTCGCAGGCCGTATTTACAAGTACAACCAATCAAGGGCTATAACCATGCACCATGCTTCAAACACCAATCAGCATATCATGTCAAATCTCATTCAACAAAGATGCATGCCAATTTTTGCGCGTTGATTAACCAGTTTTTATTTATGTGGCGCTTCGCATACGGCGGTCCCGCTGGCCGGTCAGTGGGCGGTGGTTCCGCTGACCGGTCAGCGGACGAGGTCAAGGGGAGCCGCCCTTGCGGGGGGCGTGGGGGGCAGCGCCCCCCTGCGCAAAAAATTTTCTTACAATTGCTTAGCCCGAAATCTTGTATTTTGAGAAAGTAGGCACCCGAGACTCCTCTATTCGAGCCACCAAAAATACCTTACTTTCAGTGCCTGAACAGGCTGAATCCGAACCAAGCTAGGGTTTCTGCAACTATTGCAAGAATCCTAATCCATATAGGTATCTCATACCATTCAATTTGAGATTAATCTCATTAACCAATTTGTGTCGTTTCTTCATATATCTCATATGTTCATTACGAATTCCAGTTTCATGCATCTTGAATCAATCTAATTAATCATGGCCGAAAAGCAACCGAACACATAGCATCATGCGATTCAACACTCAATCCCGATTTAGGGTTTCACCAGTAGCTCTGATACCACTGTTGGGTTTCGGGAGCCAAACAGTGCAGTGGAATTTAACCGAAACCCTCTAGGATCCAAGTGAAACGGGGTAAACCGGGTGTTCGAAAATTTTCATACCTAATTTTCGGTTGAGATCTCTCACTCAACTGTAGAGTTGAATCACAAAACCTGAACAGTTGACGTGTTCAGGCTCTCTATGGTATCCACACGAGCCTCTCGGGATCACCACGCTTCCACCACGTCCCGACAGATGTGTTTCTCTTGCGCTCGCAGTGCTAGCTTGCGTCCTCCAAGGAATTGCAAGAGAAGAGTGTGGCTGTCCTTTTTGGAGGCTAGGGCAAGGAGACCTGCGAATTTCTCACTTAAAAGTTGTATTTATAGTGAAACTCAACTTCCAGGCCTAATGGGTTTCAAAGCCCTAATCCAATTAGGATTTAATTTCGGGCTTAATAATGGCTCAACTCTTGGGCCCATTATTAATACGAAATTAAAGTGAAACCATAACCCAAATAATTAGCCCATGCACTCTAATGATCCAAATAGCTCTATGTGTGCGACCCAATAGGCTCTTGCCATGTTGGCAATGATCATAAATCACATTTATGATCATAAGCAATGAGCGGTGTCTAGCAACACATCATTGCTACCCAAGTGACAAGATTGTCGGTGAATCGACTAAACCTTTATGATCATCACCGATATATGCCATTGTCCCTTTGTCCAAGATATCAAGACTAAGCACGAGACATGGAATGTGTCACTCTCGTATAGCCCAATCTTTGGTTTCTTGATTACCGAGTAGACCAACTTAAACTGATGACATTGATATCGTATATCAACTCATCCGAGCATGGCCATGCATTTTCTAAGTCTCACTCTATCAAGGGGCCCGAAGATATCACTCCCGTTACATAGGAGGGACAAATCCCATCTTGATCATACAAATCCCTCCGCATGATATGTGACATACCCAATGACCTCCTTCAAGTTCACTCAGTTACGAGCAACAAAGGAAAGTATCAAAGTATGTGACTCACATGTAGGGAACCTTGTTGATCTTAGGTCGAAGGACTACATATACCATGATCACTATGAGAATCACTTATGACACTCATATAACGATCCATGAAGTGTTCTCATGGTGGGTCGGTCCAGTACACAAGTTCTCCAACTTGTACCCATATGTAGACTAGATATCTCATATTAGTCTCCACATATGCTAGTCATTATGTATTATTGCAACCCGCTCCACAATAATACTAGACTAGGGACATTTAAGAATATCATTATTCTAGGGTTACAATTATGCTTATTACGTTACGCAGAAACAAAACAACAAACATAATTGCTGGATTAATGCCTCAATAAAATATCATGACTCAATGTGCAAAAATACAATCATCTCATGATTGGCTTTTTGGGCACAATACTAACACACAGTGATGGCAGTGAATTTCTGAGTTTCTAGGGCCCAAAGTTAGTAGTAACTACTATTAAGATCCTCCTAAGACCAAGCATTATCTTGAGGAAGGCTGCCATAGTGATTTGGTTATGTTTATTATGTGTTTTGTGGACTAACCTATGGTTATTGTTGCTGCTGCATTTCATGTGTTTGTTGTTTGTGTTTGGCTGCTTCCTTTGGTTGCTATATCTTGTATATATGCATTGTAGTTTTTTTGTTTTAGTTTCTTCAGATTCAGGTTTCAATGAGGGTCACATTGCCCACTGAATCCAAGTGTTACCCTTACTAAGTTTCTCAATGAAACTTACTCCCCTCAATTCTGTCATTTCAACTCCAGCAGAAAGATCACCTTCAAAATAACCTTTGTGGTTTGAGTTTTAATCTAAATTTTAGGCACATGAACTTCCATACGTCTGGTTATGATCTACAAATTTTGGTGCTTTTAGGAGCACATTTTGTATGTTTAATGGTGGTACTTACTGTGTTGTGCAGTAGCTGTCTAGCATCCTGTTTCTAGAGTCCAATGCATTTCAGGCACTCTTGTAACCTAGGGTGTGTATTTAGCTGAGTTAAGACCATTTTATTGTGAATGTATGCATTTATATGTAGTCTATGTAAAATGAGACAAGTATGTTAACATTTTAGTAATGTTTTGGCTACGTAAGTGATGTGGTGCAAATCTGCCTAAGTGTGAATGATGGGCTGCTTACTTGTAAATTCTCTTTTGGCCACATAAAGTTATTAAAAGCAAGGGAATGTAATTCCTATGTGTAATGTACGTATATGGGATACCTTTGGAGGGTTTTCCCCTTGTGAATGAAGTGTTTGCACAATTATGAAACTTTGTATGTGCAAAATGGTCATAAAGTAACCAGAATTTTGACTTTGCACTTAGAGTTATATATCTGCTTGTGTAGAAAGAATCTTGGTATGAAATTTTGACCACACCTAGATAACATCTAGAGGTTGAACTAAGATTTTGAATTTCTAAATTTGGAGCCCTGTAGCCAAAGATATGATGTTGCAAAGTTGGCTAAGTTACTGTTCATTTGGTCAGAATTTTGTAACCATCTTCAAAAATAACTTGGTCCACAGGTGGGCTATTGTTGTAAAACAAAATTCCTTGGTTTGCTCTAAGTCTCTACTTGATAATGGAGCAAATAAAATAGGTGGGTACATGGCTAGAATGATACAGTTTATTAGTGGAGGTTACAGGTACAATGGCTGGTCACTAGAACTTTACAAGATTGCCTAATGTGTGGTAGCCAAGGCTAAGACTTGTGCTAGTGTTTTCCTTCTTTGCTGCCATGGTGTGCGTGAAATGTGAATATGTGTGTGATGGTTGGGCCCATATGCACATGTTTACATAGTGCCCAAGACGGCCACTTGGGTATGCACACTAAGGGTAGTATTCTGATGGCCTGCAGAACATTACCAATCCTGGGAGTCTAAATGGATAGTTTTCGCACCATAACTGGACTACCTTAGAGTGGGTAACAGAAGTTGGTATCAGAGCATAGTTTGTATATGTACATAGCATATAGTTGCAATGCATGCATCTACATATATGACTTAGTTTGGTCAGCTGCTTGTGTCAAGTACCATTAAAATACCTATGATCTTTCTATGTGCTCTATGGTGAATCATCAATGCTAGAAGTAAACATGGTTGCCCCTCGAAGGCCTCCTACTAATTCTTGGCAACAAAGAAATGGACAGAATAGAGGGAATCAAGGGCAACAGGGGGTACCAAACCCTGAAGTGCCTAAGGTTTGGTTAGAGCTTCAGAGGAACTTAGCTTTGATCCATGAGAACATAGTAAGGCTTATTCAAGCACAACAGCAAGGAGTCCAAGTAGCTTCAGTAGAACCAATTCAGGATGCCCAACAGCAACCAGAAGAGGATACTAGGAACACATTTGAATCTGTTCTTTCTGGAAGCTTAGAACATACAAATGATGAGACCATTGAGGAGGAAGATGAGGATAGAAGAAATCCAAGAGGAAGAAGAGTAAAATTTGACATTGATTAGCTGTCCAGGACCAATCCCTCAATCCATGACCATTCCTGCACTCGGAATGAGATTGAGGAAGTCCATGACAGAAGATCCAGGAGAAGGCAGAGAGATCATAGAGAGCATCACTATACAGAGATCTCTCATAGATCTAAGAGATAAAGATTAGAGGATCTAGAAGGCTTAGATGAGGTCAGACTTTTGGAAAGGTTCCAAGGCCTAAGATCTCCACAATTTAATGGAAGAGCTGGGCCAGAGAGAGCTTAGGAGTGGTTAATCTTCATTGAAAAAAATGCTTGAGAGGATGCGACTTAGCTCTACCAAGAAAGTGTTAGTGGCTACCTACAGTTTGGTAGGCAGTTTAGAGATGTGGTGGAGAAACACCAAAGATAGGTATGCTTTCCAAAAGGGGAGAAGGCCAAGAAGACGTATTGAGATGGGCTGGCTAGAGTTCACACAGCTATTCCAGTAGCAGTACATCAGTGATGCTATCAAGGATATGAAGCAAGCTGAATTTGATGCTCTAAGGCATGATAACCTTAGTGTCCTTGAGTATGAGCACAAATTCAATCAGTTGGTGAGGTATGCTTCTCAGTATCATAGATTGGAAGAGTTGAAGGCCAGAGGATTTGTTAGAGGCCTAAGGTCAGACATTAGAAAGGCTCTTAGACCTTTTGGAGTAGTTACATACTATGAAGCAGTGCAGAAAGCTCTATTAGTAGACCAAGAGGAGTATGAGACTAAGTACTTCCCCATGGAGCAGGGGAAAGTAGTCAGGTAGGAGGCAAGTAGAAGAAGCCACCACATGGCAAGAGAATTGCCAAGAATTCTCATTTTGGTGGTGAGGGCAAGGTTAAGGGGAAGTTCTCTGGCCTAAGGTACCCTAAATGAAACAAGTTTCATGGAAAGAAACCTTGATATTTTGACACCCAAGCATGTCTAAGATGTGGATCCATGGATCATTAGATAAAGATTGCCCACAGGCTCAAAGGAGGCCAGAAGACCAAGGTCCAGTAAGGCCTATTGGGGCAGGACCCAGAAGGGGAGCACCTAGGGAGGAACAACAGAGGCTAGTTCCTCTGATGCCCCCACATCTAGTGTAAAGAGCTGGTAGAGTCTTCCAAGTGGAGAGGCCAGAGATATCAGAGGAAGGAGGAGCACTAAGAGGTGACAATTACCTTAATGGTATGCCTGTTAGTGTTCTATTTGATACTGATGCATCTATGTCTATAGTGGCTAGAAAATTTGTTAAAGCCATGAAATTGCCTACTGAAATCATGCCTAGGATATCCTTAGTGAGAACAGTAGGTAGTCAATGTCTTTTCACTAATGACCTAGCTAAGGATTGTGAGCTAGTAGTTGGAAAGACTAAGGTTATGACTAATCTGCTAATGTTGGATATTCCTAAGTATGATTTAGTGTTGGGTATGAATTGGCTTACTATGAGTAACATAAGAATTGATTGTGCTAAGAGGGAAATCACATTGCCTGATGGTGAAGTGCTTGCACTAGTGAATTCTAAGGAATTAGTGTATGAAATGCAAGGCATGGAGCTAGAGGTACTAGATGAGATACCTGTGATTTCTGAGCATGATTACTGTTATGCATTGAATGAATTGCACTGTGATGAGGAAGTGGACAAAATACCTATAGTGAGAGACTTTCCACAAGTCTTTCCTAAAGACCTGCCAGGTATGCCTCCACAAAAGGAGATCGAATTTGAAATCAAGTTGCAACCAGGAGCTAGTCCAATATTCATACCTCCTTATAGAATGCCAATCACAGAGATGAATGAGCTCAAGAAACAACTTGATGAACTTCTTAAAAAAAGCTTCATAAGGCCAAGTATTTCACCATGGGGAGCTCCTATTCCCTTTGTGAAAAAGAAGGATGGATCTTTGAGACTATGCATTAACTACAGGAAGCTTAATACAGTGACTATCAAGAAAAAGTATCCACTCCCTAGGATTGAAGATCTTTTTGATCAACTCAAGGGGGCTAACATCTTCTTGAAGATAAATTTGAGATCTGGATACTTCCAGTTGAGACTAAAGGAAGAGGACATTCCTAAGATCACATTCAGGACCAAATATGGGCATTATGAGTACACAGTCATGCCATTTGGTTTGACTAATGCCCCAGCAGCTTTCATGGACTTCGTGAACAGGGTGTTCAAACCACATCTGGAGAAATTTGTTGTTGTGTTCATCAATGACATCCTAGTGTATTCCAGGGATGAAAATGAACACGAACATCATCTGAAGATTGCCTTAAAGACTATTTTGGAACATCAGCTTTATGCCAAGTTTTTCAAGTGTGAATTCCAGATAAGGGAAGTGTCTTTCCTAGGACACATCATAGATGCACCAGGGCTTAGGGCAAACCCTGAAAAGGTCAAGGTAGTGCAAGAGTGTGAAAAACCAAAAACTGTGAAGGAAATCAGAAGTTTCCTAGGATTAGCTAGATACTACAGAAGATTTGTATCAGGCTTTTCCATGATTGCCTCAGTTCTTACTCATCTGACGAAGAAGGGTCAAAGATTTGAGTGGACTGAGAAATCTGAAAAGTATATTGGGAGAGAAAAAAAGGTCTTTGCTTGAATCCTTTGCCTACAAGCAAGGATTACTGTATTTCAAGGACGTAATTTATGTGCCTAAAGGACCAATTTAACTACAAGATACATAGATCCTTATGAGATCTTGGACTGAGTTGGCAAGGTATCATACAGGTTAGCTCTACCACCAAGCATGTCAAGTGTTAATAATGTTTTTCACATCAGTATGCTTAAGAAGTGTCTATTGGACACAAATCATGCTATTGTAGTTGAAGAAATATAGTTGGAACCTAACTTGACATATGAAGAAAAACCTATAGCTATCTTAGCCAAGGATACTAGAAGGTTAAGAAACAAACTTTTTCCGATGGTTAAAGTTCAGTGGTCACACCACTCTGAAAGAGAAGCAACCTGGGAAATTGAAAAGGACCTTTTGGAAAGGTATCCTGAAGAATACTTGAAGCTAAACGCTATTTTGGTGGACCAAAATTTTTAAGGGGGGGGGGGGGAGGATTGTTACCACCTCACAAAATGGGAGAATTACAAGTATGTTATAATGGCTAAGAACCATTATATTGTGTAATTCTCACCATAGTGATTGAAGTGTGGGGGTAAAAGGCATGATCAACACCTCCTTAAAAGTGTTCAAGGTTGGTAACTTGGCCCCCAAGAAAAGCCTAAAGGATTGCTTGTTTGTCACGCAACCTATGGACCTTTTTGTAAGGTTTTGGAAATTCGGTTACTTAATTGAAAAACTCTCAAGAAAGAGACTTGGAGGGTTATGGTAATGATATAAATGGTATGAAAGTGCTATTGGAGGACCAAATTACTCATGGAAAAGAAGTTTGGACAAAGGAAACACTAAAGGCAATCAGGACCTAAATGTCCTAGTGTAAACCTTAAGGTGTTCAAGTTTTTGACTTAAGTATAAGGGTGGAATTGTGGGGTTATCCCACCATAGCGGAGGCAGCCAAGACTTGATAATTAGTAAAAAATGTTGGGCACATGTGTACCAATGATTTTTAGACAAAGAAACCATAATTAGTGAGAAAGAAAATGACATAAAGCAAGGTTAAGCTTGTTAAGTGTGTTTTGTGCCCTTATGCTCATTTAAGGCCATTTATGTGGCCAAATCACTTATCCCTCTCTAATTTTCGTCCTCCCCCAGCCCAAAAACACAGCCATACTTCCTCCATAGCCACCACACCTTTAAACTTGCAATTGATTGAAATTGAAGGCAAAAGGAAGCAATTGGAAGCAAACTAGAGCTATTTCTTGGATACTTCAAGGATCAAGCTTGATTTTCAGCCTACCCACTTTGGTAAGGGTTCTCTGGCTCTCATGGACTGTTTTCTACAACTTGCAGACATCCATGGAGCTAGGGCTAAGCTTGGAAGAGAGCCATGAGCTTGAGAGACCAAGCTTAGTGAGGGGAGTGCACTTATTGAAGGTTTTGTGGCCTACTGTGAATTGCACCGTTATGGCAGTGAATTTCTGGGTTTCCAGAGCCCAAAGTTAGTAGTAACTACTATTAAAATCCTCCTAAGACCAAGCATTAGTTTGAGGAGGGCTGCCATAGTGATTTGGTTATGTTTATTATGTGTTTTATGGACTAACCTATGGTTATTGTTGCTGCTGCATTTCATGTGTATGTTGTTTATGTTTGGCTGCTGCATTTGGTTGCTATATCTTGTATATATGCATTGTAGTTTTTGTGTTTTAGTGTCTTTGGTTTCAGGTTTTAATGAGGGTCACATTGCCTACTGAATCCAAGTGTTACCCTTACTAAGTTTCTCAATGAAACTTACTCCCTTCAATTCTGTCATTTCAGGTCCAGCAGAAATATCACCTTCAAACTAACCTTTGTGGTTTGAGTTTTAATCTGAAATTTTAGGTACATGAACTTCCACATGTCTGGTTATGATCTGGAAATTTTTGCGATTTTAGGAGCACATTTGGTATTTTTAATCATGGTACTTACTATGTTGTGCAGCAGCTCTCCAGCATCCTATTTCTGGAGTCCATTGCATTTCAGGCTCTCTTGTAACCTAGGGTGTGTATTTAGTTGAGTTAAGACCATATTGTAGTGCATGAATTCATGTAGATGTAGATGTAAGATGAGACAAGTATGTGAACATTTGAGTAATGTTTTGGCTATGTAAGTGATGTGGTGCAAATTTGCCTACGTGTGAATGGTGGGCTGCTTACTTGTAAATTCTGTTTTGGCCACATAAAGTTATTAAAATCAAGGGAATGTAATTCCTATGTGTAATGGACATATATGGGATACCTTTGGAGGGTTTTCCCCTTTGAATGAAGTGTTTTCACAATTATGAAATTTTGTATGGGTAAAATGGTCATAAAGTGACCAGAATTTTGACTCTGCACTTAAAGTTATATATTTGCCTGTGTAGAAGGAATCTTTGCATGAAATTTTGACCACACCTAGCTAACATCTATAGGTTGAACATAGATTTGGAATTTCTGAATTTGGATCACTGTACCCAAGGATATGATGTTGCAAAATTGGCTAAGTTACTATTCATTTGGTCCGAATTTTGTAACCAAGTTAAAAAATCCATACCTTGGTCCATATATGGGCTATTGATGTAAGAAAAAATTCCTTGGTTTGATCTAAGTCTCTACTTGATAATGGAGAAAATAAAATAGGTGGGTACATGGCTAGAATGATACAGTTTATTAGTGGAAGTTACAGGTGCAGTGGCTGGTCACTAGAACTTTGCAAGATTGCGTAATGTGTGGTAGCCAAGATTAAGACTTGTGCTAGTATTTCCCTTCTTTGCTGCCGTGGTGTAAATGAAATGTGAATATGTGTGTGATGGTTGGACCAATATGCACGTGTTTACATAGTGCCCAAGAGGGCCACTTGGGTATGCACACTAAGGGTAGTGTTCTGATGGCCTACAGAACATTACCAATCCTGAGAGTCTAAATGCACAGTTTTGGCACTAAAACTGGACTACCTCAGAGTGGGCAATAGCTTCTGCCACCTCTACAACTCACCTTGGAGTTCTTTCACCTCCTTAAATGAAGCCCTTCTACCTAGACTTCCATTTTCTTAGCTCCTAATTAAACACTGCATTTGAGGACTTCATATTGTCCACCTAATTATGTAACACCTACATATTTGCCTCATGGGTGGAGACTTTCTCATAGATGGCATAGTTGATAATGGCCTCCAGGAAATTAAAGAATCGAGATTAGCAAAAGCAGACATAAGGAAAAAAGTACGAATCAGTTCAAAAGGCATAGATGAAGAAGTCCAACCACTATAATTATCAACCACACCCTATTACCCATGGGAAGGTGTGGCAACTAATGTTGATCACAAGGATCTACAGGGCCTCCAAGATCCTGTGGGTGAGATCGACCTTGTCCTCTAAGATGGATTCTTCGATACCCAACATCAACTATGGGTTGAAGAGCTGGTTTGACATTACCTTTTCATCAGCCAAACCATTCACTTGAGCCTATCCCCACTCAATGATTAGACTTTCAAGCTTGAAACAGGGATCAATCTCAGAAAGGCATAAAGGCCCTCTTCGTTGATGTCTTCTAAGCTTGACCAGAAGCCCTCCCCAACTAGGGCTTCTTTTTATACTGCCATCATTAGGATGATGACATAGGGGACGGGAAGAAAAGCTATTATAGCCCTTATAGAAGAAGCTTGACATAGGCCAAGTCTCGACAGTTAGAAATGAGTTTTTGGAAACCTAACCTTTGCTTTAAACCAAAAAATTAGCTTAAATAAACAAGATTTGACGATGGTTTGACTATAGTTACTGTTTAAAGAAGGTGTCTTTTGTAACTTTTATTAAAGTTTTGTGGCTTGGTGGTTTAAAAGGTGATATAATTGGTAAAGTGGAAAAAGGCTGCCATTTTTGAGTTGTCTTCCATATTTTCCAACTAGGTTCTTGTTTTGGGCAAGAGGTAACATGAATTCCATGAAGTTTTCTTGTTTATTTGATGATTTGAAGCTTAAGTTTCATTCAAAGTTTGTAATTTGCTGTCATTTACATTGGTTTGCTTGGAACTTAGGTAGAACTTTGTGAAGCTTTGTTGTTGGTTAAGAGCTGGTTGATTCTTGGTTTTGATTTGAAGTTAAGGTAAGGGAGTTATGTTTCATACCTATTTGATGTCATTCGTAGCTTGTTTATGGCAAAATTCTTTTGAATTTGATTCTTGGCATTAGTTATGGGAGGAGATATTCATGGTGGACTAGTTGGGTTTCCATGCTTAGTGTGATGTTTCTATGTGTTTCAAGCCTAGAACGAATGGTGCATTGTGGCCTAGTGTATGTGTTTTACCTGTTTATGGTGATTAAAAGCGTCCCTAAGTTGCCTTGAGGCCATAGGAAGCCTCTAAAGAGGCTTAGAAGGTTTCTCCTAGCTTCAAGGCATGGGGCCCCAGTGCCTACACACCGTGTGGGGCTACAGTGCCTAGAATGCCTTTTGGAACCCAAAGGAAAGTGGCCTCTGGTGCCAACACTCGGTAGCATTGAAATACTGCAGGATTTTTGCCATTTTTTTTCGGTTGGATGTTGGATTAAAATGATTCAAGATTCCACACAAAGCTAAAAGGGTGAACTATCATTTTGATGCCTTCCCCAAGCCTATATTTGCCCGAATTTACTTTTATTTTAGTTCAAAATGAAGGCATGTTTGGCCACAATAGAGCACCATTAGTCGGGTGCAAGGTTTAGTAACATTGGAAGCCTCGTTGGGCGCTTGGATGCAAGGCTCCAATGTGGGAACCTTAGTGCACCTAGGCAGGTTCTATAGAACCTAGTAAATGAGTCCAACCATGGTCATTGTTGCTCCACTCGTGCGAACTAGGTAATGGCGGATAAGTAATATGCCTTGAGTGAAGGTTTAGTGCACTTGTTGCCCCTCCAAGATTACTTAAGCCATAAGTGAGAACCTAATGGACTTTTGGCAAATGGTTTTAGGTGGAAGCTTAGCACACAAGTGACCTAGACAAGTCTAGTGACTTGAGGCTCTGTATGGGGGCTTGGTACACCTAGTGGGTTCCTTAGAACTTAAACTAGGTGCATCCACCATGTTCACATTAACAACAATCAAGGAAAGGTTAAACTTATTATGCCAGTGTGCTAAACCTTACTAGGAGCGAGTTTGGGGCCAAAACTCACTTGGTATAGAGTGACACTGTAGGAGGACTAGGCAGAGGACAAGTCCTAAGGGATTGAAATGTATACACATGAGTTGGCCCACTAGCTTTATAAGCTCACAGTAGATTACATGTCTTTCTAAATGTGATGTCCTTAGTGTTTTCCGTGTAGGTTGAATACCCCTTACTGGGAACCATAAGATTCTCACTCCCATAGTTTCATGTTGTGTAGATGCTAAAATCATTGGACACAACAACCATTAAGGATTGTCATATTTATTTTTATTATAGGTATTGTTTTAAGAATCCTTAAGATTCTAGGTTGTTTGGCTATTTGATAGTTAAGTAGGAGGAGCATGGTGCTACATGGTGCCATTGACGCCACCCTCTGCAAATGTTTTGAAGTCACCTTGTTGGGGTCGGCAACTGCACGGTACAACTCCCTAGCCCCCGAAACCATAATGGGTTTCTAGGAGTTGGCAAATGCCTTTACCCAACAGTTCATCAGAAGCAAATCGATGGTGAAGATGCCCATATAGATGTTTGACATAGCCCAAAAGAACGGGGAGACCATCCAAGAAGCCCTTAGTGTGCCAGACTTCTGCCCCAAAATCTGAATCCTTGCTATGATCAGGGGACTAAGGGGAGACTCACAACTACTCTATGAGTTCTCCATGGATCCACTTAACACCCTTAGAGAATTCTATAAAAGGGTAGACCAACACATGATAGCCAATAAGTTAAGAATGGCAGCCAAAGTTTGACCACAATCACTCCAAGGGTCAGAGTCATCAACCTCAGTCGGCCGAGGGAGGGGGCAGACCTCGGAAAGCAAGAGGGAAGAGGCCAACATCGTTCACCTCCTAAACACTACAAGAACGAACATCTTGATGGCCATAGAAAGGCAAACAACCACAATCCAACGTCCAAAGGCCATGACCTCGGACAACAAGAAGAACATGAAGAAATCTATCAATTTATCGAGGATTGCTTTCAACGAAGAAAGTATATTGAATCCTTGATCAAGCAAGGGCAACTTCGGCACTACTTGCATATGCTGTAGCCCAAAGCCCAAGAACAAAAGGAAGAAGATAGAAAAGGAGAAGATGAGGATTATGATTCTGACCAACGTTGGAACCAAAGTCCTAGGAAACACTCACCACCTCCAGCTGGTATAATCCAGAGTATCACAACTGGAATGCCCTCGGATCAGAGGAAAAGGAAAGCTTGAAAAGATGGGTCTACAGTGAAATTTCCACATGACGACCCTCTCCTGATCATGGGAAGGATAGGAAGCTGGGATGTCAAAAGGGTGCTCATAGATGATGGGTAAAATTATGATGTTTTGTTCTCCCATTTGTTGCCAAACTTTGGTATCTCCAAGAGTGATCTTAGTCCCGTTACCTCACCTACCTTCGTTATCAGCCCCTTAGAACTCCCAATACTTGGCTGGATTGATCTGTCCCTGATGCTAAAGGTCAGCTTAGTCCAAACCAAGGAAGAACTCTTTGCAACCACTATGACAAGGTTTATCCGCATAGATGTCCTATCCTCGTATAACACCATCCTCAGAAAGTAGACATATGGTAATCTTTATATTCGCCTAGATGTGAAATACCTGACTATCACATTTAGCATGAAGGAAGGTGATGCAAAAATACTCATCAATCAAGCAGAAGTAAGAAAAGTTTTTGTCAAAGCAAGACAAAGTCCAGTGAAAGTTCACATTCAAACCTCGGTAGAAAAGATTATATCTAGCAAAGATGAGATAAAGCGTGAAAAAAATGATCTCAAAAAGATAGAAACAAAGGATGTAGAACTTTTCCTAGGCGGAAGTAGCCGAATGGGGAAAAAACTGGTTGAAGGAGACAAGGAAAAACTTGTATCCCTTCTATTATTGAAAAAAGATTTATTTGCCTATTCTCTGAAGGATATGCCTGGGGTAGACCCTGGTATAATTCAACACTGCCTTAAAGTAAGCCCAGAGGTGAATCCTATTTGATAAAAAAAGTGTAGCCTTTTGCTGCATAAGAACAATTTCATTAAAACCAAACTCCAACGATTAATGAAGGTGGGCGTAATAATGGAGGTCAGGTACCCCGAATGGCTTCGCAATGTTCTTGTTGCCACAAAGAAGAGGAGTGATAAACTCCAAAATTGCATTGACTTCCAAAATAAAAATGATGCTTGTCTGAAGGACTCGTATCCTTTACCACTAATAGAACAATTGGTAAACTCCACTACCAAACACGGTCTACTTAACTTCCTTGAAACTTTTAGCAGATACCACTAAATTTTGATGGATCTTGAAGATGAGGATAATACCACCTTCATTACCGAAGTCGGGACCTACTATTATGTTAGAATGCCCTTCATCTCTAAAAGCACAAGACCCATATACCAAAGGCTGATGAACAGGGTATTCAGCTTCGAAATCGGGAGAAATATGGAAGTTTATGTCGATGACATGATAATTAAGAGTAAACAACGAGTAGTCATATCTTAGACTTAGGGGAAACATTCCACCAACTTCGGGAATTTGGAATCCATCTTAAGCATGAAAGGTGTATGTTTGGGGTGAGTGTTGGCAAATTCCTTGGGTTTATCTAAAAAGGGCATCGATGCCAACCTAGAAAAGGTTAAGGCCCTACTAGGATTTCGAACTCCCACAATGACAAAGGATGTGCAAAAGCTTATGGGGCGAATCACGGCCCTAAGCAGATTCATATCCAAATATGGGTACTGATCCCGACAATTCTTTAAAAGGCTCACCAAAGTAGCAAAAAATGAAGGCAACTTTATTTCCAAGGAACGCCCTTGGAACAAAGATTACCAAAAAGCTTGGGATGAACTTAAGAGCTACTTAGCTTGTCTGCCGACAGTTTGGAAATTACTGGAAGGAGAACCTTTCATCCTTTATCTTGCTGTCACTAAAAAGGCAGTGTGTTCGGTCCTAGTGAGGAAAGACGGAGGAAGCCAATGGCTGATGTACTATGTAAGTAAGTCCCTGCATGGTACCAAAGTTAGGTACCCTTTATAGGAGACTTCAGCCTTATTTCCAAGGACATCCCATCACAGTGTTAAGTAACCTACCCCTTAGGGATGTCATGAAGAAAGTAGCCCACTTAGGATGACAGTCGAAATGGTGTATTGAGTTCGGTGAGTTTGATATCACTTATAACCCAAGGAAGGCAATAAAAGCCTAAGCATTGGAAAATTTCATTGCTAAGGTGCCTAAAATGGAAGGTGCTCCAAAATTCCTCGAAAATAACGAACCTGAATGGACGTTATTCATCGGTGGGGCCTCAGGATCTGAACACTAGGGAGCCAGAGTAGTCCTTTATGGTCCCAAAGGTGTAGAAGTTATGAAGGCCATCAAATTTAGTTTTAATGTCACTAACAATGTTTCCAAATACAAAGCCCTAATAGCATGCTTTCGATTGGCAAAAGAGTTGGTGTGAGAAATCTGAAGCCCCATAGTGATTTTTAGCTGGTGGTCCGGCAGATGACAGGGGACTACCGGGCAAAAGACCCGAACTTGGCAAAGTACCATAATCTTTTAAAAAAACTTATCCAAGAGTTAAACAGGGTACAAATAGAAAATGTACCTCGACGAGATAATATGGAAGTGGATACTTTGGCAAAATCAAAGGTGTTGACCGAAGTACTGGATCAACTAAGCATAACACTAATGGCTATAGAAGTTTCGGACAAATTATGGAGGGATCCTATGAAAAAATACCTCGTGACCTCAGAACTACCCGAAGACCCTCTAGAAGCCACGAAGGTGCAAAAGCACTTATGTAAATATTTCCAAATCGGGGAAGAATTGTACAGACAAGGGTATGACAATCCGTTGTGAAGATGTATAAGTGAAGATGATATCAAAGTAGTTCTCATAAAAGTCCATGAAGGAGCCTGTGCATCCCGGATCAAGACCGACGCCCTCGCCGGGGTACTGCTTTGACAAGAGTATTTCTGGCCTACTTTGAGGAAGGATGCAAGGCAGTTCATTAAGAAATGCGATAAGTGCCAGCAATATGCACCCATCCAGATAGTACCTTTTGAGGCTATAACTTCAGCAAACTACCCTTGCCCCTTCGTTGTTTGGTGTATTGACCTCATTGGGCCTCTTTCGATAGCTTTAGGAGGAGTGAAGTTCTGCATAGTTGCAGTGGATTATTTCATTAAGTAGATCAAGGCAGTGCCTTTGGTAGTAATTTTAATAAAGGACATATAGAGATTCATTTGGAAAAACATCATATACAGATTCGGTGTGTTAAGGGTGATAGTAGCAAATAATGGTTCCTAGTTCAGTAATAAAGGATTTCAGGAATTCACAACCAACCTCAGGGTTAAATTGCACTTTGCCCTAGTTGCCCATCCTCAGAGCAATGGATGAGTTGAAGTGTCTAATAGGACAATAAAAGATGGTCTAAAAAGGAGGTTGAAAGGGGCAAAGGGAAAATGGCCAGGGGAACTCCCAACTATGCTATAGAGTTACTGAATAGCCCCTAGAAGAGCTACTGGAGAAACACCTTTCTCACTTATCTTTGGGAATAAGGCCATTATCCCTGTCAAAGTGATACAACTGTCTATTAGAATACATGTGTTTGACAAAGAAGAGAACAACCTCAGTTTAAGAGTCAAGTTAGAAATGATTGATGAACATAAAGAGATGGCCAAAATCAGAAGGAAAGCCTTTCAGTAGAAGGTAGCCATTGCTGTGGACACGCATGTCAAGCCTAAAGAGATCAAGAAAGGAGACCTCATTCTCCAAAAGGCTAAACTGGAACGCTGAAGACCATTTCATGGCATACTTCGGGCAAATTAGGAAGGACGTTATTTGGTGATCAAAAAAGTTCACCCAGGAGTCTATAAGCTCAAAAATACCGAAGAAGAAGAGTTAAAGAACACATGGCACTCTGACTATTTGAAAAAGTTCTACATTTACGTATTTCTAGAGAAGTAATCACTGAATATGGTTGATTCTGAATATGATTAACCGAATATAGTTGATTCCAAATATGGTTAACCAAATATGGTTGATTCTAAATATGGTTAACTGAATATGGTTGATTCTATTCTTAAATACTTATAATGATATTCATAACTCATCAAAGATAATCGGACATTACATTTGAAAAGACTAAGGTTGTGAATCCTTGGTAAAATTTGTAAGGTAATACATGACCAAAGGTTCTGAGACATACATTACCAAATAAGCTAAATGTTGAAAGTTGTACCGGAGGTCATGACCATCATGGACTTGACAAATTTTTGGAAATAAAGTTCCATTAAGAAAGGTAGTACAAAAAAAAAACTACTACTACATCCTTTGGGTTATCAGGCCCATCTTCAGTGTCCTCGGCATTTGTAACCTCAGCATCGGCACTTTCGGCGTCATTCTCATCTTCATCACTTGCATTTCTCATCGAGGAAGGAAGAAGAAGAAGGTATTCAATTTTTTACCATGTCAAAGATGGTCCTTGGGGATGTCAAGGGCACTTAAGATGGAGACATCTAGGTCGTGATATTGTAAAAGGAGCTGATGACGGGCGAAGCAGAAGCCATTTTGGAATGAAGACTTGGTTCCCTCATCTGCCTAAGCTTTCTCAGCCTTAAGGTCCTCCAACTCCTTCTTCAGTGGCTCTACCTCCTTCTCCACCTTATTCTTATTCTTCTTATTCTTTTGCTTCTTTAATCGCTCAATTTTGGCATGAAATTTGGTGTTGATCTCCAATAACTTGGTAAGGTCAGTTACAGCGTCTTCTTTCTCATTCCGAAGGGCCTCCCCCTTAAAGCTAAACTTGACCACCTTAGCACCGAGGTTAGCCCCTTCTAATTCTCCAGCACTTCTTGGTGAAGCTTGGCTAGGTCCTCCCTCGCAATCTTGTTGAGCTCATCATATTTCATGCAGGAGCTCGCAAACAATTCCTTTGCCTTAGCCAACTTCTCCTCGGACTGACTTCAGATGGCAGACTGTTTGGTTGCTTACGCTTGAGAGTAGCCTTTGTATGCCAATAGCTGCAATTGGAAAAAAAAACTGATGTAAGCCACAACAAGGTTGAAGACTTCGAGAAATCTAAATTTTTCTAAGTATTAGGGATCACCTCAACAGCATGCTTGGTCATCCAAACTGTGAGGATCTCCTTGTTTGGGCAGTCCTCAGTCAAGGCTTGGAAGGTGGTGTTGGTCATGATGCCCCTCACCATCTGAGGGACCACCTTCTAACAGTCTTTAGAAAATAGGTCCACGCCCTCAGTAAAGGTTCCCTCGGGACCTTGTTCTTCAGAATCTTTGAGTCTCGAATGGCTCCCATTGAAGGTAGTCATTCATCCACACCGTTTAGGCCCTATCCTTTACAAATTCATGCCGAAGTTCCCTTAGTACATTATCTCTTAGCCATTCACCTACAAGGTCTAAAATACCAAAAAAATCCAAAGCTTATAGATGAATGTCTAAGAGACAAACTTGGTGCAACGTCAGCGTAAGACGTCAAGAAATTTAGCGATGATATCTTTCCCTGTGCGCCCATGCCACTCCTAGGCCTCATCCACCAAAATCTCCCCTAACAAGGCCCTTATCATTTCAGCAGTGGTATTGGGGGTTAAGAAGACGGCCGCCACCAAGGGTGGGTTAACACCCACAGACATTTGGTTCAGTGCCTCAACATGGCCTTTGGGGGGAGGAGGCAGGGAGTCCTTGTTAGTTTTCTTCGACTTTGACACCGAAGATGGTCCAACTGGCCCTTTATTTCTCTTTGAAGCCTTCTTCTTTTACTACCCTTTCTCGGCTTGGCTGTGGAAGAAACTCTGGTAGAAGACTACAGACTTATTAACCATCTTTATGATGGAGAAAATATCAGTTTAAGTATAGAAAATTCTAACACTACGATAGAAAGATTAGCGTACTTTCCACAAGGCCGAAGTAAAAGAGTTCACCCCGAAGAGTAGAACAATCCACACTTTTTTCTGTCCACTGAGGGCTTTGGCATATCTTTGTCGGTAACATGTTTGGTGGTAACCCCAAACTCCCGAAGAACCTCTTCGGTCGTAAGGCTCCATCTAATGGGGAATGGGCAGAGAGGGCACAAAGTTGCCTGGGCATCCTAGTCCATGATGGCTCGAACGCGGTTGTCGAACTCTTCAAACTAAGACTCCAGTTCTAGAGTTAATAACTTCCTTGGATCCACTACGTTAATGGCCTAGGTGCCCAAAGCCCATTGAGCTGGAAAATCTTTCCACTTCTCATTAATCTCCATGAAGAAATACTTCTTCTGCCATCCTTGCCAGCTATCTTTAGTGCCAAAGGTGAATGTAAATTTCTTGCTCCTAAATCCCCAATGGAGAAAGAAGTAAAATCCTAATGAAGTTTGTAGTATTGTAGAAGGAAGATAAAGTGTGGAGCAATTTTGAAAACCCTACACATACAAAAGAAGGCATTAAAGTAGGCATATGAGTTTGGAGGCATCTGATTGATGGCTATACCATGGAAATAACAGAAGTCAGAGACCACGCTCAAAGCACGATAATAGAGACCCACCTTTAGTTACGCCCTAAAGATAGTAACCTCCTTTGGCTAAGGAAGGTAGCTCTACTCATTAGAACCGGGCAGCATAATTTTTGAATAGGAAGGAAGAAAGAACTTTTTTCTCCACTTTTCAACTTCTCTGAAGTCCCATAGCTCATATGGTAGTTAAGAGGGATCAAAGTCTCAGGAAAGCAAAAACTTTGGCTTGTTCGACCAACACCCTTGGTGACTAAGACCCTAACCTCGAATAGATGAAGGAAAAAGAAAAGAAAAAGGAAGAAGAAAAGAAAACTTGGAAGGAAACCCACTTATTCATAAAATAAGGGAAACTTTAGAAAAACACCATAAAACTTGCAGGAAATCCCTCCACCGCTAACACCACCGCAAGAAAAAGCTACAAGATGAGAATAAGCCCAAAAGCAAAAGGAATGAAAGTAGAATAAGTGAGGAAACTCTGAATGAAAAAGGCTTTATATAGACCGAGGGAGGAAAGCAAAAGCATTGCCATAATGACCTTTCACAAGCGAAGGATAGCTATAGCTTCCAAAAGGAAGGATTCTAGCAAACATGCTCCCAGATGATTAGCATCGAAGACATTGTTAGTGTTGTGCCCAAAAGGCCAATCATGAGATGATTGTATTTTTGCACATTGAGTCATGATATTTTATTAAGGCATTAATCCAGCAATTATGTTTGTTGTTTTGTTTCTGTGTAACTTAACAAACATAATTCTAACCCTAGAATAATGATATTTTCAAATGTCCCTAGTCTAGTATTATTGGGGAGTGGGTTGCAATAATACATAACGACTAGCATATGTGGAGACTAATATGAGATATGTAGTCTGCATATGGGTACAAGTTAGAGAACTTGTGTACTGGACCTACCCACCATGAGAACACTACATGGATCATTATATGATTGTCATAAGTGATTCTCATAGTGATCATGGTATATGTAGTCCTTCGACCAAAGATCATCAAGGTTCCCTACATGTGAGTCACATACTTTGATACTTTCCTTTGTTGCTCGTAATTGAGTGAACTTGAAGGAGGTCATTGGGTATGTCACATATCATGCGGAGGGAATTGTATGATCAAGATGGGATTTGTCCCTCCTATGTAACGGGAGTGATATCTTCGGGCCCTTTGATAGAGTTAGACTGAAAAATGCATGGCCATGCTCGGATGAGTTGATATGCGATATCAATGTCATCAGTTTAAGTTGGTCTACTCGGTAATCAAGAAACCAAAGATTGGGCTATACGAGAGTGACACATTCCATGTCTCATGCTTAGTCTTGATATCTTGGACAAAGGGACAATGGCATATATTGGTGATGATCATAAAGGTTTAGTCGAATCTTCAACAATCTTGTCACTTGGGTAACAATGATGTGTTGCTAGACACTGCTCATTGCTTATGATCATAAATGTGATTTATGATCATTGCCAACGTGGTAAGAGCATATTGGGTCGCACACATAGAGCTATTTGGATCATAGGAGTACATCAGCTAATAATTTTTGTTTTGGGTTCACAATAATTTCGTATTAATAATGGGCCCAATAGTTGAGCCATTATTAAGCCCAAAATTAAAGCCTAATTGGATTAGGGCTTTGAAACCTATTAGGCCTGGAAGTTGAGTCTCACTATAAATACAACTTCTAGTGAGAAATTCGTAGGTCTCCTTGCCCTAGCCTTCCAAAAAGGACAGCCGCACTCTTCTCTTGCAATTCCTTGGAGGACTCAACCTAGCACTGCGAGCGCAAGAGAAGCGCATCTGCTGGGACGCGGTGGAAGCATGGTGATTCTAAGAGGCTCGTGTGGATACCATAGAGAGCTTGAACACGTCAACTGTTCAAGTTTTGTGATTCGACTCTACAATTGAGTGAGAGATCTCAACCAAAAATTAGGTATGAAAATTTTTGAACACCCGGTTTACCCCATTTCACTTGGATCCTGGAGGGTTTCGGTTAAATTCTGCTGCGCTGTTTGGCTCCCGAAACCCAACAGACATAACTTCAGTACTATGGAGGAGGGCATATGGTAGAAGAAGAGCTATCACCCACAAAAACCTGCTCCCTTAGAGGAACCTAACACCACCCTCGAAGTTTAAAACCAAAACCCTGGGAGGAATCTCTCCACCACCCTTGGTAATACACATAGCTGACACTGGGAAAAAGACCCCTCACCACCTTCAAAAATTCACACGAGCAACCTCGGAAGCCTAACATGCCCAACTCCGGAGAAAGACTTTCTACCACGCTTGGAAAGGTACATTATCAACCTTGAGAATTTGGGCCTACCACCCTTAGTAGATGAAAATGTCTCCCAAAGATGGTCTACCCATCTGAAGGGGCTTATCCAGTAGACCTCAAGGGAAATCTTTTCCCAAAGGCGTCTCGCACCACCGAAGGGGTCTTATGGAGAAATGATAAATATGATTAAGGAATATCTGACACAGAAGCCTCGTACACGCCCCTACCCTCTGGCCAAAATTGCCTACAGCCAGCTGGAGATGCCTGGGTCCTAAGGTATGAATCAAATCTATCCGAACACATGTCCTGTTCTACACAGGTTGTGCAAAACCGCCTTTTCCCCCCATCCTCCTATAAATACTCAGGAGGCACCGAGGTAAAGGACATGGGACTCTCTCCTTTATACTCTCTACTATTAAACAGCTTCACTCCTGTATACTAACTTGGGCACCGGAGGCTTCTCCCCTGAAAATACACTCCGGGGAGCTCCTAATCTGCTTTCTTCAAGATCTTGCATATACCTTCTCACCGAAAGTTTATCTTAGGCCATGCATGTCATATAATAAAGATGTCGTTGAGCATCATATAGTACACTTGGTAGTTCACAAGGCCATTTTTCCTTGGCTTTATTCAACCTTTTTTTTAGATCGAGGCTTCCAACTCACTTGAATCAAGGATGTTGACAGGAACATCCTTACCTTTTTTCTTTCTTCTCTCCTCGATTGCTTTAGATGAATGCATGGTAAAGGAAGACCCTAAAGTCTTGGTAGTTGAGTCTGGGCTAATTGGGACAAACAATATTGCCACCTCTGACAAAGTTTCCATAACCTCAGGGGGAGGGGTAAAGGCATAGCCCTTAGACTTCTTTTGTTTAGGTTCGCATGAAGGTTGCTCTTTCTTCTTCTTTAGGGTGCATCCAAATTTAGTGGTACCCACTGAATGTATCAAGGAAACTCAAAAGCCCATATTTGGCAATGGAATCCACCAACTAGTTAATTGAAGCTAGGGGATATGAGTCCTTGGGACAAGCATAATTGATATTCTGGAAGCCAAATATAGAATCAGAGGTTTTCACTCCCTTCCACGGTGGCAACAATGATGTTGCTAAGCTAGTCAAGCTATTTGACTTCCCTTATTATATAAGCTTCAAATAGGCCTTGAATTTCTTTCTCAATGAAGTTGTACTTATGTGCCAAGATGATGCATTTTTTTTGCCGAATAGGCTTTGGTTCGAGATGTACTTTTAGACTATGTTGGATTATGTCTAGATTTATTTTGCACCTATCCTTTAGGAGTAAGCAAATAGATCTTTGTTCATTGATAAAAGGGATACTAGTCTTTCTTTCTCACCTTCGGCCAATTGTTTCCCAATTTGGGAGCTTTATGTCAGGACCCAATTCACCCCTACCCTAAACCTTTCAGGAAGTTCAAAATCAACCAATTGTTCTTATTTATTGAGTCAATTTTCATACAGTGAATTTAGGCTTTGAATTCTAGGATGCTTAACCACAACTTTTGTTTACTTGGGTAGGAATCTTGAGCTTTTTAAGATTTAATGGGTTTTACTTCATTCAGCCAATTGATTGAATTTCAATCGGCTGAATTAATTTAGAGGATCTTGTGAATGCATATACAGTTTAAGGAGGTTGTGTGACTTATACGTGTGTTCTATGTCCTCCAAGACATACACACATACAAGCATAGATGCATACATATTAGGTTACAAACCATGCATGGATTCATCCTACCATGCCATACTTAGCTCCTTAAGGCTTATTTAAGCCCATTAAGTACAAACAAGGTATAGCCCATATTCTACTCCATGTCCCCATGTCCTTAGTTACATAAAGATAATTACAAGCCAAAATTTGGCAAACAAGGACTACATGGCCCAAAGTTATCTACAACAAAAATTTAGTCCATTAAGGATCATTTGTGATACATAGTAGGCTTAAACTATCTCTAAGCCCATAGACTTTAACATGATATTTAGGCCATAAATGCCTTATTGATCTTCTAGTTCTAGCCCTTACTAGGGTGGATCCAAGCACAGTAACTCCCATTATAGCCATTAAGGCACACAAACACAACAACATAACACAACCATTAGTTCATTCGTATGAACTTTTCCATGCTTCCTTTTTCATAAGCCATCAATGCAAAGCATACATCTCTGTATATAAACCTCTCCTAGAGGTTCCTTAGTGCTTTAGTCTTGCACTTCCTTACCCAGAATAGGAAGAATAGGGCATAAGTACATAGGTACTCAATAAAGACCCAATTCAACACATAATGCCTTTACAATGTTCATAAAATTTCTATACATATAAACCTCCAATTTTGCTTAATAACCTGCATCCAGAGCCAAGGTGTTACCACCTCACAAAAATGGGAGAATTATGAGTGTGTCATAATGGCTAAAAAACCATTATATTGTGTAATTCTCACCATAGTGATTGAAGTGTGGGGGTAAAAGGCATGAACAACACCTCCTTAAAAGTGTTCAAAGTTGGTAACTTGGGCCCTAAGAAAAGCCTTAAGGATTGCTTATTTTTCAAGCAGCCTATAGACTTTTTTGTAAGGTATTGGAAATTTGGGTACTCAATTGCAAAACACTCTAGCAAAGAGACTTGGACAGTTATGGGAAGGATATGAATGGTATGAAAGTGCTATTGGAGGATGAAATTGCTCATGGAAAATGAGTTTGGACAAATGAAACAGTAAAGGCAATAAGGACCTAAATGTCCTAGTGTAAACGTTAAGGTGTTCAAGCTTTTGACTTAAGTCTAAGGATGGAATTATGGGGTTATCCCACCATGGGGGAGGTAGTCAAGGCTTGATAATTAGTTAAAAATTTTGGGCACATGTGTACCAATAATTTTAAGACAAAGAAACTATAGTTAGTGGGAAGGAAAATGACATGAAGCAAGGTTAAGCTTGTTAAGTGTGTTTTGTGCCCTTAGGCTCATTTAAGGGAATTTAAGTGGCTAAATCACTTATTCCTGTCTCATTTTCATCCTCCTCTAGCCCAAGAGCACATCCATAGTTCGTCCATAGCCACCATACCTTCAAACACAAAACTACTTGCAATTGAAGTCAGGGAAGCACAATTGGAAGCTATTAGGTGCTATTGCTTGAGTACACCTAGGATAAAGCTCCAATTTTAGCATACCCATCAAGGTAAGGGATTTCTTGCTCTCATGGATTGTTTACTGTATTTTCAAGCATCCATGGAGCTAGGGATAAGGTTGGAAGAGAGCCGTGAGCTTGATGAACCAAGCTTAGTGAAGGGAGTGCACTTATTGAAGGTTTTGTGACCTAGTGTGAAGTGCACAATGATGGCAGCGAATTTTTGGGTTTCTAGAGCCCAAACGTTAGTACTAACTATTGTTAAAAACCTCCTAAGGCCAAGAATTAGCTTGTGGTGGGCTTCCATATTGATTTATTTAAATTTATTTATTTAAATTTATTGCATGTTTTATGGACTAATCTATGGTTATTGTTGAAGCAGTATTTCATGTGTTTGTTGGTTGTGTATTGCTGCTGCATTTGGTTGCTATATCCCGTCTATATGCATTGTGTTTTTTGTGTTTTAGTGTCTTTGGATGTAGGTTTTAATGATGGTCACATTTCCTATTGAGTCCAAGTGTTACCCTTACTAAGTTTCTGAATGAAACTTACTCCCCTTAATTCTGTCATTTTAGGTTTGGCAGAAAGATCACATTCAAACTAACCTTTTTTGTTTGAGTTTTTATCTGAAATTTCAGGTACATGAAGATCCATATGTCTAGTCATGAGCTGGAAAGTTTGGTGATTTTAGGATCACATTTTTGTATTTTTAATGGTGGTACCTACTATGTTACGCAGCAGCTGTTCAGCATCCTATTTTTGGAGTCCATTGTGCTTCAGGACCTCCTATAACTTAGGGTGTGTATTTAGATGAGTTAAGACCATATTGTAGTGCATGTATGCATGTACATGTAGTGTATGTGAGATGATACAAGTATGTGAACATTTGATTAACGTTTTCGCTATGTAAGTGATGTGGTGCAAAGCTGCCTAAGTGTGAATGATAGGCTACTTACTTGTAAATTCTGTTTTGGCCACATAAAGTTGCTAGATGCAAGAGCATGTAATTCCTCTGTGTAATGAACATATATGGGATAGCTTTCAAGGGTTTTCCCCTTGTGAATGAAGTGTGTGCACACTTATGAAATTTTGTATGGGCAAAATGTTAGTGTTGTGCCCAAAAGCCAATCATGAGATGATTGTATTTTTGCACATTGAGTCATGATATTTTATTAAGGCATTAATCCAGCAATTATGTTTGTTGTTTTTGTTACCACCTCCTAAAATGGGAGAATTACAAGTGTGTCATAATGGCTAAAAACCATTATATTGTGTAATTCTCACCATAGTGTTTAAAGTGTGGGGGGTAAAAGGCATGATCAACACCTCCTTAAAAGTGTTCCAAGTTGGTAACTTGGCCCCCAAGAAAAGCCTTAAGGATTGCTTGTTTTTCAAGCAACCTATGGACTTTTTTGTAAGGTTTTGGAAATTCGGGTACTCAATTGCAAAACTCTCACAAAAGAGATTTGGAGAGTTATGGGAAGGATATGAATGGTATGAAAGTGCTATTGGAGGACCAAATTGCTTATGGAAGAGAACTAAGGACAAAGAAAACACAAAAAGGCATAAAGGACCTAAGTGTTCTAATGTAGGCCTTAAGATGTGTATGTCTATGACTTAAGTCAAATGGAAGTTTTGTGGGGTTATCCCACATAAGGAGGGCTGCTAAAGGAAGATAAGGATGGTCAAATGTGGGCCAAGAGATTAAGACTAAGAAACCATAGTCTTGTAGCAAGGAAAATGACATAAGACAAGGTTAAGACTACTTAAGTGTGTTTAGTGTACTTTTGACTATTTAAGTAGTCAAGACCACCTTTGCTTCTCTAAATTTCGGCCTCCACCAGAAAAAAGAAAGCCAGCCCTCTCCTCCACACTTCCTCCATAGCCACCATACCTTCAAACTCAAAACTACTTGCAATTGAAGTCAAGGAAGCACAATTGGAAGCTATTTGGTGCTATTGCTTGAGTGCACCTAGGATCAAGCTCCAATTTCAGCATACCCATCAAGGTAAGGGTTCTCTTGCTCTCATGGGTTGTTTTCTGTATTTTTCAAGCAACCATGGAGCTAGGGCTAAGCTTGGAAGAGAGCCATGAGCTTGATGAACCAAGCTTAGTGAGGGGAGTGCACTTATTGAAGGTTTTGTGACCTAGTGTGAAGTGCACAGTGATGGCAGCGAATTTCTGGGTTTCTAGAGCCCAAAAGTTAGTACTAACTACTGTTAAAATCCTCCTAAGACCAAGCATTAGCTTGAGGAGGGCTGCCATAGTGATTTGGTTATGTTTATTATGTGTTTTATGGACTAACCTATGGTATATGTTGCTGCCACATTTCATGTGTTTGTTGTTTGTGTTTGGCTGCTGCATTTGGTTGCTATATCTTGTATATATGCATTGTGGTTTTTTGTTTTAGTGTCTTTGGATGCAGGTTTTAATGATGGTTACATTGCCTATTGAATCCAAGTGCTACCCTTACTAAGTTTCTCAATGAAACTTACTCCCCTCAATTCTGTCATTTCAGGTCCAGCTGAAAGATCACCTTCAAAATAACCTTTTTGGTTTGAGTTTTGATCTGAAATTTCAGGTACATGAACTTCCATATGTCTAGTTATGATCTGGAAATTTTGGTGATTTTAGGAGCACATTTGGTATTTTTAATGGTGGTACTTATTGTGTTGTGCAGCAGCTGTCCAGCATCCTGTTTTTGGAGTCCATTGTGTCTCAGGACCTCCTGTAACCTAGGGTGCGTATTTAGCTGAGTTAAGACCATATTGTAGTGCATGTATGCATGTACATGTAGTGTATGTAAAATGAGACAAGTATGTGAACATTTGAGTAATGTTTTGGCTATGTAAGTGATGTGGTGCAAAGCTGCCTAAGTGTGAATGATGGGCTGCTTACTTGTAAATTCTGTTTTGGCCACATAAAGTTGTTAGATGCAAGAGAATGTAATTAATATGTGTAATGGACATGTATGGGATAGCCTTGGAGGGCTTTCCCCTTGTGAATGAAGTGTTTGCATGGTTTGGAAAAATTGTATGGGCAAAATGGTCCAAAAGTTGCCAGAATTTCGACTCTGGACATAAAGTTTAATATCTCCCTGTGTAGAATGAATCTTGGTATGAAATTTTGACCACACCTAGAGGACATCTAGAGGGTTAACTGGGATTTGGAATTTCTGGATTTAGAGCCCTGTAGCCAAAGATATGACGTTGCAAATTTGGCTGAGTTACTGTTCATTTGGTCAGAATTTTGTAACCAACTTCAAAAATCCATAACTTGGTCCATAGGTGGGCTATTGATGTAAAACAAAATTCCTTGGTTTGCTCTAAGTCTCTACTTCATAATGGAGCAAATAAAACAGGGGGGTATGTGGCTAGAATGATACAGTTTATTAGTGGAAGTTACAGGTGCAGTAGCTGGCCACTAGAACTTAACAAGATTGCCTAATGTGTGGAAGCCAAAACTAAGACTTGTGCTAGTGTTTTCCTTCTTTGCTGCCATGGTGTGCATGAAATGTGAATATGTGTGTGATGGTTGGACCAATATGCATGTATTTACATAGTGCCCAAGAGGGCCACTTGGGTATGCACACTAAGGGTAGTGTTCTGATGGCCTACAGAACATTACCAATCCTGGGAGTCTAAATGCACAGTTTTGGCACCATAACTGGACTACCCCGGAGTGGGTAACAGAAGTTGGTATCAGAGCATGGTTTATACATGTACATTGCATATAGTTGCATTGCATGCATCTACATATATGAACTCAGTTTGGTCAGCTGCTAGTGTCAAGTACCATTGAAATACCTATGATCTTTATATGTGCTCTATGATGGATCATCAATGCAGGAAGTAAACATGGTTGCCACAAGGAGAGGGGATCCACCCCGATGGCCTCGTACTGATTCTGGGCAACAAAGAAATGAACAGAATGGAGGGCATCAGGGGCAACAGGGGGTAGCAAACCCTGAAGTGCCTCAGGTTTGGTTATAGCTTCAGTGGAGCTTAGCTCTAATCAATGAAAACTTAATGAGGCTGATTCAAGGACAATAGCAGGGAGTCCAAGTGGCTCCAGCAGAACTAGTTCAGGATACACAACAACAACCAGAAGAGGATACTAGGAACACATCTGAATATGTTCCTTCTGGAAGCTTAGAAGACACAAATGATGAGACCATTCAGGTGGAAGATGAGGATAGGAAAAATCCAAGAGGCAGAAGAGTAAGATCTGAGATTGCTCAGGTGTCCAGGACCAATCCCTCAGTCTATGACCATTCCTGCACTTGGAATGAGATTGGGGAAGGCTGTGAGAAAAGATCTAGGACAAGGCAGAGAGATCATAGATAGCATCACCATACAAAGGACTCTCATAGATCCAGGAGACATAGATCAGAGGATCTAGAGGGCCTAGATGAGGTCAGATTGTTGGAGAGGTTCCATGGCCTAAGACCTCCACAGTTTGATGGAAGAGCTGGGCCAGAGAGAGCTGAGGAGTGGTTAATCTTCATAGAAAAGATGTTTGAGAGGATGCCACTCAACTCCACCAAGAAGGTGTCACTGGCTACTTACAACTTGGTAGGAAGTGCAGAGATGTGGTGGAGAAACACCAGAGACAGGTATGCTTTCCAGAAGGGCAAAAGGCCAAGAAGAGATATTGAGATGAGCTAGCCAGAGTTCACACAGCTGTTCCAGGAACAGTACATCAGTGATGCCATCAAGGATATGAAGCAAGCTGAATTTGATGCTCTAAGGCAGGACAACCTCAGTGTCCTAGAGTATGAGCACAAATTCAATCAGTTGGTGAGGTATGCTCCTCAGTATCATGGACTAGAGGAATTGAAGGCCAAAAGATTTGTCAGAGGCCTAAAGTCAGACATTAGAAAGGCTGTTAGACCTTTTGGAGCAGTTACATACTATGAAGCAGTGCAGAAAGCTCTATTAGTAGAGCAAGAGGAGTATGAGACTAAGTACTTTCCCAGTGGACCAGGGGAAAGTAGTCAGGCAGGAGGCAAGCAGAAGAAGCCACCACATGGCAAGGGAATTGCCAAGAGTTCCCATTTTGGTGGTGAGGGCAAGGTTAAGGGGAAGTTCCCTGGCCTAAGGTGCCCTAAATGCAAGAGGTTTCATGGAAAGAAACCTTGCTATTTTGACACCCAAGCGTGTCTAAGATGTGGATCCATGGATCATTGGATCAAAGACTGCCCACAGGCTCAAAGGAGGCCAGAAGACCAAGGTCCAATAAGACCTATTGGGGCAGGACCTAGAGGAGGAGCACCAAGGGAGGGACAGCAGAGGCCAGTTCCTCCAGTGCCTCGGCCTCCAGTGCAGAGAGCTGGCAGAGTCTTCCAAGTGGAGAGGCCAGAGACATCAGAGCAGGGAGGAGCACTAAGAGGTAACATTTACCTTAATGGTATGCCTGTTAGTGTTCTGTTTGATACTGGTGCATCTGTGTCTATAGTGGCTAGGAAATTTGTTGATGCCATGAAATTGCCTACTGAAATCATGCCTAGGATATCCTTAGTGAAAACAGCAGGTAGTCAATGTCTTTTCACTAATGACCTAGCTAAGGATTGTGAGCTAGTAGTAGGAAAGACTAAGGTTATGACTAATCTGCTAGTGTTGGACATTCCTAAGTATGATTTAGTGCTGGGTATGAATTGGCTTGCTATGCATAACATAAGAATTGATTGTGCTAAGAGGGAAATCACATTGCCTGATGGTGAAGTGCATGCATTAGTGAATTCTAAGGAATTAGTGTATGAAATGCATGGCATGGAGCTAGAGGTATTAGATGAGATACCTGTGATTTCTGAGCATGATTACTGTTATGCATTGAATGAATTGCACTGTGATAAGGAAGTGGACAGAATACCTATAGTGAGAGACTTTCCACAAGTCTTTCCTAAAGACCTGCCAGGTATTCCTCCACAAAGGGAGATTGAATTTGAAATCAAGCTGCAACCAGAAGCTAGTCCAATATCCATACCTCCTTACAGAATGCCAATCACAGAGATGAATGAGCTCAAGAAACAACTTGATGAACTTCTTGAAAAAGGGTTCATAAGGCCAAGTGTTTCACCATGGGGAGCTCCTGTTCTCTTTGTGAAAAAGAAGGATGGATCTTTGAGACTATGCATTGACTACAGGAAGCTTAATGCAGTGACTATCAAGAACAAGTATCCACTCCCTAGGATTGAGGATCTGTTTGATCAACTCAAGGGAGCTAAGATCTTCTCCAAGATAGATTTGAGATCTGGATACTTCCAGTTGAGAGTAAAGGAAGAAGATATTCCTAAGACTGCATTCAGGACCAGATATGGGCATTATGAGTACACAGTCATGCCATTTGGTTTGACTAATGCCCCAGCTGCTTTCATGGACTTGATGAACAGGGTGTTCAGACCACATCTGGACAAATTTGTGGTTGTGTTCATTGATGACATCCTAGTGTATTCCAAGGATGAAAATGAACATGAACATCATCTGAAGATTGTCTTAAAGACTCTGTTGCAGCATCAGCTTTATGCCAAGTTATCCAAGTGTGAATTCTGGATAAGGGAAGTGTCTTTCCTAGGACACATCATAGATGCACAAGGCCTTAAGGCAGACCCTGAAAAGGTCAAGGCAGTGCAAGAGTGGGAAAGACCAAAGACTGTGAAGGAAATCAGAAGTTTCCTAGGATTAGCTGGATACTACAGGAGATTTGTATCAGGCTTTTCCATGATTGCCTCAGTTCTTACTCATCTGACCAAGAAGGGTCAAAGATTTGAGTGGACTGAGAAGTGTGAAAAGAGTTTCCAGGAGCTCAAGCAGAGGTTGATTAAAGCTCCAGTGTTGATTCTTCCTGATCCAAGTAAGCCCTACATCATATATACAGATGCATCTAGATCTGGGTTAGGTTGTGTGCTTATGCAAGACAGAAATGTCATTGCTTATGGGTCAAGGCAGTTAAGACCCCATGAGCAAAATTATCCTACCCATGACCTAGAACTGGCAGCAGTGATTTTTGCTCTAAAGCAATGGAGACATTACTTGATGGGTAGTTCCTTTGTGATCTACACTGACCATAAGAGCCTAAAGTACTTGTTCACTCAGAAAGAGTTGAACATGAGGCAAAGGAGATGGTTAGAGTACATCAAGGACTATGACTGCAGTATACAGTACACAGAGGGCAAAGGCAATCTAGTAGCAGATGCCTTGAGCAGGAAGTACACAGGACTTTTGAAAGGAGGATCCTTAGCTGATCATGATGAGCAAAATAGTCTGCTATGCCTATGGCATAAATGGCATAAGTGGGAGGAAGCCCAAATTTACACATTGACAATTCAGTCTGGATGGATTGAAGAAGCCAAAAAGGCACAGGAGACAGATCCTGATCTGAAAAAGATCTCAGGAGAGGAAAAAGGTTCCTTGTATCAATCCTTTGCCTACAAGCAAGGATTACTGTACTTCAAGGACCGAATATATGTGCCTAAAGGAGCAAAGCTCAGGGATGAAATACTTGAAGAAGCTCACACAAGCAAGTTGAACATCCATCCAGGAAGTGAGAAAATGTATAAAGATTTGAAGAGTCACTTCTGGTGGCCACATATGAAGAGAGACATAGCTACTTATGTCTCCAAATGTGCCACATGCCAGAGGGTAAAGGTAGAGCACCAGAAGCCAGCTGGTATCCTACAGACTCTACCTATACCAGTGAGGAAGTGGGGCAACATAACCATGGACTTTTTGACTGGGTTGCCTATGACAAGATTAAGGCATGATACAATCTGGGTCATTGTGGATAGGCTAACCAAATGTTCCCACTTCTTACCTATGAAACTCACAGACTCCTTGGAGAAGTTAGCCCAGATGTATGTCCAGGAGATAGTGAGACTACATGGAGTGCCAGACTCCATTGTATCTGATAGAGATCCAAGATTTACAGCTCGGTTTTGGAGTGCTTTTCATAAAGCACTAGGAACCAAAATCCACCTGAGTACTGCTTATCATCCTCAGACAGATGGGCAATCTGAAAGGGTGATACAGATACTGGAAGACATGCTCAGGAGCTGTGTGTTGGATTTCAAAGGTGAATGGGACCAACACTTGCCATTGGTGGAATTCTCATATAACAATAGTTACCAAAGCACCATTGGCATGGCACCTTATGAAGCATTATATGGAAGAAGGTGCATGACACCCCACTGTTGGGTGGAAGCCTCAGACAGGCTAGAGTTGGGTCCCGAAATTATTGAAGAGACTACTGCCAAAATCAAGAAGATTCAAGAGAGATTAAAGGCAGCCAATGAAAGGACCACAGCCTATGTCAACAAAAGAAGGAGAGACTTGGAATTTGAGGTTGGTGACAATGTTTGGCTGAAAGTTGCACCAACCAAAGGCACTGTCAGATTTGGCAAAAGAACCAAGTTAGCTCCAAGATACATCGGTCCTTATGAGATCTTGGATAGAGTTGGCAAGGTAGCATACAGGTTAGCTCTACCGCCAAGCATGTCAAGTGTTCATAATGTTTTTCACATCAGTATGCTTAAGAAGTGTCTATTGGACACAAAGCATGCTATTGTAGTGGAAGACATACAGTTGGAACCTAACTTGACATATGAAGAGAAACCTATAGCTATCTTAGCCAAGGATACCAGAAGGTTAAGAAACAAACATATTCCCATGGTTAAAGTTCAGTGGTCACACCACTCTGAAAGAGAAGCAACCTGGGAAACTGAAAAAGACCTTATGGAAAGGTATCCTGAAGAATACCCAAAGCTAAAGGCTATTTTGGAGGACCAAAATTTTTAAGGGGGGGAGGATTGTTACCACCTCACAAAATGGGAGAATTACAAGTGTGTCATAATGGCTAAAAACCATTATATTGTGTAATTCTCACCATAGTGATTGTAGTGTGGGGGGTAAAAGGTATGATCAACACCTCCTTAAAAGTGTTCCAAGTTGGTAACTTGGTCCCCAAGAAAAGCCTTAAGGATTGCTTGTTTGTCAAGCAACCTATGGACTTTTTTGTAAGATTTTGGAAATTCGGGTACTCAATTGCAAAACTTTCACAAAAGAGATTTGGAGAGTTATGGGAAGGATATGAATGGTATGAAAGTGCTATTGGAGGACCAAATTGCTTATGGAAGACAACTAAGGACAAAGAAAACACAAAAAGGCATAAAGGACCTAAGTGTTCTAATGTAGGCCTTAAGATGTGTATGTCTATGACTTAAGTCAAATGGAAGTTTTGTGGGGTTATCCCACATAAGGAGGGCTGCTAAAGGAAGATAAGGATGGTCAAATGTGGGCCAAGAGATTAAGACTAAGAAACCATAGTCTTGTAGCAAGGAAAATGACATAAGACAAGGTTAAGACTACTTAAGTGTGTTTAGTGTACTTTTGACTATTTAAGTAGTCAAGACCACCTTTGCTTCTCTAAATTTCGGCCTCCACCAGCAAAAAGAAAGCCAGCCCTCTCCTCCACACTTCCTCCATAGCCACCATACCTTCAAACTCAAAACTACTTGCAATTGAAGTCAAGGAAGCACAATTGGAAGCTATTTGGTGCTATTGCTTGAGTGCACCTAGGATCAAGCTCCAATTTCAGCATACCCATCAAGGTAAGGGTTCTCTTGCTCTCATGGGTTGTTTTCTGTATTTTCAAGCAACCATGGAGCTAGGGCTAAGCTTGGAAGAGAGCCATGAGCTTGATGAACCAAGCTTAGTGAGGGGAGTGCACTTATTGAAGGTTTTGTGACCTAGTGTGAAGTGCACAGTGATGGCAGCGAATTTCTGGGTTTCTAGAGCCCAAAAGTTAGTACTAACTAGTGTTAAAATCCTCCTAAGACCAAGCATTAGCTTGAGGAGGGCTGCCATAGTGATTTGGTTATGTTTATTATGTGTTTTATGGACTAACCTATGGTATATGTTGCTGCCACATTTCATGTGTTTGTTGTTTGTGTTTGGCTGCTGCATTTGGTTGCTATATCTTGTATATATGCATTGTGGTTTTTTTGTTTTAGTGTCTTTGGATGCAGGTTTTAATGATGGTTACATTGCCTATTGAATCCAAGTGCTACCCTTACTAAGTTTCTCAATGAAACTTACTCCCCTCAATTCTGTCATTTCAGGTCCAGCTGAAAGATCACCTTCAAACTAACCTTTGTGGTTTGATTTTTGATCTGAAATTTCAGGTACATGAACTTCCATATGTCTAGTTATGATCTGGAAATTTTGGTGATTTTAGGAGCACATTTGGTATTTTTAATGGTGGTACTTACTGTGTTGTGCAGCAGCTGTCCAGCATCCTGTTTTTGGAGTCCATTGTGTCTCAGGACCTCCTGTAACCTAGGGTGCGTATTTAGCTGAGTTAAGACCATATTGTAGTGCATGTATGCATGTACATGTAGTGTATGTAAAATGAGACAAGTATGTGAACATTTGAGTAATGTTTTGGCTATGTAAGTGATGTGGTGCAAAGCTGCCTAAGTGTGAATGATGGGCTGCTTACTTGTAAATTCTGTTTTGGCCACATAAAGTTGTTAAAAGAAAGAGAATGTAATTCCTATGTGTAATGGACATATATGGGATAGCCTTGGAGGGCTTTCCCCTTGTGAATGAAGTGTTTGCATGGTTTGGAAAAATTGTATGGGCAAAATGGTCCAAAAGTTGCCAGAATTTCGACTCTGGACCTAAAGTTTAATATCTCCCTGTGTAGAATGAATCTTGGTATGAAATTTTGACCACACCTAGAGGACATCTAGAGGGTTAACTGGGATTTGGAATTTCTGGATTTAGAGCCCTGTAGCCAAAGATATGACGTTGCAAAGTTGGCTGAGTTACTGTTCATTTGGTCAGAATTTTGTAACCAACTTAAAAAATCCATAACTTGGTCCATAGGTGGGCTATTGATGTAAAACAAAATTCCTTGGTTTTCTCTAAGTCTCTACTTGATAATGGAGCAAATAAAATAGGGGGTATGTGGCTAGAATGATACAGTTTATTAGTGGAAGTTACAGGTGCAGTAGCTGGCCACTAGAACTTAACAAGATTGCCTAATGTGTGGAAGCCAAAACTAAGACTTGTGCTAGTGTTTTCCTTCTTTGCTGCCATGGTGTGCATGAAATGTGAATATGTGTGTGATGGTTGGACCAATATGCATGTATTTACATAGTGCCCAAGAGGGCCACTTGGGTATGCACACTAAGGGTAGTGTTCTGATGGCCTACAGAACATTACCAATCCTGGGAGTCTAAATGCACAGTTTTGGCACCATAACTGGACTACCCCGGAGTGGGTAACAGAAGTTGGTATCAGAGCATGGTTTATACATGTACATTGCATATAGTTGGCATTGCATGCATCTACATATATGAACTCAGTTTGGTCAGCTGCTAGTGTCAAGTACCATTGAAATACCTATGATCTTTATATGTGCTCTATGATGGATCATCAATGCAGGAAGTAAACATGGTTGCCACAAGGAGAGGGGAACCACCCCGAAGGCCTCCTACTGATTCTGGGCAACAAAGAAATGAACAGAATAGAGGGAATCAGGGGCAACAGGGGGTAGCAAACCCTGAAGTGCCTCAGGTTTGGTTAGAGCTTCAGAGGAACTTAGCTCTAATCAATGAAAACTTAATGAGGCTGATTCAAGGACAACAGCAGGGAGTCCAAGTAGCTCCAGCAGAACCAGTTCAGGATGCACAGCAACAACCAGAAGAGGATACTAGGAACACATCTGAATATGTTCCTTCTGGAAGCTTAGAAGACACAAATGATGAGACCATTGAGGTGGAAGATGAGGATAGGAGAAATCCAAGAGGCAGAAGAGTAAGATCTGAGATTGGTCAGGTGTCCAGGACCAATCCCTCAGTCTATGACCATTCCTGCACTAGGAATGAGATTGAGGAAGGCCATGAGAGAAGATCCAGGAGAAGGCAGAGAGATCATAGAGAGCATCACCATACAGAGGACTCTCATAGATCCAGGAGACATAGATCAGAGGATCTAGAGGGCCTAGATGAGGTCAGACTGTTGGAGAGGTTCCAAGGCCTAAGACCTCCACAGTTTGATGGAAGAGCTGGGCCAGAGAGAGCTGAGGAGTGGTTAATCTTCATAGAAAAGATGTTTGAGAGGATGCCACTCAGCTCCACCAAGAAGGTGTCACTGGCTACTTACAACTTGGTAGGCAGTGCAGAGATGTGGTGGAGAAACACCAGAGACAGGTATGCTTTCCAGAAGGGCAGAAGGCCAGGAAGAGATATTGAGATGAGCTGGCCAGAGTTCACACAGCTGTTCCAGGAACAGTACATCAGTGATGCCATCAAGGATATGAAGCAAGCTGAATTTGATGCTCTAAGGCAGGACAACCTCAGTGTCCTAGAGTATGAGCACAAATTCAATCAGTTGGTGAGGTATGCTCCTCAGTATCATGGATTGGAGGAATTGAAGGCCAAAAGATTTGTCAGAGGCCTAAAGTCAGACATTAGAAAGGCTGTTAGACCTTTTGGAGCAGTTACATACTATGAAGCAGTGCAGAAAGCTCTATTAGTAGAGCAAGAGGAGTATGAGACTAAGTACTTTCCCAGTGGACCAGGGGAAAGTAGTCAGGCAGGAGGCAAGCAGAAGAAGCCACCACATGGCAAAGGAATTGCCAAGAATTCTCATCTTGGTGGTGAGGGCAAGGTTAAGGGGAAGTTCCCTGGCCTAAGGTGCCCTAAATGTAAGAAGTTTCATGGAAAGAAACCTTGCTATTTTGACACCCAAGCATGTCTAAGATGTGGATCCATGGATCATTGGATCAAAGACTGCCCACAGGCTCAAAGGAGGCCAGAAGACCAAGGTCCAATAAGACCTATTGGGGCAGGACCTAGAGGAGGAGCACCAAGGGAGGGACAGCAGAGGCCAGTTCCTTCAGTGCCTCAGCCTCCAATGCAGAGAGCTGGCAGAGTCTTCCAAGTGGAGAGGCTACAGACATCAGAGCAGGGAGGAGCACTAAGAGGTAACATTTACCTTAATGGTATGCCTGTTAGTGTTTTGTTTGATACTGGTGCATCTGTGTCTATAGTGTCTAGGAAATTTGTTAATGCCATGAAATTGCCTACTGAAATCATGCCTAGGATATCCTTAGTGAAAACAGCAGGTAGTCAATGTCTTTTCACTAATGACCTAGCTAAGGATTGTGAGCTAGTAGTAGGAAAGACTAAGGTTATGACTAATCTGCTAGTGTTGGACATTCCTAAGTATGATTTAGTGCTGGGTATGAATTGGCTTGCTATGCATAACATAAGAATTGATTGTGCTAAGAGGGAAATCACATTGCCTGATGGTGAAGTGCATGCATTAGTGAATTCTAAGGAATTAGTGTATGAAATGCATGGCATGGAGCTAGAGGTATTAGATGAGATACCTGTGATTTCTGAGCATGATTACTGTTATGCATTGAATGAATTGCACTGTGATAAGGAAGTGGACAGAATACCTATAGTGAGAGACTTTCCACAAGTCTTTCCTAAAGACCTGCCAGGTATTCCTCCACAAAGGGAGATTGAATTTGAAATCAAGCTGCAACCAGAAGCTAGTCCAATATCCATACCTCCTTACAGAATGCCAATCACAGAGATGAATGAGCTCAAGAAACAACTTGATGAACTTCTTGAAAAAGGGTTCATAAGGCCAAGTGTTTCACCATGGGGAGCTCCTGTTCTCTTTGTGAAAAAGAAGGATGGATCTTTGAGACTATGCATTGACTACAGGAAGCTTAATGCAGTGACTATCAAGAACAAGTATCCACTCCCTAGGATTGAGGATCTGTTTGATCAACTCAAGGGAGCTAAGATCTTCTCCAAGATAGATTTGAGATCTGGATACTTCCAGTTGAGAGTAAAGGAAGAAGATATTCCTAAGACTGCATTCAGGACCAGATATGGGCATTATGAGTACACAGTCATGCCATTTGGTTTGACTAATGCCCCAGCTGCTTTCATGGACTTGATGAACAGGGTGTTCAGACCACATCTGGACAAATTTGTGGTTGTGTTCATTGATGACATCCTAGTGTATTCCAAGGATGAAAATGAACATGAACATCATCTGAAGATTGTCTTAAAGACTCTGTTGCAGCATCAGCTTTATGCCAAGTTATCCAAGTGTGAATTCTGGATAAGGGAAGTGTCTTTCCTAGGACACATCATAGATGCACAAGGCCTTAAGGCAGACCCTGAAAAGGTCAAGGCAGTGCAAGAGTGGGAAAGACCAAAGACTGTGAAGGAAATTAGAAGTTTCCTAGGATTAGCTGGATACTACAGGAGATTTGTCTCAGGCTTTTCCTTGATTGCCTCAGTTCTTACTCATCTAACCAAGAAGGGTCAAAGATTTGAGTGGACTGAGAAGTGTGAAAAGAGTTTCCAGGAGCTCAAGCAGAGGTTGATTAAAGCTCCAATGTTGATTCTTCCTGATCCAAGTAAGCCCTACATCATATATACAGATGCATCTAGATCCGGGTTAGGTTGTGTGCTTATGCAAGACAGAAATGTCATTGCTTATGGGTCAAGGCAGTTAAGACCCCATGAGCAAAATTATCCTACCCATGACCTAGAACTGGCAACAGTGATTTTTGCTCTAAAGCAATGGAGGCATTACTGGATGGGTAGTTCCTTTGTGATCTACACTGACCATAAGAGCCTAAAGTACTTGTTCACTTAGAAAGAGTCGAACATGAGGCAAAGGAGATGGTTAGAGTACATCAAGGACTATGACTGTAGTATACAGTACACAGAGGACAAAGGCAATCTAGTAGCAGATGCCTTGAGCAGGAAGTACACAGGACTTTTGAAAGGAGGATCCTTAGCTGATCATGATGAGCAAAATAATCTGATATGCCTATGGCATAAATGGCATAAGTGGGAGGAAGCCCAAATTTACACATTGACAATTCAGTCTTGATGGATTGAAGAAGCCAAAAAGGCACAGGAGACAGATCCTGATCTAAAAAGATCTCAGGAGAGGAAAAAGGTTCCTTGTGTCAATCCTTTGCCTGCAAGCAAGGATTACTGTACTTCAAGGACCGAATATATGTGCCTAAAGGAGCAAAGCTTAGGGATGAAATACTTGAAGAAGCTCACACAAGCAAGTTGAACATTCATCCAGGAAGTGAGAAAATGTATAAAGATTTGAAGAGTCACTTCTGGTGGCCACATATGAAGAGAGACATAGCTACTTATGTCTCCAAATGTGCCATATGCCAGGGGGTAAAGGTAGAGCACCAAAAGCCAGCTGGTATCCTACAGACTCTACCTATACAAGTGAGGAAGTGGGGCAACATAGCCATGGACTTTTTGACTGGGTTGCCTATGACAAGATTAAGGAATGATACAATCTGGGTCATTGTGGATAGGCTAACCAAATGTTCCCACTTCTTACCTATGAAACTCACAGACTCCTTGGAGAAGTTAGCCCAGATGTATGTCCAGGAGATAGTGAGACTACATAGAGTGCCAGTCTCCATTGTATCTGATAGAGACGCAAGATTTACAGCTCGGTTTTGGAGTGCTTTTCATAAAGCACTAGGAACCAAAATCCACCTAAGTACTGCTTATCATCCTCAAACAGATGGGCAATCTGAAAGGGTGATACAGATGCTGGAAAACATGTTCAGGAGCTGTGTGTTGGATTTCAAAGGTGAATGGGACCAACACTTGCCATTGGTGGAATTCTCATATAACAATAGTTACCAAAGCACCATTGGCGTGGCACCTTATGGAGCATTATATGGAAGAAGGTGCATGACACCCCACTGTTGGGTGGAAGCCTCAGACAGGCTAGCGTTGGGTCCCGAAATTATTGAAGAGACTACTGCCAAAATCAAGAAGATTCAAGAGAGATTAAAGGCAGTCAATGAAAGGACCACAGCCTATGTTAACAAACGAAGGAGAGACTTGGAATTTGACGTTGGTGACAATGTTTGGCTGAAAGTTGTACCAACCAAAGGCACTATCAGATTTGGCAAAAAGAACCAAGTTAGCTCCAAGATACATCGGTCCTTATGAGATCTTGGATAGAGTTGTCAAGGTAGCATACAGGTTAGCTCTACCATCAAGCATGTCAAGTGTTCATAATGTTTTTCACATCAGTATGCTTAAGAAGTGTCTATTAGACACAAAGCATGCTATTGTAGTGGAAGACATACGGTTGGAACCTAACTTGACATATGAAGAGAAACCTATAGCTATCATAGCCAAGGATATCAGAAGGTTACGAAACAAACATATTCCCATGGTTAAAGTTCAGTGGCCACACCACTCTGAAAAGGAAGCAACCTGGGAAACAGAAAAAGACCTTATGGAAAGATATCCTAAAGAATACCCAAAGCTAAAGGCTATTTTGGAGGACCAAAATTTTTAAGGGGGGAGGATTGTTACCACCTCACAAAATGGGAGAATTACAAGTGTGTCATAATGGCTAAAAACCATTATATTGTGTAATTCTCACCATAGTGATTGAAGTGTGGGGGGTAAAAGGCATGATCAACACCTCCTTAAAAGTGTTCCAAGTTGGTAACTTGGTCCCCAAGAAAAGCCTTAAGGATTGCTTGTTTGTCAAGCAACCTATGGACTTTTTTGTAAGATTTTGGAAATTCGGGTACTCAATTGCAAAACTTTCACAAAAGAGATTTGGAGAGTTATGGGAAGGATATGAATGGTATGAAAGTGCTATTGGAGGACCAAATTGCTTATGGAAGACAACTAAGGACAAAGAAAACACAAAAAGGCATAAAGGACCTAAGTGTTCTAATGTAGGCCTTAAGATGTGTATGTCTATGACTTAAGTCAAATGGAAGTTTTGTGGGGTTATCCCACATAAGGAGGGCTGCTAAAGGAAGATAAGGATGGTCAAATGTGGGCCAAGAGATTAAGACTAAGAAACCATAGTCTTGTAGCAAGGAAAATGACATAAGACAAGGTTAAGACTACTTAAGTGTGTTTAGTGTACTTTTGACTATTTAAGTAGTCAAGACCACCTTTGCTTCTCTAAATTTCGGCCTCCACCAGAAAAAAGAAAGCCAGCCCTCTCCTCCACACTTCCTCCATAGCCACCATACCTTCAAACTCAAAACTACTTGCAATTGAAGTCAAGGAAGCACAATTGGAAGCTATTTGGTGCTATTGCTTGAGTGCACCTAGGATCAAGCTCCAATTTCAGCATACCCATCAAGGTAAGGGTTCTCTTGCTCTCATGGGTTGTTTTCTGTATTTTCAAGCAACCATGGAGCTAGGGCTAAGCTTGGAAGAGAGCCATGAGCTTGATGAACCAAGCTTAGTGAGGGGAGTGCACTTATTGAAGGTTTTGTGACCTAGTGTGAAGTGCACAGTGATGGCAGCGAATTTCTGGGTTTCTAGAGCCCAAAAGTTAGTACTAACTAGTGTTAAAATCCTCCTAAGACCAAGCATTAGCTTGAGGAGGGCTGCCATAGTGATTTGGTTATGTTTATTATGTGTTTTATGGACTAACCTATGGTATATGTTGCTGCCACATTTCATGTGTTTGTTGTTTGTGTTTGGCTGCTGCATTTGGTTGCTATATCTTGTATATATGCATTGTGGTTTTTGTGTTTTAGTGTCTTTGGATGCAGGTTTTAATGATGGTTACATTGCCTATTGAATCCAAGTGCTACCCTTACTAAGTTTCTCAATGAAACTTACTCCCCTCAATTCTGTCATTTCAGGTCCAGCTGAAAGATCACCTTCAAACTAACCTTTGTGGTTTGATTTTTGATCTGAAATTTCAGGTACATGAACTTCCATATGTCTAGTTATGATCTGGAAAGTTTGGTGATTTTAGGAGCACATTTGGTATTTTTAATGGTGGTACTTATTGTGTTGTGCAGCAGCTGTCCAGCATCCTGTTTTTGGAGTCCATTGTGTCTCAGGACCTCCTGTAACCTAGGGTGCGTATTTAGCTGAGTTAAGACCATATTGTAGTGCATGTATGCATATACATGTAGTGTATGTAAAATGAGACAAGTATGTGAACATTTGAGTAATGTTTTGGCTATGTAAGTGATGTGGTGCAAAGCTGCCTAAGTGTGAATGATGGGCTGCTTACTTGTAAATTCTGTTTTGGCCACATAAAGTTGTTAAAAGCAAGGGAATGTAATTCCTATGTGTAATGGACATGTATGGGATAGCCTTGGAGGGCTTTCCCCTTGTGAATGAAGTGTTTGCATGGTTTGGAAAAATTGTATGGGCAAAATGGTCCAAAAGTTGCCAGAATTTCGACTCTGGACCTAAAGTTTAATATCTCCCTGTGTAGAATGAATCTTGGTATGAAATTTTGACCACACCTAGAGGACATCTATAGGGTTAACTGGGCTTTGGAATTTCTGGATTTAGAGCCCTGTAGCCAAAGATATGACGTTGCAAAGTTGGCTGAGTTACTGTTCATTTGGTCAGAATTTTGTAACCAACTTCAAAAATCCATAACTTGGTCCATAGGTGGGCTATTGATGTAAAAAAAAAATTCCTTGGTTTTCTCTAAGTCTCTACTTCATAATGGAGCAAATAAAACAGGGGGGTATGTGGCTAGAATGATACAGTTTATTAGTGGAAGTTACAGGTGCAGTAGCTGGCCACTAGAACTTAACAAGATTGCCTAATGTGTGGAAGCCAAAACTAAGACTTGTGCTAGTGTTTTCCTTCTTTGCTGCCATGGTGTGCATGAAATGTGAATATGTGTGTGATGGTTGGACCAATATGCATGTATTTACATAGTGCCCAAGAGGGCCACTTGGGTATGCACACTAAGGGTAGTGTTCTGATGGCCTACAGAACATTACCAATCCTGGGAGTCTAAATGCACAGTTTTGGCACCATAACTGGACTACCCCGGAGTGGGTAACAGAAGTTGGTATCAGAGCATGGTTTATACATGTACATTGCATATAGTTGCATTGCATGCATCTACATATATGAACTCAGTTTGGTCAGCTGCTAGTGTCAAGTACCATTGAAATACCTATGATCTTTATATGTGCTCTATGATGGATCATCAATGCAGGAAGTAAACATGGTTGCCACAAGGAGAGGGGATCCACCCCGAAGGCCTCCTACTGATTCTGGGCAACAAAGAAATGAACAGAATAGAGGGAATCAGGGGCAACAGGGGGTAGCAAACCCTGAAGTGCCTCAGGTTTGGTTAGAGCTTCAGAGGAACTTAGCTCTAATCAATGAAAACTTAATGAGGCTGATTCAAGGACAACAGCAGGGAGTCCAAGTAGCTCCAGCAGAACTAGTTCAGGATGCACAGCAACAACCAGAAGAGGATACTAGGAACACATCTGAATATGTTCCTTCTGGAAGCTTAGAAGACACAAATGATGAGACCATTGAGGTGGAAGATGAGGATAGGAGAAATCCAAGAGGCAGAAGAGTAAGATCTGAGATTGGTCAGGTGTCCAGGACCAATCCCTCAGTCTATGACCATTCCTGCACTAGGAATGAGATTGAGGAAGGCCATGAGAGAAGATCCAGGAGAAGGCAGAGAGATCATAGAGAGCATCACCATACAGAGGACTCTCATAGATCCAGGAGACATAGATCAGAGGATCTAGAGGGCCTAGATGAGGTCAGACTGTTGGAGAGGTTCCAAGGCCTAAGACCTCCACAGTTTGATGGAAGAGCTGGGCCAGAGAGAGCTGAGGAGTGGTTAATCTTCATAGAAAAGATGTTTGAGAGGATGCCACTCAGCTCCACCAAGAAGGTGTCACTGGCTACTTACAACTTGGTAGGCAGTGCAGAGATGTGGTGGAGAAACACCAGAGACAGGTATGCTTTCCAGAAGGGCAGAAGGCCAGGAAGAGATATTGAGATGAGCTGGCCAGAGTTCACACAGCTGTTCCAGGAACAGTACATCAGTGATGCCATCAAGGATATGAAGCAAGCTGAATTTGATGCTCTAAGGCAGGACAACCTCAGTGTCCTAGAGTATGAGCACAAATTCAATCAGTTGGTGAGGTATGCTCCTCAGTATCATGGACTGGAGGAATTGAAGGCCAAAAGATTTGTCAGAGGCCTAAAGTCAGACATTAGAAAGGCTGTTAGACCTTTTGGAGCAGTTACATACTATGAAGCAGTGCAGAAAGCTCTATTAGTAGAGCAAGAGGAGTATGAGACTAAGTACTTTCCCAGTGGACCAGGGGAAAGTAGTCAGGCAGGAGGCAAGCAGAAGAAGCCACCACATGGCAAGGGAATTGCCAAGAGTTCCCATTTTGGTGGTGAGGGCAAGGTTAAGGGGAAGTTCCCTGGCCTAAGGTGCCCTAAGTGTAGGAGGTTTCATGGAAAGAAACCTTGCTACTTTGATACCCAAGCGTGTCTAAGATGTGGATCCATGGATCATTGGATCAAAGACTGCCCACAGGCTCAAAGGAGGCCAGAAGACCAAGGTCCAGTAAGACCTATTGGGGCAGGACCTAGAGGAGGAGCACCAAGGGAGGGACAGCAGAGGCCAGTTCCTCCAGTGCCTCGGCCTCCAGTGCAGAGAGCTGGCAGAGTCTTCCAAGTGGAGAGGCCAGAGACATCAGAGCAGGGAGGAGCACTAAGAGGTAACATTTACCTTAATGGTATGCCTGTTAGTGTTCTGTTTGATACTGGTGCATCTGTGTCTATAGTGGCTAGGAAATTTGTTGAAGCCATGAAATTGCCTACTGAAATCATGCCTAGGATATCCTTAGTGAAAACAGCAGGTAGTCAATGTCTTTTCACTAATGACCTAGCTAAGGATTGTGAGCTAGTAGTAGGAAAGACTAAGGTTATGACTAATCTGCTAGTGTTGGACATTCCTAAGTATGATTTAGTGCTGGGTATGAATTGGCTTGCTATGCATAACATAAGAATTGATTGTGCTAAGAGGGAAATCACATTGCCTGATGGTGAAGTGCATGCATTAGTGAATTCTAAGGAATTAGTGTATGAAATGCATGGCATGGAGCTAGAGGTATTAGATGAGATACCTGTGATTTCTGAGCATGATTACTGTTATGCATTGAATGAATTGCACTGTGATAAGGAAGTGGACAGAATACCTATAGTGAGAGACTTTCCACAAGTCTTTCCTAAAGACCTGCCAGGTATTCCTCCACAAAGGGAGATTGAATTTGAAATCAAGCTGCAACCAGAAGCTAGTCCAATATCCATACCTCCTTACAGAATGCCAATCACAGAGATGAATGAGCTCAAGAAACAACTTGATGAACTTCTTGAAAAAGGGTTCATAAGGCCAAGTGTTTCACCATGGGGAGCTCCTGTTCTCTTTGTGAAAAAGAAGGATGGATCTTTGAGACTATGCATTGACTACAGGAAGCTTAATGCAGTGACTATCAAGAACAAGTATCCACTCCCTAGGATTGAGGATCTGTTTGATCAACTCAAGGGAGCTAAGATCTTCTCCAAGATAGATTTGAGATCTGGATACTTCCAGTTGAGAGTAAAGGAAGAAGATATTCCTAAGACTGCATTCAGGACCAGATATGGGCATTATGAGTACACAGTCATGCCATTTGGTTTGACTAATGCCCCAGCTGCTTTCATGGACTTGATGAACAGGGTGTTCAGACCACATCTGGACAAATTTGTGGTTGTGTTCATTGATGACATCCTAGTGTATTCCAAGGATGAAAATGAACATGAACATCATCTGAAGATTGTCTTAAAGACTCTGTTGCAGCATCAGCTTTATGCCAAGTTATCCAAGTGTGAATTCTGGATAAGGGAAGTGTCTTTCCTAGGACACATCATAGATGCACAAGGCCTTAAGGCAGACCCTGAAAAGGTCAAGGCAGTGCAAGAGTGGGAAAGACCAAAGACTGTGAAGGAAATCAGAAGTTTCCTAGGATTAGCTGGATACTACAGGAGATTTGTATCAGGCTTTTCCATGATTGCCTCAGTTCTTACTCATCTGACCAAGAAGGGTCAAAGATTTGAGTGGACTGAGAAGTGTGAAAAGAGTTTCCAGGAGCTCAAGCAAAGGTTGATTAAAGCTCCAGTGTTGATTCTTCCTGATCCAAGTAAGCCCTACATCATATATACAGATGCATCTAGATCTGGGTTAGGTTGTGTGCTTATGCAAGACAGAAATGTCATTGCTTATGGGTCAAGGCAGTTAAGACCCCATGAGCAAAATTATCCTACCCATGACCTAGAACTGGCAGCAGTGATTTTTGCTCTAAAGCAATGGAGACATTACTTGATGGGTAGTTCCTTTGTGATCTACACTGACCATAAGAGCCTAAAGTACTTGTTCACTCAGAAAGAGTTGAACATGAGGCAAAGGAGATGGTTAGAGTACATCAAGGACTATGACTGCAGTATACAGTACACAGAGGGCAAAGGCAATCTAGTAGCAGATGCCTTGAGCAGGAAGTACACAGGACTTTTGAAAGGAGGATCCTTAGCTGATCATGATGAGCAAAATAGTCTGCTATGCCTATGGCATAAATGGCATAAGTGGGAGGAAGCCCAAATTTACACATTGACAATTCAGTCTGGATGGATTGAAGAAGCCAAAAAGGCACAGGAGACAGATCCTGATCTGAAAAAGATCTCAGGAGAGGAAAAAGGTTCCTTGTATCAATCCTTTGCCTACAAGCAAGGATTACTGTACTTCAAGGACCGAATATATGTGCCTAAAGGAGCAAAGCTCAGGGATGAAATACTTGAAGAAGCTCACACAAGCAAGTTGAACATCCATCCAGGAAGTGAGAAAATGTATAAAGATTTGAAGACTCACTTCTGGTGGCCAAATATGAAGAGAGACATAGCTACTTATGTCTCCAAATGTGCCACATGCCAGAGGGTAAAGGTAGAGCACCAGAAGCCAGCTGGTACCCTACAGACTCTACCTATACCAGTGAGGAAGTGGGGCAACATAACCATGGACTTTTTGACTGGGTTGCCTATGACCAGACTAAGGCATGATACAATCTAGGTCATTGTGGATGGGCTAACCAAATGTTCCCACTTCTTACATATGAAACTCATAGACTCCTTGGAGAAGTTAGCCCAGATGTATGTCCAGGAGATAGTGAGACTACATGGAGTGCCAGACTCCATTGTATCTGATAGAGATCCAAGATTTACAGCTCAGTTTTGGAGTGCTTTTCATAAAGCACTATGAACCAAAATCCACCTGAGTACTGCTTATCATCCTCAGACAGATGGGCAATCTGAAAGGGTGATACAGATACTGGAAGACATGCTCAGGAGCTGTGTGTTGGATTTCAAAGGTGAATGGGACCAACACTTGCCATTGGTGGAATTCTCATATAACAATAGTTACCAAAGCACCATTGGCATGGCACCTTATGAAGCATTATATGGAAGAAGGTGCATGACACCCCACTGTTGGGTGGAAGCCTCAGATAGGCTAGAGTTGGGTCCCAAAATTATTGAAGAGACTACTGCCAAAATCAAGAAGATTCAAGAGAGATTAAAAGCAGCCAATGAAAGGACCACAGCCTATGTCAACAAAAGAAGGAGAGACTTGGAATTTGAGGTTGGTGACAATGTTTGGCTGAAAGTTGCACCAACCAAAGGCACTGTCAGATTTGGCAAAAGAACCAAGTTAGCTCCAAGATACATCGGTCCTTATGAGATCTTGGATAGAGTTGGCAAGGTAGCATACAGGTTAGCTCTACCGCCAAGCATGTCAAGTGTTCATAATGTTTTTCACATCAGTATGCTTAAGAAGTGTCTACTGGACACAAAGCATGCTATTGTAGTGGAAGACATACAGTTGGAACCTAACTTGACATATGAAGAGAAACCTATAGCTATCTTAGCCAAGGATACCAGAAGGTTAAGAAACAAACATATTCCCATGGTTAAAGTTCAGTGGTCACACCACTCTGAAAGAGAAGCAACCTGGGAAACTGAAAAAGACCTTATGGAAAGGTATCCTGAAGAATACCCGAAGCTAAAGGCTATTTTGGAGGACCAAAATTTTTAAGGGGGGGAGGATTGTTACCACCTCACAAAATGGGAGAATTACAAGTGTGTCATAATGGCTAAAAACCATTATATTGTGTAATTCTCACCATAGTGATTGAAGTGTGGGGGGTAAAAGGCATGATCAACACCTCCTTAAAAGTGTTCCAAGTTGGTAACTTGGTCCCCAAGAAAAGCCTTAAGGATTGCTTGTTTGTCAAGCAACCTATGGACTTTTTTGTAAGGTTTTGGAAATTCGGGTACTCAATTGCAAAACTTTCACAAAAGAGATTTGGAGAGTTATGGGAAGGATATGAATGGTATGAAAGTGCTATTGGAGGACCAAATTGCTTATGGAAGACAACTAAGGACAAAGAAAACACAAAAAGGCATAAAGGACCTAAGTGTTCTAATGTAGGCCTTAAGATGTGTATGTCTATGACTTAAGTCAAATGGAAGTTTTGTGGGGTTATCCCACATAAGGAGGGCTGCTAAAGGAAGATAAGGATGGTCAAATGTGGGCCAAGAGATTAAGACTAAGAAACCATAGTCTTGTAGCAAGGAAAATGACATAAGACAAGGTTAAGACTACTTAAGTGTGTTTAGTGTACTTTTGACTATTTAAGTAGTCAAGACCACCTTTGCTTCTCTAAATTTCGGCCTCCACCAGCAAAAAGAAAGCCAGCCCTCTCCTCCACACTTCCTCCATAGCCACCATACCTTCAAACTCAAAACTACTTGCAATTGAAGTCAAGGAAGCACAATTGGAAGCTATTTGGTGCTATTGCTTGAGTGCACCTAGGATCAAGCTCCAATTTCAGCATACCCATCAAGGTAAGGGTTCTCTTGCTCTCATTGGTTGTTTTCTTCATTTTCAAGCAACCATGGAGCTAGGGCTAAGCTTGGAAGAGAGCCATGAGCTTGATGAACCAAGCATAGTGAGGGGAGTGCACTTATTGAAGGTTTTGTGACCTAGTGTGAAGTGCACAGTGATGGCAGCGAATTTCTGGGTTTCTAGAGCCCAAAAGTTAGTACTAACTAGTGTTAAAATCCTCCTAAGACCAAGCATTAGCTTGAGGAGGGCTGCCATAGTGATTTGGTTATGTTTATTATTTGTTTTATGGACTAACCTATGGTATATGTTGCTGCCACATTTCATGTGTTTGTTGTTTGTGTTTGGCTGCTGCATTTGGTTGCTATATCTTGTATATATGCATTGTGGTTTTTTTGTTTTAGTGTCTTTGGATGCAGGTTTTAATGATGGTTACATTGCCTATTGAATCCAAGTGCTACCCTTACTAAGTTTCTCAATGAAACTTACTCCCCTCAATTCTGTCATTTCAGGTCCAGCTGAAAGATCACCTTCAAACTAACCTTTGTGGTTTGATTTTTGATCTGAAATTTCAGGTACATGAACTTCCATATGTCTAGTTATGATCTGGAAAGTTTGGTGATTTTAGGAGCACATTTGGTATTTTTAATGGTGGTACTTACTGTGTTGTGCAGCAGCTGTCCAGCATCCTGTTTTTGGAGTCCATTGTGTCTCAGGACCTCCTGTAACCTAGGGTGCGTATTTAGCTGAGTTAAGACCATATTGTAGTGCATGTATGCATGTACATGTAGTGTATGTAAAATGAGACAAGTATGTGAACATTTGAGTAATGTTTTGGCTATGTAAGTGATGTGGTGCAAAGCTGCCTAAGTGTGAATGATAGGCTGCTTACTTGTAAATTCTGTTGTGGCCACATAAAGTTGCTAGATGCAAGAGAATGTAATTAATATGTGTATTGGACATGTATGGGATAGCCTTGGGGGGCTTTCCCCTTGTGAATGAAGTGTTTGCATGGTTTGGAAAAATTGTATGGGCAAAATGGTCCAAAAGTTGCCAGAATTTCGACTCTGGGCATAAAGTTTAATATCTCCCTGTGTAGAGTGAACCTTGGTGTGAAATTTTGACCACACCTATAGGACATCTAGAGGGTTGACTGGGGTTTGGAATTTGTGGATTTAGAACCCTGCAGCCAAAGATATGATGTTGCAAAGTTGGCTGAAGACTAATATGAATATGTAGTCTACATATGGGTACAAGTTGGAGAACTTGTGTACTGGACTGACCCACCATGAGAACACATACAGATGGATCGTTATATGAGTGTCATAAGTGATTCTCATAGTGATCATGGTATATGTAGTCCTTCCTTGACCTAAGATCATCAAGGTTCCCTACATGTGAGTCACATACATTGATACTTTCCTTTGTTGCTCGTAACTGAGTGAACTTGAAGGAGGTCATTGGGTATGTCACATATCATGCGGAGGGATTTGTATGATCAAGATGGGATTTGTCCCTCCTATGTAACGGGAGTGATATCTTCGGGCCCCTTGATAGAGTGAGACTTAGAAAATGCATGGCCATGCTCGGATGAGTTGATATGCGATGTCAATGTCATTAGTTTAAGTTAGTCTACTCGGTAATCAAGAAACCAAAGATTGGGCTATACGAGAGTGACACATTCCATGTCTCGTGCTTAGTCTTGATATCTTGGACAAAGGGACAATGGCATATATCGGTGATGATCATAAAGGTATAGTCGAATCATCGACAATCTTGCCACTTGGGTAGCAATGATGTGTTGCTAGACACCGCTCATTGCTTATGATCATAAATGTGATTTATGATCATTGCCAACGTGATAAGAGCCTATTGGGTCGCACACATAGAGCTATTTGGATCATTAGAGTGCATGGGCTAATTATTTGGGTTATGGTTTCACTTAATTTCGTATTAATAATGGGCCCAAGAGTTGAGCCATTATTAAGCCCGAAATTAAATCCTAATTGGATTAGGGCTTTGAAACCCATTAGGCCTGGAAGTTGAGTCTCACTATAAATACAACTTTTAAGTGAGAAATTCGCAGGTCTCCTTGCCCTAGCCTCCCAAAAGGACTGTCGCACTCTTTTTTTGCAATTCCTTGGAGGACGCAAGCTAGCACTGCGAGCGCAAGAAAAACGCATCTGCCGGGACGTGGTGGAAGCGTGGTGATCCCGAGAGGCTCGTGTGGATACCATAGAGAGCTTGAACATGTCAACTGTTTAAGTTTTGTGATTCGACTCTACAGTTGAGTGAGAGATCTCAACCAAAAATTAGGTATGAAAATTTTCGAACACCCGGTTTACCCCATTTCACTTGGATCCTGGAGGGCTTCGGTTAAATTCCGCTGCGCTATTTGGCTCCCGAAACCCAACAGTGGTATCAGAGCTACTGGTGAAACCCTAAATCGGGATTGAGTGTTGAATCGCATGATGCTATGTGTTCGATTGGTTTTCGGCCATGATTAATTAGATTGATTCATGATGCATGAAACAGGAATTCGTAATGAACATATGAGATATATGAAGAAACGACACAAATTGGTTAATGAGATTAACCCGAAATTGATAGGTATGAGATACCTATATGGATTAGGATTCTTGCAATAGTTGCAAAAACCCTAGCTTTGTTCGGATTCGGCCTGTTCGGGCACCGAAAGTAAGGTATTTTTGGTGGCTCGAATGGAGGAGTCTCGGGTGCCTACTTGCTCGAAATAGAAGATTTCGGGCTAAGCAATTGTAAGACAATTTTTTGCGCCGGGGGGCGTTGCCCCCCACAAGGGCGGCTCCCCTTGACCCTGTCCGCTGACTGGTAAGCGGAACCACCGCCCGCTGACCGGCCAGCGGGACCACCATATGCGAAGCGCCACATAAATAAAAACTAGTTAATCAACGCGCGAAAATTGGCATGCATCTTTGTTGAATGAGATTTGACATGATATGCTGATTGGTGTTTGAAGCATGGTGCATGGTTATAGCCCTTGATTGGTTGTACTTGTAAATACGGCCTGCGAGTCGTGCCTTTTCTTATCACTCTCATTGTACATTCTCTTCTCACCTTACTCCCCTCGAATGTAACTCGAGGTTTCTATTATTGATGTAATGGTGCATTATGGGATCATCCAAGGTGGTATGTCTAAGGATCATCCAAGGAGGTATGTCCAAGGAGGTGACAACAAAAGGGCAGCCAAGAAAGGAAGAGAAGGAGCTTGTGAAGACTCTTTTCTTTTCTTAGGCTTTTATGATATTCTCATTGGCTTGAGAATATCGCATAGTTTGGGCTATAACCATGTCACGTTTACTTTCTTGTAAGCATGAGATGCATGTTTTATATTTGTATGTGATGCATGTATAAAACAACCGGAGATAACAAATTGGTGAGATCAAAAGAAAAAATCCCTCAAACAAATATTAAGTCATTAAATGTGATGCCTTCCAAATGTTGGCACTCGTCAAGACTTTGATCAACATTAGGTGGGTTTGCCAAAGCAAAGCACCTATGTTCATCTTGGTAAGGCGCGATGGGATAATAGTGATATCCAAATTGCTAACTTTGGGTCCGACTTAACTAAGTCATCCTAATAGGATTAGGGACTTAGAGGCATAGAGTTGGGCTTAAGTTCATGAGATGAGCTTGGACAAGTGTTGTTCACCCAACTATCCAAGAGTTGCATAAGATGCAATTGGCAAGGAGTTGCCTACCTAAATAGCTGTAACTTGAGAGAAAAGCCAAAGCTGACTCAGGTTGTGGTCAAATATGGATCTTGGCCCACTAGAATACCTTAGCGCCGAGGTGTTCCGAAATAATATCGAGGGTTATTATTTTGAGGAAAATAGTGGGAGTATCGTTTAATAAAAGTCCTTATTAAATGAATTAAAATACATGACTCTTACACTGCATATTTACTGTTGTAGATAACCATGGCACAAAACACATCGACACTTTCGTTGCGATCGATCCTTGAGAAGGAAAAACTGAATGGGACCAACTTTCTCAAATGGTACCGAAACTTGAGGATAGTCCTCAAGCAAGAGAGAAAGGCTTATGTCCTAGAGCAGCCCATTCCGAATGAGCCTGCTGCCACTGCTCCAAGAGCTGAAAGGGATGCTCACAAGAGGCATTCTGATGATGCTTTGGATGTTGCATGCCTCATGCTTATTACCATGGAATCTGAGCTTCAGAAGCAACATGAGAACATGGGGGCGTTCGATATGATTGAACATCTCAAAATGCTTTTCCAAGAGCAAGCTAGGCATGAGAGGTTTGAGACCTCTAAGGCATTGTTTCAGTGCAAGATGTCTGAGGGAAGTCCCGTGGGTCCTCATGTGCTCAAGATGATTGGGTACATTGAGAATCTTGAGAATTTGGGATTTGCTCTTCAGAAAGAGTTGGCTATCGATGTAGTCTTGCAATCGTTGCCTGAAAGCTACAGTCAGTTCGTCATGAACTATAACATGAACGACCTTGACAAGTCCCTTCCTGAATTACTCAACATGTTGAGAACTGCTGAGCAAAACCTTAAGAAGGCTAAGCCCATTTTGATGGTTCAAAAGGGCAAGGGAAAGGGAAAAGCCAACAAGAAGAAGGATAAAGCTAATGGAAAGTCCAATGCTAGTTCTTCTTCAGCTGCACTGAAACCAAAGGGTGGTGTGGCAAAGGAAGGGGAGTGCTTCCATTGTAAGCAACCTGGACACTGGAAGCGCAATTGCAAGCTCTATCTTGAAGAACTTGCTAAGGAAAAGGGAAGTAAGACTTCCACTTCAGGTATTTTTGTTATAGAGGCTAACTTTTCTACTTCCTCATCTTGGGTATTGGATACTGGATGTGGATCTCACATTTGTGCAAATGTGCAGGATCTAAGTAGAAGTAGAAGATTGGCCCGAGGTGAAGTGGACCTACGTGTTGGAAATGGAGCAAGGGTTGCTGCCTTAGCCGTAGGGACTTATGTTCTCACTTTACCTAGTGGATTAGTTTTAGAATTAGACAACTGCTACTTTGTGCCTACTATTAGTAGAAATTTGATTTCTGTTTCTTGTTTGGACAAGAAAGGTTTTTCATTTATAATAAAGGACAAATGTTGTTCTATTTATTTGAATGAAATCTTTTATGGTAGTGCTCAACTTAGCAATGGGTTGTATGTTCTAGACCTCAAAGATCCAATCTATAATGTGAATACCAAGAAGGTCAGATTAAATGATTCAAACCCGACCTATCTCTGGCACTGTCGCTTGGGCCATATAAATGAGACCCGCATATCCAAGCTCCATAAGGATGGACTCTTGGACTCATTTGATTTTGAATCATATGAGACATGTGAGTCATGTTTGTTGGGCAAGATGACCAAAGCCCCATTCACAGGGCAAAGTGAAAGGGCTAATGACTTACTAGGACTCATACATAGTGATGTATGTGGCCCTATGTCTACACAAGCTAGAGGAGGTTTCCAATACTTCATTACTTTCACTGATGACTTCAGCAGATATGGCTATGTGTATCTCATGAGACATAAGTCAGAATCCTTTGAAAAGTTCAAAGAATTCAAGAATGAAGTAGAGAATCAACTCGGGAAAAGTATTAAAGTGCTTCAATCAGATCGAGGTGGAGAGTACTTGGATCGAGAATTCCTTGACTATCTGAAGGAGTGTGGTATAGTATCACAACTCACTCCACCAGGTACACCTCAATGGAATGGTGTATCTGAAAGGAGAAATCGAACTCTGTTAGACATGGTTCGCTCTATGATGAGTCAAGCTGACCTTCCAAACTCCTTTTGGGGACATGCTCTAGAGACAGCCGCTTTTACACTAAACCGAGTTCCATCTAAATCGGTTCAAAAGACACCATATGAGATATGGAGTGGGAGGCGTCCCAATTTGTCTTTTATGAAGATTTGGGGCTGTGACGCTTATGTGAAATGTCAATCCTCTGACAAACTAGGGCCCAAATCTCAAAAATGCCTTTTTGTTGGGTATCCCAAAGAAACAAAGGGTTACTATTTCTACAATCCTTCTGAGCAAAAAGTGTTTGTTGCTCGAACTGGTGTCTTTTTAGAGAAAGAGTTTATCTCTAAAGAAACTAGTGGGAGGAAAGTAGAACTTGAAGAAATTCAAGAACAACAAGGAGACATCGAACCTGAAATGGAACCTGAACAGACACCGCAAGATGTTGTTCAAGAGTCTATTCCTGTAGCACAGAGCCCACGTAGGTCTAGTAGGATTCGGCGTGAGCCCGAGAGATATGGATTTCTCGTGACTCACACCAGTGATGTGATGCTCATGGATCAGGATGAGCCCACAACCTACCAACAAGCTATGTCAGGGCCTGACTCTGAGAAGTGGCTAGTGGCCATGAAATCCGAGATGGAATCCATGTATGAAAACCAAGTATGGACTTTGGTTGACCCACCTGAAGGGGTAAAACCCATAGGGTGCAAATGGGTTTTCAAGAAGAAAACTGACATGGATGGTAATGTGATTACCTTTAAGGGACGATTGGTTGCAAAAGGTTTCAAGCAAATTCATGGTATTGACTATGATGAAACTTTTTCACCAGTTGCTATGCTTAAATCCATCCGAATTTTGTTTGCTATTGCTGCACACTATGATTATGAGATATGGCAAATGGATGTCAAAACTGCATTCCTAAATGGAAAGCTACTTGAGGATGTGTACATGACACAACCTGAGGGTTTTGTCACTCCTGAGAATGCCAATAAAGTGTGCAAGTTGCAAAGGTCCATTTATGGACTGAAGCAAGCTTCTCGAAGTTGGAATCTTCATTTTGATGATGCAATCAAAGAGTTTGGTTTTATCAAAAATGAAGATGAACCTTGTGTCTACAAGAAGGTTAGTGGGAGCGCTATTGTCTTCTTGGTGTTGTATGTAGATGACATACTACTCATCGGGAATGACATTCCTGAGCTACAGTCTGTGAAGACTTGGCTAGGGAAATGTTTCTCTATGAAGGACTTGGGTGAAGCAGCCTATGTGTTAGGCATCAGGATCTATAGAGATAGATCTAGAAAGCTTCTTGGCCTAAGTCAAAGTACATATATTGACAAGGTGCTAAAGAGGTTTAGCATGCAAGATTCCAAGAAAGGATTCTTGCCCATGTCACATGGTATCACTCTTTCTAGATCTCAGTGTCCGAGTACAACTGAGGAGAGAGAGCGCATGAGTAAGATTCCATATGCCTCAGCAATTGGATCTATCATGTATGCCATGATATGTACTCGTCCCGATGTCTCATATGCTTTGAGCATGACGAGTAGGTACCAATCGAACCCCGGTGAGAGTCACTGGACAGCTGTTAAGAACATCCTTAAGTACTTACGAAGGACTAAGGATGCATTCTTGGTCTTTGGAGGTGAAGATGAGCTCGTTGTAAGGGGTTACACCGATGCAAGCTTCCAATCTGATAAGGATGATTTTAGATCGCAATCTGGTTATGTGTTTTGTATTGGTGGTGGTGCTGTGAGCTGGAAGAGTTCAAAGCAAGAGACAGTAGCTGACTCTACAACAGAATCTGAGTACATTGCCGCCTCTGATGCTGCGAAGGAGGCAGTTTGGATCAAGAAGTTCATCACTGAACTTGGAGTGGTTCCAAGCATTGCCGACCCGATAGAGCTCTATTGTGACAACAATGGAGCAATCGCACAGGCTAAGGAACCTCGATCTCACCAGCGATCCAAACACATACTCCGACGCTATCATCTCATCAGGGAGATCATCGAGAGGGGTGATGTAAGGATATGCAGGACTTCGACAGATAGCAACATTGCTGATCCACTGACAAAGCCCCTTACGCAGCAAAAGCATGATAGCCATTCTAGGTCCATCGGTATTAGATACATGGATGATTGGCTTTAGTGCAAGTGGGAGATTGTTAGTGTTGTGCCCAAAAGGCCAATCATGAGATGATTGTATTTTTGCACATTGAGTCATGATATTTTATTAAGGCATTAATCCAGCAATTATGTTTGTTGTTTTGTTTCTGCGTAACTTAACAAACATAATTGTAACCCTAGAATAATGATATTCTCAAACGTCCCTGGTCTAGTATTATTGTGGAGCGGGTTGCAATAATACATAACGACTAGCATATGTGGAGACTAATATGAGATATGTAGTCTACATATGGGTACAAGTTGGAGAACTTGTGTACTGGACCGACTGGACCGACCCACCATGAGAACACTACATGGATCGTTATATGAGTGTCATAAGTGATTCTCATAGTGATCATGGTATATGTAGTCCTTCGACCTAAGATCATCAAGGTTCCCTACATGTGAGTCACATACTTTGATACTTTCCTTTGTTGCTCGTAACTGAGTGAACTTGAAGGAGGTCATTGGGTATGTCACATATCATGCAGAGGGATTTGTATGATCAAGATGGGATTTGTCCCTCCTATGTAACGGGAGCGATATCTTCGGGCCCCTTGATAGAGTGAGACTTAGAAAATGCATGGCCATGCTCGAATGAGTTGATATGCGATATCAATGTCATCTGTTTAAGTTAGTCTACTCGGTAATCAAGAAACCAAAGATTGGGCTATACGAGAGTGACACATTCTATGTCTCGTGCTTAGTCCTGATATCTTGGATAAAGGGACAATGTCATATATCGGTGATGATCATAAAGGTATAGTCGAATCATCGATAATCTTGTCACTTGGGTAGTAATGATGTGTTGCTAGACACTGCTCATTGCTTATGATCATATATATGATTTATGATCATTGCCAATGTGATAAGAGCCTATTGGGTCGCACACATAGAGCAATTTGGATCATTAGAGTGCATGGGCTAATTATTTGGGTTATGGTTTCACTTTAATTTCGTATTAATAATGGGCCCAAGAGTTGAGCCATTATTAATGTTAGTGTTGTGCCCAAAAGCCAGTCATGAGATGATTGTATTTTTGCACATTGAGTCATGATATTTTATTAAGGCATTAATCCAGCAATTATGTTTGTTGTTTTGTTCCTGCGTAACTTAACAAACATAATTGTAACCCTAGAATAATGATATTCTTAAAAGTCCCTGGTCTAGTATTATTGTGGAGCGGGTTGCAATAATACATAACGACTAGCATATGTGGAGACTAATATGAGATATTTAGTCTACATATGGGTATAAGTTGGAGAACTTGTGTACTGGACCGACCCACCATGAGAACACTACATGGATCGTTATATGAGTGTCATAAGTGATTCCCATAGTGATCAGGGTATATGTAGTCCTTCGACCTAAGATCATCAAGGTTCCCTACATGTGAGTCACATACTTTGATACTTTCCTTTGTTGCTCGTAACTGAGTGAACTTGAAGGAGGTCATTGGGTATGTCACATATCATGCGGAGGGATTTGTATGATCAAGATGGGATTTGTCCCTCCTATGTAACGGGAGTGATATCTTCGGGCCCCTTGATAGAGTGAGACTTAGAAAATGCATGGCCATGCTCGGATGAGTTGATATGCGATATCAATGTCATCAGTTTAAGTTGGTCTACTCGGTAATCAAGAAACCAAAGATTGGGCTATACGAGAGTGACACATTCCATGTCTCGTGCTTAGTCTTGATATCTTGGACAAAGGGACAATGGCATATATCGGTGATGATCATAAAGGTTTAGTCGAATCATCGACAATCTTGTCACTTGGGTAGCAATGATGTGTTGCTAGACACCGCTCATTGCTTATGATCATAAATGTGATTTATGATCATTGCCAACGTGGTAAGAGCCTATTGGGTCGCACACATAGAGCTATTTGGATCATTAGAGTGCATGGGCTAATTATTTGGGTTATGGTTTCACTTTAATTTCGTATTAATAATGGGCCCAAAAGTTGAGCCATTATTAAGCCCAAAATTAAATCCTAATTGGATTAGGGTTTTGAAACCTATTAGGCCTGGAAGTTGAGTCTCACTATAAATACAACTTTTAAGTGAGAAATTCGCAGGTCTCCTTGCCCTAGCCTCCAAAAAGGACAGCCGCACTCTTCTCTTGCAATTCCTTGGAGGACGCAAGCTAGCACTGTGAGCGCAAGAGAAACGCATCTACCGGGACGTGGTGGAAGCGTGGTGATCCCGAGAGGCTCGTGTGGATACCATAGAGAGCCTGAACACGTCAACTGTTCAGGTTTTGTGATTCGACTCTACAGTTGAGTGAGAGATCTCAATCGAAAATTAGGTATGAAAATTTTCAAACACCTGGTTTACCCCGTTTCACTTGGATCCTGGAGGGTTTCGGTTAAATTCCGCTGCACTGTTTGGCTCCCGAAACCCAACAATTAAGCCCGAAATTAAATCCTAATTGGATTAGGGCTTTGAAACCCATTAGGCCTGGAAGTTGAGTTTCACTATAAATACAACTTTTAAGTGAGAAATTCGTAGGTCTCCTTGCCCTAGCCTCCCAAAAGGACTGTCACACTCTTCTCTTTCAATTCCTTGGAGGACGCAAGCTAGCACTGCGAGCGCAAGAGAAACGCATCTACCGGGACGTGGTGGAAGCGTGGTGATCCCGAGAGGCTCGTGTGGATTCCATAGAGAGCTTGAACACGTCAACTTTTCAGGTTTCATGATTCGACTCTACAGTTGAGTGAGAGATCTCAATCGAAAATTAGGTATGAAAATTTTTGAACACCCTGTTTACCCCGTTTCACTTGGATCCTGGAAGGTTTTGGTTAAATTCCGCTGCGCTGTTTGGCTCCCGAAACCCAACACAAAATAGTCATAAAGTGACCAGAATTTTGACTCTACACTTAAAGTTCTATATCTCCCTGTGTAGAAGTAATATTATATGAAATTTTGACCACACCTAGAGAACATCTAGATGTTGAACTAGGATTTTTAATTTCTGAATTTAGAGCCCTGTAGCCAAAGAGATGACGTTGCAAATTTGGCTAAGTTACTGTTCATTTGGTCAGAATTTTGTAACCAACTTGAAAAATCCATAACTTGGTCCATATATTGATGTAAAAAAGAATTCCTTGGTTTGATTTATTTCTTTTCTTGGTAGTAGAGCAAAGAACACTGGGGATATGTGGCTCGAATGATACAGTTTATTAGTGGAAGTTACAGGTGCAGTAGCTGGTCATTAGAACATAAGAAGATTGCCTAATGTGTGGAAGCCAAAACTAAAACTTATGTTAGTGTTTTCCTTCTTAGCTCCCATAGTGTGCATAAATGTAAATATGTGTGTTATGGTTAGACCAATATGCATGTATTTACATATTACTCAAGAGGGTCACTTGAGTATGTACACTAAGGGTGTTGTTCTGATGACCTACAGGACACACCAAACCTAGGAGTTTAAATGCATAGTTTTGGCACCATAGCTGGACTACCTCAGAGTGGGTAACACAAGGAAGACACCAAAAACAACATATATGAGATAATATATGATACTTACATTTGAAAACAAAGGGTTAGCACACACATACAAATAGAGAAGAAAACAAACACACACACTACATACCCATGGTTTCCTTGGCATGGCAAGCATCATTTTCTTTCAATTTCTTCATGTGATCTCTTTAATTAGATTTAATTAACATAGAGCTCTAGGTGATTGATCAAGCTTGGCCAAACTTGAACAAAAGCCCTATGCTTGCATTAAGCAAACTAGCTAGCATACCATAATGCTTAAAGCACACATAGCCCATTACATAACCTCTAGGTTTCTTTGGCCTTAGCCATCGCCTAGGGTAGCTTTTTCCATTAAAAATATAGGAGAAGAAGCTCCATATGGGTCCTTGCCTATGGCTATAATGGCCTCAAGGAAGCTCAAACAAACACCATGAAACGTAGGCACCACCATAAGCTAGCTTTACATCACTATGTCTCGGTTTTGCCTTGTTCATGTTCTTCTTTGTCCTCTTTATTTTTGGTGGTTTTAGGATGTATTCTTAGGGATTTGGATAGGTTGTATAGGATGAAAAGGTAGTAAGAAAACAAGAAGGCATGAACCCACAAAGAGCACCAACTTTGGCTTACCATCTGCCACGACGTTGGTCTTAGTTTTAGTTATTTTGGCCTTCTTTTTATTTGTATGCATTTTGGTGCTAAAATAGGTCTTTGAAAAAAATTTTAAGGCCATAAAGGTGCTATGGACTTGCTAAAAATTTGCATTGAATTTTCTTTGAAGACCACAAGTCCAAATGGTGGCCGAATGGACTTAGTAGCCAAGGACTTTGACCAGTCCTTGGTCCAACTCCCATTTAATCACCCAAATAGTTTTGGATATCCTTTTACCCTACTTAGGTGTCTTGGTGGCCCGTATTGAATGACCACTTCAACAATAAAATTTTTCCAATTAGGCCCTCAAACTTTAAACTAAACATAGGTACTTTGAGTGTATGCAAGAGCCCCTTAATGTACTTTAAGGAGTTTCATATATTCCAATGGTTTTTCACCTTATCTTAGCCCAAATTGTAGCCCTCATTCTCATTTATATGGTAAGCATCAACATCATGTAGTTCTTTTCAAGACATTAGGCCTTTAGAGCTTTTATATGTTCATAGTTGCGCACAAAGATGCACTTAAGGGTCCTCTGATGCACCCTACAGTGCCCATTTCATTTCTCATGTGTTCATCACCTTTCTTAGGCTTATGACACTTTTTTCACATATATTTTAGCCTTATGCATTGAGCCCACACAATTCCCTTAGGGTTTTAGCCTTTAGAGTCCTCAAGTTCGTATAAGTGCACACAAGGGTGTGCTCAAGAGTCCCCTAGTGGCCTTCCTTGGTTTTTCTTTTAATGCTCTCAAGTTTTTTTGAATTCCTTCCTCAAACAATTATTCTTCCTCTTAAGACCTATTGTGGCCACATTTTAGCCGCTTTTGGCTTAGGAGTAGAGCACCTTTCCTCAAGTTCCACCAATGCCCTTAGGAGGTCTTCGAGGCACATTATGAGTACTTAGTCTTGTATGTTTCTTTTCACTTTGTGTTTTATAACTTCCATTATATTTTCACATATTTTTTATAAGATTCACATACGATTCATAGGCCATGGCCTAAGCAAGTTACATGTATGACATTCTCTCCCTCTTAAAGAATTTGGTCCTCCAAATTCTCAAGTAAATGGGAAATCACCTTGGGTATCTTTTGTCAATTCTCAAGTATAACTTTTTGTGGGTTAGATAAGTACTTTTTAAGTATACTAACATGAAAAGTATCATGTATGTGACCTAAATCTAAAGGTAAATCCAGCTTATATGCCTCATTACCAATTCTAGCCACTATTAGGAATGGTCAACGTATCTAGGGGCTAGTTTACCCATCTTTCTTAATCCTATGACTCCCTTCATAGGAGAGACTTTATACATACATAATATCCTACCTGGAGGTCTAAGTCCTTTCTCCTTCTTTGATTAGTATATGCTTGTTATCAATCATTTACAGCCTTGATCCTTTCTTAGGTCATCTCAATCTTTTCAGTGGTTTGATGGATCAGTTCTGGTCCTATCTCAACTATGTCCTTAGGATCTTACCAACAATGGAGAGTTTTGTATTTCTTCTAATATAGAGCATCATAAGGTGCCATTTTTAAAACTAAATGATAGTTGTTCCTGTAGGAGAATTCTATTAAGGGTCTGATTTACTCCCATTCTCCTTTAAAGTTCAACAGACAACACCTTAGCATATCTTCAGGAATTTGTATGGTTCTTTCTATTTTCCCAACAATTTAGGGGTGGTAAGCTGAACTTAATTTCAACTAAGTACCCAATGCTTGATGTAGTGATTTCCAAAGTCTAGACACAAACCTTGGGTCTCTATTTGAAATTATGTCATCTGGGATGCCATGCAATGTCACTATTTCTTTTATGTATAGCTGTGTCAGCCTATTTAAAGGATTTGTGAGATTATTAGGCAGGAAGTGGGTGGGCTGGCTTTATAAGTTTATCCACAATCACCTAGATAGTATAATGTTTTCTTCTTGTCATGGGCGTGCTACCTAGGAAATCCATAGGTATGGAACTCCATTTTCTTTCTAGTATGCATAAGTTTTGTAGTTTGCCACTTGGTCTTTGGTGTTCTACCTTTACTTGATGGTACACTACATATTTGGACACAAATCTGTAAATTTCCCTTTTCATATTATGTGAAAGTGTTCTTTGAAATTTTGATACATCTTCGTAGTTCGAGGATGTATGCTCACTATACTATAGTGGGCTTTTCTTGGAACCTGTTCTCTTAGTTCATACCCTTTGGGTAAGTCTATCTTGAAATACAGTAATCTATGCATATAATAGAATCCTTTGAGTAATTTTCCATGTCTCTGCCCTGATATTCTAGTAAGATCTTCATCTTGCTATTATGCCTTCTATATTTCTACTTGCTAAGTTGATTGAATAGTTACTACTCCTCATTGGGTTTGTTCCCATCTTAGCCATTCGTTAGCCAAACAAGCTCGGCTATTAAGTTCATTTGATTTTTTTTCTCCACGTTTTAGGATGCCTATGTATTTCCTAATTAAGGCATCAACCACATTGTTAGCCTTGCCTTCAGTGTACCCAATGGTACAGTCAAAGTCCTTGAGAAATTCAAGCCATCTCCTTTATCCTATATTTTACTCTTTCTAAGTAAACAGATACTTAAGACTTTTATGTTCAGTGAAGATCTGAAACTTATTACCTAGTAGGTAGTGTCTCCACTGTTTCAAGGCAAAAATCATAGCTACAAGTTCTAGATCATGCACTGGATAATTCTTCTTATGTGGTCTTAGTTGCCTTGATCCATAAACCATAGCTTGTTTTTTTTTCCATTAATATGCATCCTAATCCTACACTAGCTGCATTTGTGTAAACCTCAAGAGGTTTACTAGGATTAGGGAGTATTAGCACATGAGTGGAAGTGGGCTTGTCTTGAAGCCCCTGGAAGCTTCTTTCACACTCCTCAGACCATTCAAACTTTTGCCCTTTTCTTGTTAATTTGGTTGAAGAAGCTGCCATTACAAAAAAATTTTGTACAAATTTTCTATACTAGCTACCTAAACCCAATATAGTATAAACTTTTGCTGGGTCTGCAGCCATTCCTTGCCCGTTTATTACATGGCCTAAGAATTGAATTTGATTGATCCAAAAATGGCCTTTGCTCACTTTGCCATATAGTTGGTGCTTCTTTAATATGCCTAGCGATGTTCTTGAGTGGTCTTTATCCTCCTCCTTATTTCTTGAGTATACCAGGATATCATCTATAAAGATCACCTCAAAATTATCCAGATATGGTCTGAATATATTCTACATTAGGTCCATAAAAGAAAGCTAAAGGTTTAGTAAGCCCAAATGGCAATACTGTATATTCAAAATGACCACATATTGTTTTGAAAGTAGCCTTATGAAGATCTGCTTCTTTAACTCTTAATTGGAAGTGCCCTGATCTGAAATGAATCTTTGAGAACATTATGGCTCTGTTAAGTTGATCAAATAAGTGTTCAATCCTGGGGAAAGGGTAATTATTCTTCATAGTCATAGCATTGAGCTTTCTATAGTCAATGCACATCCTAAGAGTTCCATCTTTCTTCTTCACAAACTGATGCGGTCCGGTGGTGCGGAGCTAGCATCTCCACTGTGTGCAGTGGTGAAAGTAGCAGGGGGTCCTAGAGGCGATGGTTAGTCCAGAAGGAAGGCGTCCGGGTGGATCACCTTAAGTGATGGCCGGCAGCTTCTTGGTCCCGTGAACAGTGATTCTTCAGGGAGACCTGGCTGAAACGCTCAGAAAACAGGAGTTAGGAGGCCCCCAGGGTGGTTTTTCGGGGGGAACCTCCGACGCCCAAGTTAATGCTTAGAGAGAGAGAGATACTTAGTAACAAGCACAAGGGACTCTTGCCTGGCATGTCTTTCTAAGGGCCGAAGGGAGAGTGTTCAGGCGAAGGGAGAGTATTCAAGCGGAGGGAGCAGAGCGTCCTTTGTTTTTTGGCCTCTCTCTCTTTCCTCTCGCCAGAAGGCCTCCTATTTGTGACCATTTCTCTGGTATATAAAAGAGGGGGTGACCTTTTCAGATTGTAACACGTGTATGGATGGATGGTGTTCATACTTCTAGGCGTGGGGCCCCCTAGCCACCTACAGGCTGCTTGGGCCGTGAGCTGTAGCCCTTTGTGACAGGACATTAGACTGCAACGGTGTGTCGAGCGTGTCTAAAGGTGGCGTGTCAGAGATGTATGTGTGCGGAGTGTCAGAGACTCCTTGATAGCTCTTGCCGTACAACCGAGGTCCCTTTGGTTGATGTCTCACTTTGGGGTGAGAAGCCTTTTTCTGGAGTCAGGCTAGAACTTCGGCGTCTCCGTCTTTTGGGGCTTTTTTCCCTCGGAGGGTGATTGGTCCTTCTCCCCCGAAGCTGGTTCGGTCGCCTTCCCGAAGGAGGCGCTGCGCTGGTTCCCGGAGTTGGAATTTGTGAGCTACCGAGGTCGTGTGCCTCAGGTGTCTGGCTCTCTCTTTTTCGTGGTCTGTGGGTAAACGGGGTGATAGCACTTCGGCTATCACATGCCCCCCTTCGAAAGTCAAAGTGAAGACTTCGGCAAGTAGCTTTTCCGGCGTCTGTCCATCTTTCAATTGGCAGTTTTTGATAGGACAACCTCGTGGACTCTCGGAGGCCCACGTAGTAGTATGTCCATTTTCAGTCGAACAAGGCGGCACGGAGCCTTTGAATCGTGGACCTTACGGATTTACACTCGGAGTATGACGTCGGCCGGCAAGGCACTTCGCCACCTAGGTGATAAGCCTTGTTCGGACAGGTGTCATTTGCCCGCGCTTCGGTGTTTTTGAGATTCCCAACTTTTCCCCCCATAGGTTAGTGGATCGATGCGTCTTTAAACTAGGGGTGTCAGTCTCGAGCAATGGGCCCTGGTTTTCCGGATGTCAGAAAATATGTCCTCGTTTATCGTGACAGGCGACATGTGGCAGTCATCAGCTAGGATGGGCACGCCTTTTCACGCGCGAAGGGTAATCATGGCGACTCTTCACCTTCGTGCAGCATTTATGACGCCCTTTTGGCTGCCCTTCCTCGATCTATATAAGCCTTCCTCCTATCATACTCTTCACTTGTGTTTCTTTGCTCTCACTTTCCTCTTGCTTTTTCTTCCTTTTTTGCGGCGGTCTCAGCGGCGGAGCGATTTCTGGCAACCTTTCACGACGACGTCCTCAAACCTCGACTTCGGCAAGACTTATGGTGGGTTCTGACTTCTAGCGTTCCTTCAGTGTGTGCTTTTCTTTTCACTTTCCGATGTCATTTTTGGGTCAACCATGCCTATTCCCGAGAGCTGGCAACTTCTTTTGTCTCACCCTTGTTGCACCACTCCTGAAAAATTAGAAAAGTGGAAGACTAAATTTTTCCTTCCCTTGTATGCTATCACAAGGTTACGTCGCCTTGGCTAGTTTAGCTTTATGAATTGGGGTGACGAGGTTACCATTTTTTGAGCCCAACTGAAGGCCGGACTTCGGTTTCCTCCTGCAAAGATGTTTTGTGACTTTTGCCAGTTTTATGGCATAGCCGTGAATCAGTTTCCTCCCAACTCATTTTGCTATTTCAACACCTTTCTCTGCATGTGCGGGATGTTCGGGGTAGAACCCTATTTCATCCTGTTCATGTAGTATTATAAGCTCTATCCCGTTCCGAAGGGTGGCTTTTATTTCATGCTGCCTCAGGGATCTAGGAGCAAGAAATTTATGTTCACCTTTGCTACCAAGGATAGTTGGCAATGGTGGAAAAGGAAGTTCTTCTTCCTAAAGGTGGCAGAGGCCTGGTCACACCTCCCGACTAAGTGGGCTCGGGGAAAGCTGGAGGCGGATGTCATGGATCCCAGGAAGCTGCTAACTCCCGAGTTGGCGGCGAGGTTTGGCGACTTTGACAGACGAATTCGTGTTGTCACCGACTGGGATGCCGAGGTCCCTTCACGCTCTCTCTACCCTTTCCCGATCATGTGGAAACTCATGATCGAGGATGTCCTTCTGGAGCTGGGGGTGGTTACGGAGCATAAGACGGATCTCGGCATGCCAGCTCCTGCTACCGAGGGGAAGAACTCTTGGCTGGTGAAGCTCCTTTGGAGTGAGCTCACATACGAAGCCTTTTTTGAAAGTAAGTTTCTTTCAAAGTTTTTTTAGCATCAGTGCCTATGGACTTACACTGATTTCTTCCCTCCTTTTCAAAGATGGGTGATGAGTCTGCCGCCTACTACAGGTCTCTCTTCCTTGGTCAGGCTGAGAAGGGAGAACAAAAGAAGAGGCGCAAGGCTTCTGGGAGTGGATCATCTTCGGCCAAGAAGGCCAAGAAGGACACCCCTCTTCCCCTCCGGTGGATGTTTTGGAAGTCAGTGATGTTATTGCTACTTCCACCAAGGTTGGCGATGTCATTGCAACTTCTATAGAGGTTGCAACTTTGTCTAAGCCTGAAATTGCCGGTGGGGTTCTTGCTGAGGTGGCCGTTCCTGCCCTTCCGAGTCCTGCCACGTCGGTGGATTTGTTAGGCTCTTCGGAGGATCCTTCCGCTGAAGATTTAGAAAAAGGCCGAAAGGCCAAGGGCAAACATATTCCTGCCGATGTGGAGGAGGTCGGTGACTCTGATGACGACTGTACTGAGGTCGCGCCAGGTTTGTCTCCTTTTCCCTGCAGTCAACTTACATTTTTTATAATCAAGGAATTTTTACCTGATAAGATGCATGCTTCTTTTTGCAGAGGATCCGGCGCCCCTAGCTTGGAAGATTGAGCACGCTCAAAGGAGGGATCTTCAGGATTCTCATGTCCTGAAGGACAAAGTCCCAAGGAAGCCATTTTGGTCTTTCATGGAGGACATGAATCTGTTCTATGAGGATTGTCAGGAAATGGCTCCCCAAATGGCGAGGGGCATGCTCCTTCAAGGCAATCATCAAGGAGTGTGCCTCCGAGGATGTCCTTGCTGCAAAAGTTTCCCAGCATGCTGCTCAGGTAACTTTTCAGGCTCTTCACTTTTCCTTCCCACTTTTGCCTAAGTGTTTTTGGCTTTCCTTGTGCAAATTTCACTAAGTACCTTCTCTTTTTTGCAGCTTCTGGGGTATAGTGGGTACCTTCGAGTTTGGGCAGCAAAGCAGTCTTCGATCCAAGCTTGGGCTGGAGACAAATTGGAGAAGGCCAAAGTCTTTTGTGCCAACTCGGTGCTGACGAACACCAAGTTGAGCCAAATATGTAAGGAGAAGGTTGCCAGTCTTCGGGAGGAATTCTTGAAGGGCCAAGAAGCGCTCTTGAAGGATTTTTCCTAGAAGATGTCCGACCTTGGCGACAAATTAATCAGCCTAACTTCGGCCAATGAGACCCTTCAAAAGGAAAAAGAAGGGGAGGCTGCCCTCTTGGCGAAGGCAATGGATGAAAATGCTGAACTCCAGGCCAAGGTCGACTTGCTGAAGGAGGGTTCGAAGAAGAAGAAGAAAACCAAGGGGCTGGAGAAGGAGATTTCCAACTTTCAACAGGAGGTTTCAGATCTTCAACATGAGGCGGACGAGTTGGACGTTGAAAGAGACAAAGCCGTCCAAATGTCCAAGGTTGCTTTTCAGGACGGCTTCTGCCTAGCTCGTCATCAATTTCTGAAGAAGTATCCAGACCTCGATCCTTCCTATCTGGCTGCCCTAGATATTCTCGGGGGGCCTCTGTGGATGTGGTCAAGAGTCGAGTTCCTCTACCTGCCATTTCTTCCTCCTGCACCGAAGGTGGCGGCGAAAGATTCAGGAGTCGAAGCTTCCCATGACGCCGAGGTCCCTTAGATAATCTAGGACCTTTGCCTTCTTCTTCTTCTTTGTACTTTTCTTCTTGTAATTTTGTCCTTGTATCAAGGCCTTCTTCAATGAATTTTCCTTCATTATTTTGGCTAAGTCTTTTTCAGCAACTTTTGTTTCCCAATTGTCCCGACCACTTTCGGTCAAGGGACTTCGGTACTTTCTTTGCTCGTTTCATTGGCCATTCTTCGGGCGGTCTTTTGCGGTTGGCGAAGTTCTTTTTTTGGTAAATTTTAGCCTGCCCTTTGTCGGCCGTGTTCGGTAGACTTGTCCTCTTTTGGGCATATAGCCCAACTAACTTTGGAAGGAATAAGAGACTTTCGGAAGTCCATACTTCAGCTTTGTTCGGCGAACATTCTCAGACAGGGGAAAACTTTTTGTACTTAGACAAATTTTTGGCTTTCACCATTTCTTGTCTAAAAAATTCTAAGTGTAGAATTTCTTTAAGGCGCCCGAGTGCCTTGTATTTTTCAGTTTTCCTTCTTCGGTGTTGCCAAGCTTGTATGCTCCTATTTGGACCTTGTTTAGGACCCAATAAGGCCCTTTCCCGTTTGGCAGAAGTACCCCATAGGACGGTTTTTGGGGTTCTAATTCAGCCTTTCGGGGCCGAGGTCTCTTTTTCCTTGTTCCTTTTGCCAGAAATGCCTCTTTTTGAGGTCGGCCGTTTCTCAATGTTTGACAACTAGGTCGAGCTTAGTTTTCAACCCAAGGTCACTTCCTCTTTCGTCAAACATCTGTATGCTGGCCGAACTTCTTCAAATGGATAATGGCTTTCTGTACTGGGGATAAGCAAGAAAAGTGTCTCCTCCTCGGTCCTTCGGGGAGTTGTCTGATAACTCCTTGGTACAGTAGGAAGTTCTCCTGGCCATTTTCCCTTTGCATTTCTCACAGACCCTCTTTTATAGCTCTTTTGGCAACTCTGCTTATCTGTTGCTCGGGTGCTGAGCTAGTGGGCCGAAGTGCCTTTTTATTCCGAGGTCGGTGACGAATTCTTGAAATCCCTTGTTCATAGACTGGAAATCATTACTGGCCAGTGTCACCATCGGTATGCCAAATTAGCATATTATGTTCTTTCAAATGAACTTTTTGTGCACCTTTTGCCGCATGGTTGCTAGGAGTTCTGCCTTACCCCACTCAGTGAAGTAGTCCTCTACTATCACGTAGAACTTCACATCTCCGAGTGCTGTTTGGAGTGGCTCGGTGTAATCTTTCTGAGGTTATCCACTCCGAAGGCAGTCTTCGGGTGCTAGTGTGTCTCTGGCCATTTTCACACCTCTTGGACAAATTGTCCTGCACCCTTTTTACCGATATATATATATTTCTATAACAGAGTTGCGTACCTTTGCCTGCATAGTTTTTCCTTAGTCAGGAAATATCGTCTGGAACGTCTTTGCACTTTCTGCCTCTTCATGAGGATTTTCGGGACACTTAGGTTGCCAGATTCCTTTTTGTAGGATCTTTCCGCTTTTTGTACAAGGTTACTATACCTAGCATTGCCATGCTCGGATGGGCCAACACTTTTGGTAATCAAATTTGATCGTTTTGGTGGCCTCCCTTCCTTCGGGCCCCCGAGGGGGTATCCCAGCGCCCTGATGTTCTGCGCTTGGGGTTCCACTGACAAGGAGCTTCCACTTTGGATCTACCTTCACTCTGTCTCCCTTGTTGGTTTTAGCCTTCCTTATTTCTTGGATTTTAGTGATCTAGTCTGTGAGTACCTGGGCGCTTGCTGCCCTTCTAGGCTTACGCGCGATGTAGTACTCTTAGAGTTCGATGCACCATTTCGATAGCTTTTTCGAATGCTATACTTTTTTTTGCCAGGTCGCGCAAAGGCGGATCAGTTCAAACAGCGATAGCGTGTCCTTGGAAGTAGAGTCAGCGCCTTCTGCCCGTACGTCAAGTCGCATATGACCTTTCGGGGCAATGGGTTTTGACTTCGTTGCTGAGGAGATGGAAATTTTTTCCTTTGGTGCAGAACTCTTTCGGCGGGGAGGTCTGGGTCATCCCAACCCTACTTTTCCCATAGGTTATACTCCATGGGGTATGCTTCCCGTCGAGGACTCAAATCTCCGTTTCCCAAACTCTTGTGAATTGACACGGGATTCTCTTCTCGTCGAGATACCGATGAGGAGGGCCTTCGGCCTGAATTTAGCTGCGGCCTTCTTTGGTTTGACTACTGCATCATTTCGACCATGCCAGGGCGTGGGAATTTGCGCAGGAAGCCTACGGTAATAGTCAGAGGGCGTTGACCCTCAGGTAGGGAATTCCTTGCTGCCATTATTCGGTTGCCCTTGAGTTTATGGCGCGCACGGGGACCTCGGGAGTCCCTTCCCCTTAGAACACCGAGCTTCAAATTCGGTAGCCTGGGAGTGGCTTCGCATAGACGGCGCCAGATGATGCGGTCTGGTGGTGCGGAGCCAGCATCTCCACTATGTGCAGTGGTGAAAGCAGCAGTGGGTCCTGAAGGCGAGGGCTAGTCCAGAAGGAAGGCGTCCGGGGTCGATACCTTAAGTGATGGCCGGCAGCTTCTTGGTCCCATGAGCAGGGTAATGACAGGAGGTACCTCCGGTGTGGTACCTCCGGGGTCAAAAAGTATGTTCCAGGTTACAAGCAGATAGAAACACCTACAACTGTAATTGTGGCACCCAATCTCACTTATGAAGAAGTGCCAATCCAGTTCCTGGCCAGAGATACCAGAAAGTTAAGAAGTAGGTAGATTTCTATGATTAAGGTGCAATGGAGTAATCACACTCCTGAGAAAGCAACTTGGGAAGTGGAACAGGAGATTGCAACTAAATACCCTCAACTGTACCTTAAGTTAGTGAAGAATTTGGAGGACCAAATTCTTTAAGGAGGGAGGAATTGTTAGGCACCTCCTAAGTGCTTGGCTTAGGCCAAGAAGGACCAAGAAAAATGAGAGAAAACAAAAAGGGAGAGTAAGAAGAACTAAGGAGTCTAGTGTAGTGGTCTATGAGTAAAGCTGAAGACTTTCAGGGCCTAAATGCACATGGGAAGGAACTATGGAAAAATAGGCAGAAATCCAAGAAAGGGGATCAAATTGTACACTGAAATGGGTGGTACAATTAAATCCATAAACTTAAGGTTGGCATTTTCAGCCATGCAAACTTTTATGGTGGCTAGTGCAAGACTAGACCAATTGTGGGAGACAACAATGATTACTAGTCAAAATCTTGTCTACCACTAGTGTACTATTCACTAGTTACTAGTTAAACTAACTAGTCTTTATTTTAGTTACATGTCCGGTTATGCATGGGTGTTTATGAGATCTTGGTACTTGTGTTTGTTGCTTGGTTGGCATTATGGGCCATGTTGGGCTTAAGTGTCCATTTTAACACAGGTTTAAGTGGCGGCCTTGTGTACATGTGGAGTTAAGGGCTACATTACACCATGCAAAGAAATGGAAGTAAAAGTTGGCATTTTAGCTAACTAAAGACTTATGTCTTTCGGCCGAATCCAAGTCAAAACCATTTTGTTCATTTCGGGCTTGCCTTTGTTCTTGTTTAGCTGAGAGCTTGTTCTTTAGCTCCTTCACAATTGGTCTTGGATTCAAGGAGAATTGAGGGCGTTGAAGGATTCAAGCTTAGAGAAGAGTGTTTCGGCTCTTGTTTGCTTGGAATCAAACGTTGTTCTTGAAGATTGAAGAAAGGCCGAGCCAAACTAAGCTAGGTTTAAGGTAATCTTGTTATCTTCCTTGAATCCATGGTATTTGCTTCCATGAACAAGGATATTGAGTGCTCAAATGTTGTTAAACTAAGAGAATTGAGCATTGTTTATGTTGATGTGGAAAACCTAGTCTTGGCCGAGAGTGATGGTTAAGTAATCTTGGCGTTCTTCTTGAATTCCATGGAAATTAATCCATGAGTAAGTGTTGTTGTTGCCTATTTTATGCTTGTGCTAGGCAAAATTTGAGTAAAGAAAATCAAGTTGAACAAGTGGAACTTTGGCCGAAAGGTGCATTTTGAGGTAATGGTGTGTTCCTCATTGAATTACAGGGTATTAGTGCCATGGTTATTGGTTAATGATGCTTTAATGAGCATATGATGAATTAGAATGATGAAAAACAATAGTGTGTGAAGTTGGGCTTTATGGCCGAGAGCATGAGTTAGTGTAATTAGGTGTTGATCACTTGATTACATGGTAAATGTGCTATGAACAAGTTTCATGTGATGGTTTTGATCAAGGATTGAGTTAATTTGATAAAGAACATTGTTATGTGAGATGGGCAATTTCGGCCGAAAGCTTGGATTAGTGTGAAATGGTGCATTTCACTTGGTTACTTGGTAATAATGCCATGGATGATGTTCATTGATGATTAGAATATCATGTGGTGAGTTAGGATGATGGGTAGCACATGTATATAAAATTGGGCCTTTTTGGCCGAGAGCTTAAGTATGTATATCTTAGTGTTCTTCATGTGAATCATGGTAGTTAGTCCATGAGTGTGTATGTTGATGCCTATGTGATTGTTTTGGTAGGCATTGTGATTGAGGAACACTTGGATACTTGAAGCTTGGTTGTAACCGAGAGCTATTGAGGTAGGGTTCACTAACACTTGATGTTGCTTGGTAATGTGCCATGGTTCAAGTGTTTAGAGTGGCTAAGTGATGGTTAAAATTTGCCAAATGACCTTAGTTGCTTGATGGGCTTTAAAGTTTATACTCGGTTGAATTGTTGATTAGCTAATTGACTAGTGTACATGTACTAGAAATGCAAGTAAATGTGGCCTATTTGCTTGGCATTTTGGGAGCTCCAAGTGGAAATGATATTGGAAAGGTTTGTGTGCAAAAATGCACATGGGTACATGTAAGGCTTATATGGCCGAGAGCACTTTTGTGGAGTGTGTGTGTGTCCTTGTGTGCTTTGGTGATTCCTTGTGCATGCTAACCCCACTTATGGATTAATTGCCATGGTTATCTATCTTGTATATGTATATGCTTGGTTTTCTTGTCTTTGTGTTTGTTTTGCAGGTTGAACTAGCTAATGGGAGGTTAAGCTTTGAGTGAATACTCAGCTTAACTAAATAGACTCATTTTTTAGTTGAATATATATATATGAGTGAATCCTACTGAGTTTTTACTCACTGCCCATCCTTTTATTTTCAGGCAAGGACATTCGGCCTGAATAGTGCTAAGCTGCTTTGTGTGTGTGCTTAGTGTTTATTTACTTAGTTTCCAAGGTATGTGCCAATGTGTGCTTGGCTTACTACTTTTGGGTTCATTACAAGTCTTATTGTTTGTTGGCCGAGACTTACGTTTTAAGTTTGCAGGCTGTAGAGTGGGAACTGTCTAGGAGAGCATGGATACTTGGACTTTAGCTCTGATTGTGGTATTCACCTTTATGACCATGAATATGGCCATAGGCTTGGTGTTGCAGTGTGTACTTCTGTATGGGATTCTCAAGGTTTTATTTGACCATTAGGAGTATGGTCTCGGGTTGTATGTAACTTGGCATGAACAACTTATGGATGCTTGGCATATATAGCCATGTTAGATGCTAGGTAGACTACCTTTTGGTTTGTATATATGTGTAGTCTTGGATACCTAGTTTGATGATGTTTTGTGGATCTTGGATGCCAAGTTATGTATGGGCTTATGGATGGCATTATGCTTGGACTTATGTGTGAATAAAGTTATGGTGAATAGTTATGGGCCTAAACTTATGAAATTGTGGTGCACTATTATATGTATGATTGTTGGCCGAGAGCATCATGCATATTACCTTGTAGTTTTCAAAATCTAAACCAACATTGTGGGCTTCTTGGTTGCCATATAGGTAGTGCACTTGATTGCACACCATGTATGCACTTAAAGTTGCATTAAGTGTTGCCTTGCGTGATATGCAAGTAATCAATTTTAACCCTGCTTGTTGTGCAAGTTAGTGGTATTGGGCCTTGCCTTTGCTGCAAGTTGTTATTGGAACTCTTTTAAAAGCCACCTGGGCCACCTCCCAGGCCTCTTGACTTAAGAAAATAAGACTTAAAAGTTGCCATTGCTTGCTTGGCCGAGAGCTAGAAACTTGATTTAGAGTTGGGCTTGTAAGTTAGTTTAGAAACTTATAGGCCAGGGCCTGAGTGAGGTGTGACAACAAGTCCAAATGGTGACCGAATGGACTTGGCGGCCAATGACTTTGACTAGTCCTTAGTCCAACCCAAATTTAATCACCCAAATCAATTTTGAATAACCTTTTGTCTTACTTAGCTATCCTGATGGCACATATTGAGCATCCACTTCAAATATTAACTTGGCCAATTAGGCCCTCAAACTTTAAATTCAACATAGGTACACTTAGAGTGCATTCGAGAGCTCCTTATTGTACCTAAAGGAATTTTCATAGATTCTATGTGTTTCTCACCTTCTCTTAGCCCACATTGTAGCTCTCATTCTTATTTAAATGATAGGCATCAACCCCATATATTTCTCTTCAAGACATTAGGGCTTTAGACCTTTCACATACTCATAGTTGCACCCAAAAGCTTACTCAAGGTAGTGCACCCTAGAGTGTCCTAGAGCTTCCACATACTCATAATTGCACACAAAGGTGCACTTAAGGGTCCTCTAGACCACCCTAGAAGGCTCGTGTCTTTTATCATTTGTTCTTGACCATTCTTGGGCTTACGTGGTTGTTGTTAGTTGTATTTTAACCTTAGGCATTGAGTCCACAAAGTCCCCTTAAGGGTTCAGGCTTTAGAGCACTCAAGTTCATACCAGTGCACACAAAGGTGTGCTCAATAGTCCCCTTGTGGCCCTCCTAGGTTTTGGCTACACTCTAGTAGTTGTAACCTAAGTGTAGGTAGTCGCAAGTAATAAAATCTCAGGAGCAAGTGTTGAACCACTGGGAAGTGAATTAAGAAATAAAAATTATAAATTTGGTAATAAAGAAAGATTTTGGTACAAGGTGTGAACAGGTGTTGATTAAAAACTCAAATTCAAGAAAATACTTAAGGTTAGGGGATCCACTTTTAGTATATTAGTTATGATTAATTTGAGCCCATCTTGCCACTCAACTGGGATTGACACATAAAGGAGGTCCCAATCAAGGAATTTAGTTAGCATTAGCATTCATTGATCTTAAAATGCCAACACTTGCTAATAGGTTCAAATATCCATCATGGTAACCTTTGTCTACAATAAATCAAGATTGCAATATAATTGGCAAGCCATGTTATACAGAGGGAATCAAGTAGCCTTTGTGCCAATGATTTGACTATGATGAATCAAGACTCCCACTTAATAAGGAGGGAAGTTAAATAGATTGAGAAAGAAATACCATTAATGTTGTGATCCATTCAAATCAATCATAACTGTTATACCAAAAGTCTCACCCTTTCACCTTAGCAAAAGGAAGATTAGTTAGCCATGATAAAAGTAAATAACATGTAAAAAGATGAAATGAACATCATGATAGCTGAAGGGCTATTACCCTTGGAGGTCTCCCACACTGGCCTGATAAGCACCACCCTCGGGAAACACAACTGGCCATCCTCCGAGAGAAGGGGGCCCTCACCACCCTCGAAGAGTTTCTAGCAATGACCTCGTGGGACATTCACACCACCCTCGGAAAGGTCGTATGGCCAACTTCGGATAAGGATGTCTTTCACCAGCCTTGGGTTTTATGAACCCACCAACCTCGGAAAGGTATCTCCCCATCCTCGACAAAAGGAGAACGTCTCCCGAATTTGCCCCGCTATGTCAAACGACCTTTCTTGATGGCCTTTGGTGGTGATATCTAGTCGAAGGGTCCTGTTATTCGGAAGAAGCCTCATACCCCGAAAGGGTCTTGTTCCCTGAATGTGTCTTGTGAAGATAGGACAAAAATGGTTAAGGAGCCTCTAACAAATAAACCTCACACACGCTCCTGCCCTCTGGACAGAATGGCCTACGGCCAGTTGGAGATACCTATCTCTGCAGCTATGGATCACATCTAACCGAACACATGTCATGATATGAATGGGCTGTGTCAAACGGCCTCCCCCCTTTTGCCCTCCTATAAATACTTAGGATGGACCTTGGCAAGGACATAGAACTCTCATTATTTTCCTCACTCTCTACTCCTAACTACTACTACTCTCACAAACACTGACTTGGGCGTCAGAGGCTCTTCCTCTAAAAACACATTCTAGGGAGCTCCTAACGCTTGTTTTTCTGAGTGTTTCAGGCACCTTCATACCGGAAGTCCCTCATTCAGGCCAACATGTCATACAATGAGGATGTCGAGGAGCATCATTTGGCATTATCTGTGGGAACTTCCTCTCAGGTCACCGTTGTTAAAACCTGGCGTTCTAAGGACAATGGACTTCTTTGCTTGAGGATGAACACCCTTTGATGATCATGATGAGCTTTTTACGAGACTGTTAGCACTCTGTTATGGATGAAATGACCCAACAGCTGAACCAAAGATGGTCACAACTACCTATCGGGGGAAGGGTGCCTTCTCCTAGCATTTGGCAAGAGAGGAGGCCAAAGTTACCTCGCCGGAGCTCTGGAAGCGAGTGCTCTCATGATGAGTCTTCAATAGAGAAGGTACCCTCCAGAGGATGTTACATAGGAGAAACAGTGTCAAAAGAACCCAGGACTTCCCGCCAGGGAAGTCCATCCCCGTACGGGAGGTCCCAGTCCCTATGTTGACGAAGTTACTCTCTGAAAAGGAGACGTTGCTCTCCGTTGCCAGCAACCACCAGATAGCGAGTGAAAAATTGTCCTACCACCCTTATGGAGAAGATCCTAGAGAGCTTGGAAAAGGTAGAAAGACAAATCTCCAAGAAGCCTATTTGGTCGAGGTTGTCGAAGACATTCACCAGAGAAGAGTCGCCCTTCATCCGTGCAGTGGTATAGGCACCTATGCCGAGTGACTTTCGAGTGCCACGCTTGGAAACATATGATGGATGTAGTGACCCCCAAGCTCACTTGATGAAGTATAGGCATAGTATGGTGTTGTATGGGGCAGATGACACCACCCTCTACAAATGCTTTGAAGTCACCTTTTCAGGGCCCGCATCTGCATGGTAAAACTCTTTTGCTCCAAGAACCATAATGTGTTTCCAAGAGTTATCTGCCACATTCACCAAGTAGTTCATCGAAAGTAAATCGACGGTGAAGATGCCCGTCCAAATGTTTGACATAGCCCAAAAGAATAGGGAGACCATTTGTGACAATGTTGAGTGGTTTAATTGAGAAGCTCTGAGTGTCCCCAATTTCTGCCCTGAAATTTGCATCTTGCCATGATCAAGGGACTTCGGAGAGATTCACAACTCTTCTACGAGTTCTCCAAGGATCCCCCTAACACCCTCAGAGAATTCTATCGAAGGGCCAACAGCACATAATGGCCAAAGAACTGAGGATGGGAGGGCCGAAGTCTAATCATAATCATCTCGAGGGTCAGGTTCACCAACCTTGGTATCTGACCAAGGGTAGGGGCAGATCGAGGGTAGCAGAGAGGGAAAAGGCCGATGTCATTCACTCCCTTGAACACCACAAGGACAAACATACTAATGGCCATGGGGAGGCAAGGGACTACTGTCCAATGTCTGAAGGCCATGCCCTCGGAGAATAAAAAGAACATGAAGAAGTTTTGCTACTTTCACCAAGAACATGGGCATAACACTGAGGACTTCTTCTAGTTGAAAAACTACATCAAATCTCTTATCAAACTAAGCTAACTACGATGATACCTACGAATGTTGTCCCCTAAAGGAAGAAGAGGAAAGGAAAGGAAAGGGGAAGATGAAGACTATGATTCTGACTGACGTCAGAATAGAAGTCCCAGAAAGCATCCACTACCCCGAGTGGGAGTAATCTAGACAATCACTACTGGGATACTCTCAACTGAGAAGAAAAGGAAAGTCCTGGAAATCTCAATTATGGAGTTCAGAAACCCAGCGAACAAGCTTATTCGGAAAGATGGGTCTACCATGAAGTTCCTTCATGATGATCCCCTTCTAATCATGGCAAGGATAGGGAGTTGGGACGTCAAAAGAGTGCTCATTGATGATTGTTCCAATGCTGATGATCTATTCTCCCACCTATTGCCAAACTTGGGCATCTCCAAGGGTGATCTCAAACCCTTTATTTCCCCTACATTCGGTGTAGGTCTTTTCGAACTCCCTGTGCTTGGGTGGATTGATCTACCCTTGATGCTAAGGGAACTTCTGTTTAGGATAAAAAAGATCTCTTTGGCTCTACAATGACAAGGTTCATTGTCATAGATGTCCCTTCTTTATGCAATGCCATCCTTGGAAGGCAGACATAAGGAAACCTCCATAATCATCCAGATGTAAAATACCTAACAGTCACCTTTGGCACAAAGGAAGGGGACGTAAAGATATTCATTAATCAAGCTAAGGTGAGGAAAGTCTTCATGAAGGGAAGACAAATTCCAATGAAAATTTATGCACATACTTTGGAAGAAAAGAGCATACTCGCTGAAGAGCCAATAGTAGAAGAAGTAGGTGACTTCAAAAAAATAGAAATAGAGGATGTAGAACTTGTCCCATGCCGAAGTACCCGAGTGGGGAAACAACTGGCCGAAGGTGACAAGCAAAAACTTGTATCTTTTCTATTAATGAACAAAGATCTGTTTGCCTACTCACCGAAGGACATGCCTGGGGTAGACCCTTAGATAATTCAACATAGCCTTAAAGTGCACCTAGAGGTGAAGCATGTTTGACAGAAAAAGTGCAGCCTCTCGGCGCATAAGAACAATTTCATTTGGGCCGAAATCCAATGGTTAATGGAGGCATGCCTAATAAGAGAGGTCAGGTAGCCCGAATGGCTTAGCAATGTTGTCATTTCCACAAAGGAAAAAAGTGATAAACTTTGAATGTGCATCAACTTCTGAAACGTAATCGATGCCTATCCCAAGCATTCATATCCTCTCCCACCAATAGATCAATTGGTGGACTCAACCAACAAATATGTTGTGCTCAGTTTCCTCGATGCCTTCAGTGGATACCATCAAATTCGGATGTATCTCATAGACAAGGAGAAAACTACCTTCATCACCAAAGTCGGGACCTACTGCTATATCAGAATGCCCTTCGGCTTTAAGAATGCAGGGGCCACATACCAAAGGTTGATAAACAAAGTGTTCAACTCCCAAATTGGGAGAAATATGGAAGTATACATCGACGATATGATAGTTAAGAGCAAATTGCCTAGTAGTCATATCCTAGACTTAAAGCAAACATTCCACCGACTTCGGGAATTCAGAATCTATCTCAACCCTGATAAGTGCATATTCGGGGTGAATGAAGGCAAGTTCCTTGGATTCATGGTATCAGAAAGAGGTATTGATGCCTGCCTAGAAAAGGTCAAGGCCTTGCTCGGGTTCCGAACTCCCGCTATGACCAAGGACGTGCAAAGACTCACGGATAAAATCACAGCCCTTAGCAGATTCATCTTCAGATATGGGGACAGGTGCCGACCATTCTTCAAAGTGCTCACCAAAGTAACAAAAAATGAAGATGACTTTGGTCCCAAGGAACACCCATGGAATGAAGACTTCCAAAAAGCCCGGGATGAGCTCAAAAGCTACCTAACCCATATGCCAACACTTCCACAGTGGTGGGAGAGAGAACCCCTTTCCTCTACCTCGTCGTCACTAAAAAGGTAGTAGGCTCGGTGCTAGTAAGGGAAGAGGGAAGAAGGCAATGGCCAGTGTACTATGTGAGTAAGTCCCTACATGGTGCTGAAGTTAGGTACCCTCTTCTGCAGAAGGCCATCTATGCCCTAATATTGGCAAGTAGAAGGTTGCGACCTTACTTCCAAGGACACCCTATCGTGGTCCGAAGTAACCTACCTCTTTGAGATGTCATGAGAAAGGTAGACCACTCAGGAAGGTTGTCAAAATGGTGCATTAAGCTTGGTCAATACGATATCACCTATGAACCAAGAAGGGCAATAAAGGCCCAAGCATTGGCAGACTTTATTGTTGAAGTCCCAAAAATCGAGGATGCCTCGAAATACCTCACCAAAGATTAACCTGAGTAGACACTCTTTGTTGATGGAGCCTCCGGTTCATAACACCAAGGAGCTAGAATAATCCTCTACGGGCTCGAAGGGATGGAAGCCAAGAAGGCCATCAAATTCGGATTCAATGTCACCAACTTTGTTATGGAATATGAAGCCCATATAGCAGGCTTGCGGTTGGCAAAAAGAGTTGGTGTAAGGAATTTGAAGGCCCACAACGATTCTCAATTAGTGGTATGATAGATGGCAGATGACTACGGTGCAAAGGATCCAAACTTGGCAAAGTACCATGATTTTGTGAAAAAGCTCATCTAGGAGTTTGACGTAGTACATATAGAAAATGTACCTTGGTGAGATAATATGGAAGCAGATACTTTGACCAAATCAAAAGAGTCTATTGCAGTACTGTATCAGCTAAGTATAGCGATAATGTGCATGATAACCTCAAGCAATGGGTGGAAAGACCCTATCAAGAAATACCTTGCAACCTCAGAACTTCCTGAAGATCCTTTTGAAGTCACAAAAGTGTGAAAGCACTCAGGAAGATACTTCCCGATTGGAGAAGAATTGCACCAACAAGGGTACGCAAGTCCGTTATAGAGGTGCGTCAGTAAAGAGGACGTTGAGACGGTCCTCAAAGAAGTCCATGAGGGGGCCTGTGGTTCTCACAAAGGTACTGATGCCCTTGTCCGGGTACTTCTCTGCCAGGGGTATTTCTAGCCTACCATGAGGAGGGACGCGAGGCATATCGTCCAACAATGCGACAACTGCCAAAGACATGCTCCTGTCTAGAGACTACCCTCAGAAGTGATAACATTGGAAAACTACCCTTGCCCCTTCACCGTATGGGGTATTGACCTCATTGGGCCTTTCTGCGTAGTCACAGTAGACTACTTCACCAAGTGGATCGAGGCAGAGCCTTTAGCAGTAATATCAGCAAAGGACATAATAAGATTTGTCTGGAAGAGTATCATATGTAGATTTGGTATGCCAAGGGTGATAATAGCTGATAATGGTTCCCAGTTTATTGATAAGGGGTTCTAGGAATTCACAGCCAACCTCAGAATAAAATTGCACTTCGCGCCGGTGGCCCATCCTTAGAGCAATGGACAAGTTGAAGTGTCCAACAGAATCATAAAAGATGGTCTGAAAAAGAGGTTGAAAGAAGTAAAAGGAAAATGGCCAAGAGTGTCAGGACGATCCTTCAGTACTTGGCCCAGGCCAAGGATGTAAGGAAAATACAAAATAAACATAAGGGACTCAATTAAAAGTGAGAATAGTGGTGTATGTGCAAAATTGAGAACTTTCAGGTCTTAATTGTACGTGAAAAGTACTGTATGGCTTATGGCAAAAAATAAAACTTAAGGGCCACTTTGATTACTCTTTCGGGTGCTAATTGTGGCACTAACACTAGTTGAAGGGCTACTTTAGGCCATGCAATTTTATATGAGGCCAAGAAGGACACTATGTCCAAAATTAAGGCCATGTGGCCTATTGCCGGTTAATGCATGACTCCACTCAAGTTAATGCCATGATTTCAAGTCAAACTCCATCTTTGCAAGTCTAAGCTGAGTTCATTGTGTTCTTGGCGAGTTTGATGCCAGATCCTTGCTAAATTAGTGTTGAATTGGAGCTTGAAGTAGAAATCAAGCTTGGATTACTTGGTCTCGGCACTAGGCGACCTTAGTTCCAAGTTTGAAGCTTGAAAGTGAAGGATTCAAGGTTGGCCGAAAGCTTAAGCTTAAGAATTTGTGGTAAGGTCATGATCTATTTGATTTCTTGGTATAATTCCATGTTCAAGTAGTTAATGGCGGCTAAGTGATAGTTAATTCATGCTAATGATCTTAGTTTGCTTGATGGGCATATAATGAACTTTTAGGTTCATGTGGTTTGGCTAGCTAGTCAAGATTAATGGCAAACACTTAAGTTCCTAGTAAGTTAGGCCAACTTGCTAGTGAACTTGGAGCTTTAGTGGATAGGAGAGTAAATGGAATGCTTGAAGTGCAAGGATGTGAACTTGTGTTTGCAAGTGGTTTCGGCCAAGAGTGAACTTGTGGTGTGTGTGTGTGAGTTGTGTGCATTGTGTGTTTGTTTGTGTGTGATAACCAATTGGAGTTAGTGTTATTGTGTCATTATGCCTTGGTTAGCATGTATATCTATATGGCTATGCTTGTACTTTCCTTGCTTTCATGTCTTTCTTGCAAGACAAGTAATGCATAATCAAGGTTAAGTTTCAGCTTAACTGAATAAACTCCTATGGAGTTGTATGAACCTTGTTTAGTTGTAAAACTCATGCCCATATTGTTTGTATTTTAGGAAAAGGAACTGACCTTGAGTAGTGTACTTGATTTGCTTGCTTGTGTATTAAGTTAGTACCTTATTGCTCATGGTATGTGCCAAACTAAAACTTGGCTTGTTTAGGTGCATATATATATATACAAGTCTTATGTTGTGCTGAAACTTATGTACTAAGTTTTGCAGGCTTGAGTAGGCTGTGGGACTTGTCTAGGAGAGTGATGGAGCTGTGGACTATGGCTTTAATAGTTGGGTTTACTTTCATGACCATGAACATGGCCATTGGGCTTGTACTCTAGTGTGAGCTTCTGTATTGCACCCTTAAAGTGCTTCTTCGATAACCTTGGTAGGATGGTTGTAATGCATAGCTTGAGCTAGTTTTGGACTTGTAGCATCCCTGGTATGTTGCCAAGTAGGTGATGCTTGTATGTTGGCTATTTTGTGTACATATGTAGCCTCGGTTGAACTTGGTTTTGGATGTACATATGTTGGATGCTTATATGCCAAGTTATGCTAAGTTTATGTGATTTTGGACAAGTTGTTATGTGATGAACCTCTTGTGTTCTTTACTTGGCTGAATGTACATGAGCATGAAAACCTTGTTTTCAAAATTTGCAAAGATGTGGGTTTCTTGGTTGTCATGCATTCAAGTAGTACACTTGATGAGCACACATTCTAGACACTTAAAGGTTTAAGTGTATGCCTTGCTTGTATTGCAAGTTATTGATTCAACCTTGCCTTATGTTGCAAGTTAGGGATTGGGCCTCACTTTAAGTTGCAAGTAAATGTATAGGTTAACCCATAAGCCTCCTAGGGCACCTCCCGGCCGTCAGCTTAGGAAAATAAGACTTAACCTTCCTAAGAAGAAAGTTTGCTAAATTAATTATTCACACATAACACTTCTAAACTCAAGTGTTTAATAACTTTCTGGGTAAAGTGGTGAGTGGCACTGAGAGTGCACAGGCTGGGGCCTGTGTGGGGTGTGACAAGGAGAGCTTCCAAGTGTGCTATGAAGCTATCGAACAACTCCCAGAAGGGCCACGGGTGAGACACCCTTCTCACTCGTCTTTGGCACGGAGGCCATTATCCCTATTGAGATTGTACAGCCATTCACGAGGATACAGGTATTTGATGAAGAAGGGGACAACCTCAATCTAAGAACCAAGTTGGATCTCATTGACGAGTAGAGAGAGATGGCCGAGCATAGAAGAAAAGCTTTTCAGTAGAAAGTAGCCGTTGCTACAAACTTGCATGTCAAGGGTAAATGAATCAAGAAAGGGGACCTCATTGTCTAAAAGGCTAAATTTGAAGCCCAAAGGCCATCCCATGGAGTACTTCAAGCAAACTAGGATGGACCTTACTTGGTCCTCGAGGAAGTTCAACTAGAAGTCTACAAGCTCGGTGATACCAAAGGTGGAGAATTGAAAAATACATGACATTCAGACTCTTTGAAAAAATTCTACACTTAGAAAAATTTTTATTGAAGGGAAAAGTTGTACAAATCCTTACCAAAGGTGACTGACCGAACATGGTTATTTATGAGGGTATAAGTATAAAATTATACATCTTTTATGAAGGACACTGACCGAACATGGTCGCTTCTGAGGCAGTAAAACTAGGCAGTCCTTGCCGAAGATGGTTGCACACCCCTAAACATGGATAACGATGGTGGGGGTTGTTTCCTAAAGTATGTAAATGTGTATACTTAGAAAAATTTTCAAAGGAAAAACTATGCGACATACCGAAGATGGCAAACCAAATGTCGTTGCTTCTAAAGGACCACGAGTAACTTGTACAAGTCTGCCTAATGTATATTAGCCGAACACGGTTCAAGCCGATAAAGAGAAATTGAAAGTACAAGTTTTTCGAAGGTAGTCGACCAAACACGGTCGATGCCAAAGGTACTTAACCATTTTTTATGCTAATTCAGCTTGACAGAAAATGGTTGCAAAAACCCTTGGCCCCAAAGATAGTACGGTGCCGAATAATGAAGACAATATTTGAGCAACAATCAGGGACTTGGCCAAGTTTTGTGAAGAAAGAAATTTCATTAATACGACATCACAAAATACAAGGGTTAGATTACAAAGGGTCCTGGCTACCTTCTGGCTCCCCAACATGTTCGGCTTGGTCACCTTCGGTGTTGTCTTCAACAACTCGAGCTTTGGTCCCTAAAGCTAGAAGAAATGGGAGATTGAGAAACTCTACCCTCGACCATTCTGAAGATGGTTCTTTGGGAATGTCCAGAGCCACCAGAAAGGAAAGGTCGAGGTCAAGAAACTTGGACAGGACTTGGTGGCGAGCAAGGTAAAAACCATCCTGATAAGAGGACTTAGTCGCCTCATCCGACATCGCCTTCTCTGCCTTCCAGCTCCTTCTTGAGGACCTCGACCTCCTTCTCTAATTTCTTCCTCTTCTTCTTCTCATCCTTCCTTAGCCGATCGACCTCGGCTTGAACTTCAGAGTTGAGACCAAATGCGTTTGAAAGATCGGCAATGGCTTCATCCTTCTCCTTTTGGAAAGCCTCATTCGCCGAGGTCAAAGATATCACCTTCGCACCGAGGTCAGACATCTTCAAAGAAAAGTCTTGAATCAGCTCCCCCTGGCTCTTCATCATCTCCTCCTGAAGGTTGGCCAACTCCTCCTTGGCAATCTTATTAAGCTCACCGTACTTGACGACTGAGCTAGCAAAGAGTTCTTTGGCCTTTTCCAAGGACTCCTCGGACCAAGTTTGGACCAAAGACTGCTTGGTTACCCAAACTCAGAAATATCCACTATATGCCAAGAGCTACAATGGGAAAGACTCCGAATGAGGTTCAAAAACCAGCAAAAACTTAGGAAATTTTGCTAAGTCCTAAAGGGTTCAGGGCTTACTTGGGCAGCACGTTCACTCATCCACGTGCCAAGTAGCTCTTCATTTGTACACTCTTCCATGAAGGATTGCAACGTGGCATTCATCATGATGCCCTTCGCCATTTGAGGAGCCATTTTTTAGCTATCCTCGGAGAACAAATCCATGCCCTCCAGGAAAGTCTAGAAGGGCTCCCTCAGCACCTTATCCCTTGGAATTTTTCTATCCCGAGGGGCCCTTTTCCGAGCATGCTCCACCACCCACTAAGCAAGTTCTTGCTCTTTTGCAAAATCACGTCGAAGTTCCATTAACACGTTATCCCTCAGCCATTCATCCATAGGGTCTAAAATACCAAAAATTCCTAAACTCATAGAAGAATGGCTAAGGGACAAACCTGGAAGGAGTTTGACATCTTCTCCCTCAGAGTTGCTGACATCGAAGACCTCAACGGGAACACCTTTGCCTTTCTTCTTTCGGTGTTTCTCAAGTTCTTCGGCCGAAAGACCCCCGACCGAAGTCACCAATGTTAGGCTCATGTTTATAGTGCTTGGTTCAGGCCAAGGAAATACAGAGAAACACTATGAGGGACTGTGAAAGCAAGGCACAGTGATGTATGTGCTAAGTTAAGGACTTTCGGGTCCTAAATGCACAAAGAAAATTGACCATGAGAAGAATGCAAGAAAATAAAGTGGGAGGACCAAAATGCACATTTAAACTAGTGGTACTAGTGAAACTACAAACTTTGAATAGGAACTTTTGGCCATGCAAAATTGTGAGAGGACTAGTGTGATACTAGACTAGTTTTGGCAAAAGTTCAATGATGGCTAGTCAAATCATCTTCCCCACTAAGGTGTTAAGGCATCATTGCCTTGGTTTACCAAATTAGTACTAGTTTTAGTACTTGGCTGGTTATACAGCCGAAACCTTGCCATGCTTCCTTCCCCTTAACCAATACTCGGTTTCTTGAGCTTTTTTTTGTCTTCCAAGCATGTTCTTAGCTTCATGGATGTTTTGAAATATAGTAAATAATCCAAGAAACTTTAGAAAATGCTTACCTATTGGTATGAAATCTGAAAACCCAAATAGAACCAAAATTAGGTTTTCGTCTACTCTTTGATGTCTTCCTTGCTTTCTCTTGCTTCCTTTTCTTTTCTTAAGGTATCTTGGCTATCGAGGATGATGGAAGAGCTTAAGGAAGAGACCTTAGCTTTTGGAGGCTGAAATTTAATCAAAATTGCAATGAAATGAAGATTTTTCTTCATTTATCCATCATTTTGACTAAGGGGGCATATATGCAAATTTTTTAAAATTTGGCCAACACTTGGACAGGTTATTTCCAGCCATTTTGGTTGGGAAAATGACAGATTTTGGCCTCTTTTAACCTTGTCAAATAACCATTTTGACTTTAGGCAAAAATGTGCACATTTGGACCCTTAGTTGGCATTACGCCATAAATGATCAACTTTGCCTTCTTAAGCACTTTGGTCCCCAACAATATCATTAATTCCATCCATGTCCTTTTCATAGCCATCTTTAGAAATTTGTGCAATTGAGTACCCAACTTTTTTAACCTTACAATTTAGTCCTTAGGTTACTTGAAAATTAGGCGATGTGCCAATGCTTTCTAAAGGACCAAGCTATTATTGTTTTTTCCACTTAAGAAAGTGTACGGTGAATACTTTATACTTCACAAATCATGCACTATGGGGAAAACTACAGCATAAGAACTTTCATTACCACTCTAGGAGCTTAAATACAGTGACAATATTTAATGTGTCAATCTCCAAGGAGCTATGCATGTTCTGTAGGCCATCAGAACAATCCTCACTATATTACCCATGCGGTCCTCTAGGTCTTTATGCAAATATATGCATATTGGTCAAACCATAACACACATATTTACATTTATGCATACTAAGGCAGCTAAGAAGGAAAACACTAGCACAATTCTTAGTTTTGGCTTCCACATATTAGGCAATCTGGTTAAGTTCTAGTGACTAGCCACTGCACCTGTAACTTCCACTAACGAAGTGTATCATTCTAGCCATGTAACCCCATGTTTTCTTTATTTCATTATCAAGTAGAGAATTAGTGTAAACCAATGAATATTTTTTTACACCAAAAGCCCACCTATGGACCAAGTTATGGATTTTTTAAGTTGGTTACCAAAATTTGACCAAGTGAACATTAACTTTACCAAATGTAGAATGTCATATCTTTGGCTACAGGGCTCTAAATTTAGAAATTCCAAATTCCAATTGAGCCTTTATATATTTTTTAGGTGTTGTCAAAATTTTATACCGATATTCCTTCCACACATGGAGTTCTAGAACTTTAAGTACAGAGTGAAAATTTTGGTCACTTTATGACCATTTTGCCCATACAAAATTTCATAAGATTCATACACCTCATTTCTAGGTGCAAAATGAACATGGGTAGCTTCTTACATTTCTCAAACACTTAGGAAAGTCATTCCCCTGAATTTAGAGGTAATCCATAAACATTAAACATAATTTTCTTTGGAACAGCTAATGAGTTGCAAAATGAACAAAATTGAACATTGAACCTCAAACAGTACTTTATTTTTTCATATATCATCAATACACCATTTATAGTGTATTTACATGCATAGGTGCATAATACATATGACCGAGCTTAGTTAGGTATGTGCAATAGCCTCTTGGAGAGCCTTACAACCACAATGCACTCTAGAAACTTCAAAAGACAACTACTGCGTGAGGCAGAAAGTACCAACACTAAAATTAGCAAATATACTCTAAAAATCATGAAACATGCCTGTTTAATACTAGACATTACGTGAAATTTCATAGGAAATTGAAAGTATAACTATTAGTGATAGACAAAGGCTATTACCCTAAGAATTCCCAGGTTGTCTGGTGGGCACCACCCTCGGAAAGACCAGCACCACCTTCAAAAAAGACAAGTCACCAACGTTGGGAAAAAAGGGGCCCATAATATCCTTGATCGCTTGACCTTGGTGACCCACCATCACCCTTAGGGAATAGCAGGACTGACGTCTAAAAGGCTGGGCCCTCGCCATCCTCGGAAAGGTGACATGACCAACTTCGGTGGAGGGGTGTCTTTCACCACCCTCGGATTTATGAACCTACCGACCTCGGAAGGATGATTGCCCTTCCTCGGCAAGGGAGAATGCCTCTTGAAGGTGCCCTACTCCATCGAAGAACTTATCATGGCGGCCCTCGGTGATGATATCTTGCCAAATGGGGCCTCTTATTTCGAATGAGTCTCATTCCCCGAAGGGGTCATACGGAGATACGACAAAAATGGTTAAGGAGCCTCTGACATAGGGGCCTCGTACACGCCCCTGACATGAAGACCTCCCACATGGCCCTAACCTCTGTCCAGAACAGACTAGGGGCAGCAGTAGACACCCGTCTATAGAGGTACGGATCACATCCAACCGTACACGTGTCACGGTCTAAGTAGGTTGTGTCAAACGGCCTGTTTCCTACACCCTCATATAAATACATGGGAATAACCTTGGTAAGCAGGACACAGAACTCTCTACTCTTTGCTCTCCATTTTCTACTCCTTATTTCTCACATATTGACTTGGGCATCAAAGGCTCTTCCCCCGGAAACACATTCCGGGGAGTCTTTAACCCTTGTTTTTCTGAGTCTTGCAGCCTCCCTCACATCGGAAGTCTTTCATTCAGACATCTTCATACCGGAAGTCCCTACTGCAGGCCACTATGTCACACAATGAGGATGCCAACAAGCATCATTTGGCGCCGCCTATGGGAAACAACTCATAGGTCACCGTCGTTGAGACCTGGCGTTCTAAGGATAAGGGGCTCCCAAAGTCCCCATCCACGCCGGAAGCTCAATCGGTGACTAAACAACTCACCGTAGGGACTTCTTTGCCCGAGGACGAGAATCCTCTGACAGTCATGATGAGCTTCCTACGCGATTATCAGCGCTCTATTGTGGCTGAGATGACCCAACAGCTTGACCAAAGGTGGTTTCAACCACCTTCAGTCCGAAGGGCCTTTTCGCCAGCTGTTCGCCGAGAAAGAAGTAAAAAATCTACTCACCGGAGTTTAGGAAGTGGGGACTTCCACGACGAGTCCACAACAGAGGACATACTCCCCAGAGGTCATCGTACTGGAGAAACGGGGTCAAAATGACCCAAAACTTCTCGCTGGCGGAGTTCATCGGCTGATGAGAGGTCACAATCCCCAAGCCGATAAAGTTACTCCCTAAAAATGAGACGTTGCACTCCGTTGCTGGAGGTCGCCAAGCAATGGGGAGGAACTAGTACCACTACCCTCATGGAGAAGATCCTGGAGGGGCTGGAAAAAGTGGAGAGTCAGATTTCTCGGAAACCCGTCTGGCCAAGGCTACTAGAGACCTTCACCGGAGAAGAGTCACGCTTCGTCCGCGCAGTGGTAGAAGCACCGATGCCAAGTGACTTTTGAGTACCACGCTTGGAAATGTATGATGGGCGTAGCGATCCTCAAGCCCACCTCATGAAGTATAGATGTAGCATGGTGTTGCATGGTGCTGATGATGCCATCCTCTGTAACTGTTTCACGGTTACCTTTTCAGGGCCGACAACTGCGTGGTATAACTCTCTGGCCCCCGGAACCATAACGGGTTTCCAGGAGTTGTCTACTACATTTACTCAGCAGTTCATCGAAAGTAGGCTGATGGCGAAGATGCCTATCTAGATGTTCGACATAGACAAAGGAATGGAGAAACTATTCGTGACTATGATGAGAGGTTCAATTGCAAAGCCCTGAGTGTTCTGGACTTTCGCCTTGAAATCCGTATCCTCGTAATGATTAGGGGACTTCGAATGGACTCACAGCTTTTCTATGAGTTCTCCAAAGAACCCCCAGACACCCTCAGAGAATTATATCGAAGGGCGGAACAACACATGACAGCTGAGTAACTAAGGATGGGAGGGCCGAAGTCTGACCATATTCGCTCCGTCCAAGCTATCAACCTTGCTATCCAGCCAAGGTTGGAGGAAGACCTTGGAAACAAAGGGGCAAGAAGCCAATGACGTTCAACCCCCTGAACACCACCAGAACAAACATACTGCTGGCCATGGAAAGGCAAGGGAGCCCTATTCAATGTTTGAAGGTCATGACGTCGGAAAACAAGAAAAACATGAAGAAGTTCTGCTAGTTCTGTCGGGACCATGGGCATGATACTGAGGATTACTTCAAGCTGAGGAAGTACATCGAGTCTCTAATAAACCAAGGCCAACTTTGACGTTACCTGCGCATGCCCTCTCCGAAAGGGAGGAGGGAGGAGGAAAGAAAGCCAGAAGATGAGGACTACAATTCTGACCGACGTCGGAACCAAAGTCCTAGAAAACACTGACCACCTCTGGCTGGAGTGATCCAAACAATCACTACTGGGATACACACGGCCGAGAGGAAAACAAAAGTTCATGAAATCTCAATGATGGAGTTCGGCAACCCATCGAACAAGCTTGTTCAGAAAGATGGGTCTACCATGAAATTCCCTCGTGACGATCCCCTCCTAATCATGGCAAGGATAGGGAGTTGGGACGTCAAAAGAGTACTCATCAATGATGGCTCCAATGCCAACGTGCTATTCTCGCACCTCCTGCCGAACTTAGGCATCTTAAAAGGCGATTTCAAACCTATCATCTCCTCTACCTTCGGGGTAGGTCCGTCCAAAATCCCTGTCCTCAGGTGGATCGACCTACCTGTAACATTATAAAGAACTTTGGTTTAGAGCAAAAAAGAGCTCTTCGCTTCCACAATGAGAAGGTTCATCGTCATAAATGTACCTTCATCATATAATGCCATCTGATAGCCAAACGCTATCGCCTCTATCTGGCCGAACTCCCTGCCACAAGAATGGCCAGAAGAAGCTGGCGGTACCCGAGAAAAGGTGTGATCATGCACCTCGGGAGATAGCCGAAGAGCTCCGAGCCCGGCACGCCAGGAAAACCCGAGGACACTACTTGCCCCCCCAAGGTTGTGAACAGATCGCCTTCAGAAAAGCGGCACCAGACATAGCGAGCCGAACATGATATCCCCGAAGGCGGAACTCCCTGAAACTGGGAACCCCCGAACTGAGGGCTTGTTTCCCGAAGAGGCTCTGTCCGTACCAAAGGACGACCTCACCCAGGGACCTCGGGAGTACGGCAGGAGCATTTATGGAAGCATTTAAGGAAGCCTCTGACACGTCCTTTCACAGACGTCACAAGCCGCCTCAAAAGGCGCTCTGACACACGGACGCCATCAGAATCACATCATGGCCCATCTCAGCACATGGCTCAAGGCAACCTGCTACCAGCTATCTGTCTCCTACGCCCAGAAATTCAGGAACATCCGACCGAACACGTGTCGCGATCTGAACGGGCTAGGCACTCCTATAAATACCAGGAATTAATACTTGGCAGGAGGTTGGTTGGCAAAACACTGCTCCCACACTCTGAGAAAATTACCAGGCAAGACTCTTCAGCCCTGTGTGCTATTACCTTTGCCTTTTTCTCAGCCAACCACTGACTTGGGCGTCGGAGGCTCCCCCCCCGAAAAAACACTCCGGGGGCCTCCTAACCCTTTGTTTCTGAGCTTTCAGGCACACTCCCTTGGGCGATCCATCCTCCAGGCGTTCTTCCTCCCAGAAGTCTCTCCACCAGTCACCATGACTATAAACGATGAGGCTCCACACCATCAAGTCACCATGACTATAAACGATGAGGCTCCACGCCATCACCATCCTCAGGAGGCAGACGCATGAGAATCTCCACATCCGGCCAGACGTGAAGTACCTGATTATCACCTTCGGGATGAAGGATGGGGATGCTGAGCTATTCATTGACCAAGCCGAAGTGAGGAAGGTATTTGTGAAAGCAAGACAAGGGTCAACAAAGATCCATGCACAAACTTTGGGAGGAAAGACCATGCTCAGAGAATAGGCAAGGAGGGAAAGAATAGGAGATCTTGATAAAATAGAAACAGAAGATGTAAAAGTTGTCCCAGGCCGAAGTACCCAAGTGGGTAAACAACTAGCCAAAGGTGACAAGGAAAAGCTTGTATCTTTTCTGTTAATGAACAAAGATCTGTTTGGCTACTCTTCGAAGGACATGCCTTGGGTAGACCCTCGCATAATCCAACATAGCCTTAAAGTGTGCCCATAGGTGAAGCCTGTTCGACAAAAAAAGTGAAGCCCCTCGATGTTGGGTTTCGGGAGCCAAACAGCACAACAGAATTTAACCAAAACCCTCCAGGATCGATGTTAAATGGGGTAAACCGGGTGTTCGAAAATTTTCATACCTAATTTTTGGTTGAGATCTCTCACTCAACTGTAGAGTCAAATCACAAAACCTGAAAAGTTGACATGTTCAAGCTCTCCATGGTATCCACACGAGCCTCTTGGGATCACCACGCTTCCACCACGTCCCAGCAGATGCGTTTCTCTTGCGCTCGTAGTGCTAGCTTACGTCCTCCAAGGAATTGCAAGAGAAGAGTACGGCTGTCCTTTTGGTAGGCTAGGGCAAGGAGACCTTTGAATTTCTCACTAAAAGTTGTATTTATTGTGAGACTCAACTTTGAAGCCTAATGGCTTTCAAAGCCCTAATCCAATTAGGCTTTAATTTCGGGCTCAATAATGGCTCAACTCTTGGGCCCATTATTAATACGAAATTAAAGTGAAACTATAGCCCAAATAATTAGCCCATGCACTCCAATGATCCAAATAGCTCTATGTGTGAGACCCAATAGGCTCCTACCACATTGGCAATGATCATAAATCACATTTATGATCATAAGTAATGAGCGGTGTAGCAACACATCATTGCTACCCAAGTGACAAGATTGTCGGTGATTCGACTAAACCTTTACGATCATCATCGGTATATACCATTGTCTCTTTGTCCAAGATATCAAGACTAAGCACGAGACATGGAATGTGTCACTGTCGTATAGCCCAATCTTTGGTTTCTTGATTACCGAGTAGACCACCTTAAACTGATGACATTGATATCATATATCAACTCATCCGAGCATGGCCACGCATTTTCTAAGTCTCACTCTATCAAGGGGCCCGAAGATATCACTCCCATTATATAGGAGGGACAAATCCCTTCTTGATCACACAAATCCCTCCACATGATATGTGACATACCCAATGACCTCCTTCAAGTTCACTCAGTTACGAGCAACAAAGGAAAGTATCGAAGTATGTGACTCACATGTAAGGAAACTTGATGATCCTAGGTCAAAGGACTACATATACCATGATCACAATGAGAATCACTTATGACACTCATATAACGATCTATGTAGTGTTCTCATGGTAGGTCAGTCCAGTACACAAGTTCTCCAACTTGTACCCATATGTAGACTACATATCTCATATTAGTCTCCACATATGCTAATCGTTATGTATTATTGCAACCCGCTCCACAATAATATTAGACTAGGGACGTTTAACAATATCGTTATTCTAGGGTTACAATTATGTTTATTGCGTTATGTGGAAAAAGAACAACAAACATAATTGCTGGATTAATGCCTTAATAAAATATCATGAGTCAATATGCAAAAAATACAATCATCTCATCATTGGCTTTTGGGCACGACACTAACACTCGGTGCATAAGAACAACTTCATCAAAACTGAAGTCCAACGTTTAACGGAAGCAGGTGTAATAAGAGAGGTCAAGTACCCTGAATGGCTTAGCAATGTTGTCATTGCTATGAAAGAAGGGAGTGATAAACTCTGAATGTCCATCAACTTTCGAAACGTAAACGATGCATGTCCTAAGGATTCGTATCCTTTGCCACCAATAGATCAATTGGCGGACTCCACCACCGAATACGGACTGCTCACCTTCCTCGATGCATTCAGTGGATACCACCAGATTCATATCGATCTCAAAGATGAGGAAAAAATTGCCTTCATCACCAAAGTCGGGACCTACTGGTATGTCCGAGTGCCCTTCGATCTGAAGAATGCAGGGGCAATGTACCAAAGGTTTTTGAACAAAGTGTTTGACACCCAAATTTGGAGGAATATGGAAGTATATGTCGACGATATGATGGTTAAGAGCAAACTGCTTGGTAGTCATATCTTAGACTTAAAGGAAACATTCCACCCACTTTGGGAATTTGGCATCCGTCTCAACTTGGAGAAGTGCATGTTCGGGGTGAATGCGGGCAAGTTCCTTGGATTCATGGTATCAAAAAGAGGAATCGATGCCAACCCAGAAAAGGTTAAGGCCCTACTGGGATTTTGAACTCCCACAACAATCAAGGACGTGCAAAGGCTGACTGGGAGAATCACTTCGCTTAGTAGATTCATCTCCAGATATGAGGATCGGTGCCAACTGTTCTTCAAAGTGCTCACCAAAGCAGCAAAAGATGAAGGTACCTTCGTGTTGGGTTTCGAGAGCCAAACAGCGCAGCGGAATTTAACCAAAACCCTCCAGGATCCAAGTGAAACGGGGTAACCGGGTGTTCGAAAATTTTCATACCTAATTTTTGATTGAGATCTCTCACTCAACTGTAGAGTCGAATCACAAAACCTGAACAGTTGACGTGTTCAGGCTCTCTATGGTATCCACACGAGCCTCTCGGGATCACCACGCTTCCACCACGTCCCGGTAGATGCGTTTCTCTTGCGCTCGCAGTGCTAGCTTGCGTCCTCCAAGGAATTGCAAGAGAAGAATGCGGCTGTCCTTTTGGAGGCTAGGGCAAGGAGACCTGCGAATTTCTCACTTAAAAGTTGTATTTATAGTGAGACTCAACTTCCAGGCCTAATAGGTTTCAAAGCCCTAATCCAATTCAGATTTAATTTCGGGCTTAATAATGGCTCAACTTTTGGGCCCATTATTAATACGAAATTAAAGTGAAACCATAACCCAAATAATTAGCCCATGCACTCTAATGATCCAAATTGCTCTATGTGTGTGACCCAATAGGCTCTTATCACGTTGGCAATGATCATAAATCACATTTATGATCATAAGCAATGAGCGGTGTCTAGCAACACATCATTGCTACCCAAGTGACAATATCGTCGATGATTCGACTATACCTTTATGATCATCACCGATATATGCCATTGTCCCTTTGTCCAAGATATCAAGACTAAGCATGAGACATGGAATGTGTCACTCTCGTATAGCCCAATCTTTGGTTTCTTGATTACCGAATAGACTAACTTAAACTGATGACATTGATATCACATATCAACTCATCCGAGCATGGCCATGCATTTTCTAAGTCTCACTCTATCAAGGGGCCCGAAGATATCGCTCCCGTTACATAGGAGGGACAAATCCCATCTTGATCATACAAATCCCTCCGCATGATATGTGACATACCCAATGACCTCCTTCAAGTTCACTCAGTTACGAGCAACAAAGGAAAGTATCAAAGTATGTGACTCACATGTAGGGAACCTTGATGATCTTAGGTCGAAGGACTACATATACCCTGATCACTATGGGAATCACTTATGACACTCATATAACAATCCATGTAGTGTTCTCATGGTGGGTCGGTCCAGTACACAAGTTCTCCAACTTGTACCCATATGTAGACTACATATCTCATATTAGTCTCCACATATGCTAGTCACTATGTATTATTGCAACCCGCTCCACAATAATACTAGACCAGGGACTTTTAAGAATATCATTATTCTAGGGTTACAATTATGTTTGTTAAGTTATGCAGGAACAAAACAACAAACATAATTGCTGGATTAATGCCTTAATAAAATATAATGACTCAATGTGCAAAAATACAATCATCTCATGACTGGCTTTTGGGCACAACACTAACACTTCGGTACGTGGGAACACCCTTGGACCAAAGATTGCCAAAAAGCCTGGGATGAGCTCAAAAGTTACCTAACTCGTCTGCCGACACTTGCGCAGCTGAAGGAAGAAGAACCTCTCATTCTTTACCTAGCCGTTAGTGAAAAACGGTGAGCTCGGTGCTTGCAAATGAAAAAGGAGGAAGGCAGTGGCTGTTATACTATGTGAGTAAATCCCTACATGGCACCGAAGTTAGGTACCCTCTTCTGCAGAAGGCTATTTATGCCTTAGTATTGGCAGTAGAAGGTTGCGACCTTACTTCCGTGGACAACTTATTACTATCCGAAGCAATCTACCTCTTTGGGATGTCATGAGGAGAGTAGATCATCGGGAAGATTATCAAAGTGGTGTATTAAGCTTGGTGAGTATGACATCACTTACGAGCCAAGAAGGGCAATAAAGGCCCAAGCGCTAGCACACTTTATCGCTGAAGTCCCAAAAGCCAAGGATGCCCCTAGGGACCTTGGGAATAATGAACCTGACTGGGCACTATTTGTTGATGGAGCCTCTGGTTCTGAACATTAAGGAACTAGAGTGATCCTTCATGGTCTTGAAGGTATAAAAGCCATGAAGGCCATCAAATTCAGATTCAACGTCAGCAACAACGCTGCCAAATATGAAGCCCTCATAGCAGGCTTACACCTGGCAAAGAGAGTTGGTGTGAGAAATCTGAAGGGCCACAACGATTCCCAGTTAGTAGTCCGGCAGATGGTGGGAGACTATGGCACAAAGGACCCAACTTTGGCAAAGTACCATGACCTCATCAAGAAGCTCATCCAGGAGTTTGGCACGATGCATATAAAAAATTTACCTCGGTGAGATAATATGAAGGCCAACACACTGGCCAAATCAAAAGAGTCTACTGAGGTACTGCATCAGCCGAGTATAGGAGTGATGTGCGTAACAACCTTGGGACAAGGGTGGAAGAAAGATCCTATCAAAAAATACCTTTCAACCTCTGAACTTCCTGAGGACCCTCTTGAAGCAGCCAAAGTGATAAAGCATTGAGGGCAATACTTCTTGATCAGGGAGAAGCTGTACCGGCAATGGTATGCAACTCTATTACAGTGGTGTATCAGTGAAGAAGATGTTGAAATGATCCTCAAACAATTACATGAAGGAGCCTTTGGTTCGTACATAGGAACCGATGCCCTTGCCGAGGTCCTCCTCCGGCAAGGATATTTTTTGCCTACTCTGAGGAAGGACGCAAGGCAGTTTGTCCAGAAGTGTGATAATTGCCAAAAGACACGCACCTACCCAAAGACTACCGTAAAAAATGATAACTTCGGCCAACTACCCCTGCCCCTTCGCCGTATGGGGTACTAACCTTATTGGACCTCTCCCAACAGCTCCAGGAGGAGTGAAGTTCTGCGTAGTCGCAATATATTATTTCCCTAAGTGGATTGAGGCAGAGCCATTAGTGGCAATCTTGGTGAAGGACATACAGAGGTTTGTATGGAAGAACATCATATGTAGATTTGGCATACCGAGGGTGATAGTAGCTGATAATGGTTCCCAATTTAGTGATAAAGGGTTCTAGGAATTCATAACCGACCTCGGAATTAAAATGCACTTTACCTCGGTGGCTCATCCTCAGAGCAATGGACAAGCTGAAGTGTCCAATAGAACAATAAAGGATGGTCTGAGGAAAAGGTTGATGGAAGCAAAGGGAAAATGGCCAGGAAACTTTCCAAGTGTGTTGTGGAGCTACCAAACCACTCCGAGGAGGGCCACGGGTGAAACACCCTTCTCACTCGTGTTCGGTACGAAGGCCATTATTCCTGTTAAAGTTATACAACCATCAGTTAGGAAGTAGGTGTTCGACGAAGAAGGGAATAACCTCGGTTTGAGAACCAAGTTGGACCTCATTGACAAGCACAGAGAAATGGCTGAGCTCAGAAGAAAAGCTTTCTAGCAGAGAGTAGCCGTCGCTACCAACTTGCATGTAAAGTGAAAATGAATCAAAAAGGGAGATCTCATCTTTCGAAGATCCGAGTTCAAACCCTGAAGACTATCTCAGGAAGTACTTCGAGCGAATTGGGATGGACCCTATTCGGTCCTCGAAGAAATCCGTCCTAGAGTCTACAATCTCGGTGACACCGAAGGTGGATAATTGAAAAATACGTGGCATTCAGATTCCTTGAAAAAGTTCTATACTTAGAAGAATTTTCTAAAGAAAAATTGTACAATTCTCCCCAATGGTGACCGACTGAACATTGTGAAAAAACCAAATGAGGTCTTTTTCGAGAATGTCTGTGTGAAACTATTTCCATTTTTTATCAAAGGCATATATGACCGAACATGTTCACTTTCGAATGAGAAAATAAAAAATGCCTGATCCCTAAGTGGAAGACCGAACATGGTCACGCTGAAGGGGCCAACCCGTGAAAATGGTCAGTCTTCGCCAACCGAATCTTGTTGTTAAGAAAGGGATAAGACTACAATGGAGGATAAGTTGCACCGAAGATGGTCAATCTAGCATAGTTGCTCATCCCCTAAAAGCGCCTAAGTGCACGCTTAGAAAAATTTTCAAGTAGAAAGTCATGCAAAAACATCGAGGAGGTATGACTAAAGATGGTTACTTCCAAAGATGAATATCTTCTCCACCCGAACGTGGTTGCCGTAGGGGATTATTTTCTAAAATACTTGACTGGAACTTAAAAAAATTTTCAAAAATGAAAATATGCTAACTATGAAGAAAGTGGTTGTCCAAATAAGGGTATGACTGAAGGGCCACTTTGCCGAAAAAATGTTGATTGAACGTGATCGGCACAAAAGGTACTTGATTGATTTGAACAAGGTTTAAATTCTATAGAAGATGATGTTTTCTGAAGGACCGAACATGGTCGTGACACCTTTCGCGTCCAAAGATGGTCGATTAAAGACCTTAGTCAAAATTTTGAAGAAAAGAGAGACTTCATTAATACGGTGACAGGAGTAAAAAAGATGGATTACAAAAGAAAAAGAAGAAAAAAAAGGCATATTCATGATCCTGGGCATCCACTAACTCCTCACCATCCCCGGCATCATCACCTTTGGAGTCTTTATCGGTGACAGCTACTTTAGGTGCTGAACATGGAATGGCAGGAAGATTGAGGAACTTTGCCCTCGACCACTGCCATGATGGTCCTTAGAGGATGTCCGAGGCCGCCAAAAAGGAGAGGTAGAGGTCAGGAAATCTGGACTAGACTTGGTGATGGGCCAGGCAGAAGCTGTCCTGATAAGACCTCTTGGTTGCCTGATCAGACTTGGCCTTCTCCCCGTCCAGGTCCACCAGCTATTTTCTAAGTTCGATGACCTCCTTCTCTAACTTCTTCTTCTTTTTTTCCCCTATTTCTTTAGCTTATCGACCTCGGCCTAAAGCTTGGAGTTGAGGTCGAATGCCTTCGCCACTTCGGTAGTAGCGTCCTCCTTCTGCTTTTGAAAAACCTCATTGGCTGAGGTCGGAGCTATCATTTTCCCACAGAGGTCTGACATTTTCACGGAGAAATCTTCGATGAGCTCCCATTGGCTTTTGAGTATCTTCTCCCGAAGATTAGCTAGATCCTGCTTGGCTATTTTATTTAGTTGGCCGTACTTAACAATAGAGCTAGCCAAGAGTTCCTTGGCCTTTGCCAAGGACTCCTCAGATTGATTGTAGACCGAAGATTGCTTGGCTGCCCAAGCTCGGTAGAACCCAGTGTACGCCAAAGCTGCAAAAGGGAAAGACCTCGAGTAAGGAACAAAAGGCAAATTACAACACAGAAAATCCCTAAGTATTAAAGGGTAGGAGTTTAGCTGGGTAGTCTACTCGCTCATCCTCGTGATGAGGATCTACTTGTTTCGACACTCCTCAGTTAGAGACTGAAAAGTGGCGTGTGTGATGACACCCTTCGCCATCTGAGGAGCCATCTTCTGGCTATCATTGGAGAAAAGGTTCATGTCCTCCGGAAAGGTCCAAAAGGGCTCCATTGGAACCTTCCCCTTCGAGATCTTAGCGTCCCGAATGGCCCTCTTCCGGGCGTGATCCAGGAAGCCTACACTGCTTCACCTGCAACATCACATCAAAGTTCCATCAGTACGTTATCCCTTAGCCACTCATCTATAAGGTCCAAAATACCAAAAATTCCTAAACTCATAAAAGAATGGCTAAGGGACAAACCTGGTGGAAGCTCGGCGTCATCGCCCTCAGAGGCACTGACCTCAAGGACCTCGGCGGGAACGTGTTTGCCTTTCCTCCTTCGGCGCTCCTCAAGCTCCTAGGCCAAAAACTTCCCAACTGAGGTCCCTAAGCTCTCCGCCAAAGTTTTTGGACTTAGGGGAGTTGAACAGATGGCGGGCTCCGAAGGTTGGTCCACCTAAACAGGGGTCTGGTCGACAGCCCCCACTTCATCTTCGGGGGCGAGGGAAGAGGGTCTTCTTTCATTTTCTTTGACCTCAAGGCTGAAGATGGTCCCCCTGGTGCCTTCTTCCCTTTGGCCATTTCCTTCTTCCTCTGTTGCTCTCCCTTCTCGTCCCGACTGAGGAGATATATGTAAAATCTGGGAAGTAACTTATTCTCTCATTGGGCCTGATACGTGAGTTCTCCCCAAATGAGCATTACCAACCATGCATTCTTCCTGTCGAAAGGAGGCTTCGGCATGGTCAGGTCGGTAACATGTACCTTGATTACCCCCAGCTCCCGAAGGACCTCTTCGGTCATGAGGTTCCACATGATAGGGAAGGGGTACAAAGAGCGTGGAGGGAACTCCGGATCCCAGTCAGTGGCAGCTTCAATGCGGTTGTCGAACTCCTGAAACTGGGCTTCTAACTCTAAGGTTTTCAGTTTCCTGGGGTCAACTACATCTATATCCAAAGTCCCCTAAGCCCATTTTGTTGGCACATGCTGCCACTGCTCATTCACATTCAGAAAGAAGAACTTCTTCTGCCACCCTCGCCAGCTGTCCTTCATCCCAAAGGTGAACGTGTACTTCCTACTCCCAGATCCCTGAGGAAGCAAGAAGTAGAACCCACCCTTCGAGATGGGGTGGAGTTTGTAGTATTTCATGAAAAAGATAAAGTGAGGCTATATCTTGAAGAGCCCACACATGTAGAGGAAGGTGTTGAAGTAAGAGTAGGAGTTCAGAGGAAGTTGATCACAGCTATGCCATGGAATTGGTAGAGCTCGCAAACGATCTTCGGTGGAGGATACCAAAGTTTGGCCTTCAGTTGTGCCTGAAAGATAGTAACCTTGTCCGAATGATTCATGTAACCAGGCAAACTAGGACTAGGTAGCCTAGTAATGGCATAAGAAGGGATAAAGAATTTGGCTATCCACTTCTCTAGCTTCTCTGAAGTAGCATAACTTGGATGAGAGTTAAGGGAAAGCCAACTTTCGGAGATAAGTTGAACAAACATGAACGGGACTGGAGAAGACATGTTCGAAAAAAAGAAATCTAACCTTGGGAAGGTGAAAAAAAATGGGGAGATAAAAAAATATACGAAAGAATAACTTTTAAAAGAAGACCCACCTAGTTCGAAAAAGAGAAAGCACTTTGCAAGACACCACAGGTAATGCCGAAAATCGCTCCGCCCCTAGCACCGCCGTCAAAAAAGAAGGATAGAGGAGGAAAATTTGAGAGCAAAAGATAGCAAAAGAATATAAGTGTGGAAAAAACTAAGGAGGAAGGGTTTATATAAGCTGAAGGAGGTAGGGAAAGCGTCGCCATAATGAACCCTTGAAGGCGAAAAGGCACGACTAATGTAAAGGATGCAACTGTTCACCAGTCACCAAGTGACACGCATCATCCGATGCGAGAAACGAGGGCATGCCTCCTAACAACTGCCAAACCTAGGCAAGTCATTCCTGAGGAGATGCATCTATCTGTCTAGAAGATGTGACAATTCACTGGCAGGCAATAAAAAAACCAGGAGACAAATACACACTTCGGATGAACAACTAACCTCGGGAACACCAAAAGGTCTTTTGAAAAACAGATACTCCTACCTTGGTTAAACGAGGGTGTTCTAGACCGAAGAGGAACCCTCACCGAATAAGGTAACTCGGTTTAAAAGTCAGCTAATAATTGTTGAGACATCAATCATCTACCATAGTCCCATGAGGCACTTGCAAAAGCTCGAGTATCGAAGATGCAACTTCGGCTTTCTGAGGGGTGCATGTGATAGCCAAAGTACTATTACCCTAAGAATTCCCAGGTTGTCCGGTGAGCACCACCATCAGGAAAGACCAGCACCACCCTCAGAAAAGAGGAGTAACTAACCTCGGGAAAGAAGGGGCCCCCAATATCCTCGATCTGCTGACCTCGGTGACCCACCACCGCCTTTGGGGAATAACGGGACTCACATCAAAAAGGTTGGGCCCTCACCGTCCTTGGAAAGGTGACATGACCAACTTCGGTGAAGGGGTGTCTTTCACCACCCTCAGATTTTACGAACCTACTGACCTCAAAAGGATGATTCCCCATCCTCGGCAAGGGAAAAGCCTCCTAAAGGTGCCCCACTCTGCCGAAGAACTTATTATGGTAGCCCTCGGTGATGATATCTTGCTGAAGGGGGCCTCCTATTCCAAAAGGGTCTCACACCCAAAGGGGTCTCGTTCCCCAAAGGGGTCTTACAGAGATACGACAAAAAGGGCTAAGGAGCCCCTGATACAGGGACCTCGCACACACCCCTGACATGAAGACCTTCCACATGGCCCTGACCTCTGGCTAGAAGAGGCTAGAGGTAGCAGAAGATACCCATCTACAGAGGTACGGATCAGATCCGACCAAACATGTGTCACAATCTAAGTGGGTTGTGTGAAATTGCCTCCTTCTTACGCCCTCCTATAAATACCTAGGACTAACCTTGGTAAGCAGGACACATAACTCTCTACTTTTTACTCTCCACTTTCTGCTCCTTATTTCCCAAATACTGACTTGGGCATCGGAGGCTCTTCCCCCAGAAACACATTATGGGGAGTCTCTAACCCTTGTTTTTCTGAGTCTTGTAGCCACCCTCTCATCGGAAGTCTCTCTTTCAAACATCTTCATATCGAAAGTCCCTACTTCAGGCCACTATGTCACACAATGAGGATGCCAACGAGCATCAATTAGTTTGTACGTTCTCTTTCAGGTGTTCCTGAAAATGGAAAAAAATGGTAGTATGCTCTTTGTAAAGAACTTAGTAAAGGCTTTCAATGTAAAGTCTTCCATAGCAACATACCACTTGAAATCCAAAGACATAAAAACACACAAAAACAACACATACACATGAATATGACAACCATATTCACCAACAAACACAATAACAAACACATGTAAAGCTGGTAGCAATAACACATTATGGTTAGTCCGTAACCATTCAATAAAACAATGAGATATCACTTTAGTAACACTATGGCAGCCCTCCTCAAGCTTTTGATTGGTCTTAGGAGTCTTTTAGGTCTTAGTTAGTACTAACTTCAGCTTTAGAAACCCTTCTTTCTTGTTGCCATCTTTAGCATGGTAACACTAAGGCCGAAACCTTGCCATGCTTATTTCCCCTTAACCCATACTTGGTTCCTTGAGCTTTTTGCTATCTTCCAAGCAAGGTCTTAGCTTCATGGATGTTTGGAAATATAGTACTAATGGCTGGCGGCATCTTCATCACCTGACACGGTGAGGCCGAGAAGGACTTCTGGTATAGGAGAGCGCCTCGTTGTGGAGATTCCTTAGGAGTACCTGCCTGAAACACTCAGGAAACAGGGGTTAGGAGGTTCCCAGATTCTTTTTCCGAGGAGGAGCCTCCGACGCCCAAGTCAGTGCTTTGGGGCATGGAGAGGGAGTAGTAAGGACAAAAGGCTCTTGCCTGCCGTGTTTTCTTGAGGGCGGAAAGAAGAGCTTTTCTCTTGAGACCATTCCCCTGATATATATAAGAGGGGGTGAGCCCTTCAGATTGTGACACGTGTATGGACGGATACCATCCATACTTCTGGGTGTGGGGGCCCCTAGCCGCCTGCAGGCTCCTCGGGCTACGAGCTGAGGCAAGCATAGCCCTACATGACAAGACGTAGGCAGTGGCGGCACGTCAGTATGCATATGAGGGTGGCATGCAGGGTGTGTGGGCGTAATGTCAGAGACTCCTTAATGGCTCCTGTCGTACCTCCGAGGTCCCTTTGGTTGATGTCTCTCTTCGGAGTGAAGGGCCTTTTCCCGAAGTCATACTGGTACTTCGGGGAATTCCCTAGCTCCGAAGTTACTCCTTTGGGGGGCTTTCTCCTGCAGAAGGTGGCTGGTCCTTCTCCCCCGAAGCTGGTTCGGTCGCCTTCCTGAGGGAGGTGATACGCTAGTTTTCTGAGGTTGGTACTGGCGGGCTGCCAAGATCGTGTACCTTAGGTGTCTGATTCCCTCCTTTCTGGGGTCCTCAGGTGACCGGGGTGATAGCACTTTGGCTATCAAGTACATAATCCATGACACTTTAGAAAATGTTATCTTTTGCTATGAAGTCTGAAAACCCAAATAGAACCAAAATTAGGTTTTCTTGCACTCTTTGATGTCTTCTTTGCTTTCTCTTACTTCCTCTTGTTTTCTTAAGGTATGTTGGCTATGGAGGATGATAGAAGAGCTTAAGGAAGAGGCCTTAGCTTCTGGATACCAAAATTTAGGAAACTGGCAATGAAATGAAATTTTTCTTCATTTATACATCATTTTGACCAAGGTGGGATATATTCAAACGTTTGAAAATTTGGCCAACACTTGGATGGGTTGTTTTCAGCATTTTTGGCTAGGAAAATGATATATTTTAGCCTATTTTAACCTTGTCAAAAAATCATTTTGACTGTAGCAAAAATGTGGGCGCTTGGATCCTTAGATGGCATTATGCCATAAATGATCAACTTTGCCTTATTATGCACTTTGGTCCCCAACAATATCCTTAATTCCATCCATGTCCTTTCTTCATAACTGCATCCATGTCCTTTCCATAGCCATCATTAGAAATTTGTACAATTGAGTACCCAACTTTTGTAACCTTACAATTTAGTCCTTAGGTTACTTGAAAATTAGGCGATGTGCTAATGATTTCTTAAAGACCAAGCGATCATTGTTTTTTCCACTTAAAGGGATGTATATTCAATACTTTACACTTCACAAATCATACACTATGGGAAAAATTATAGCATAATAACTTCTGTTAGCACTCTGAGAGCTTAAATATAGTGACAATATTTAGTGTGTCAATCTCCCAGGAGCTATGCATGTTTTGTAGGCCATCAGAATAATGCTCACTATATTACCCAAGTGGCCCTCTTGGTCTTTATTCAAATATATGTATATTGGTAAAACCATAATACACATATTCACATTTATGCACACTATGGCAGCAAATAAGGAAAACACTAGCACAAGTCTTAGTTTTGGCCTCCACACTTTAGGCAATCTTGTTAAGTTCTAGTGACTAGCCACTGCACCGGTAACTTCTACTAACAAAATATATCATTCTAGCCATGTAACCCTATGTTTTATTTGCTCCATTATCAACTAGAGACTTCGAGTAAACCAATGAGTTTCGTTTTACGTCAAGAGCCCACCTATGGACCAAGTTATGGAGTTTTTTAAGTTGTTACCAAATTCTGACCAAGTGAATAGTAACTGAGCCAATTTTGGAATGTCATATCTTTGGCTACAAGGCTCCAAATTTTGAAATTCAAAATTCCAGTTCAACCTCTATATGTGCTCTAGATGTGGGCAAAATTTCATTAAGATTTTCCTTCTACACATTCAGTTATGGAACTTTAAGTGCTGAGTCAAGATTCTGGACACTTTATGACCACTTTGTCCATACAACATTTCATAGGACTCATACACCTAATTTCTAGGTGAAAAACCAACATGGGCAGGTTCTTACATTTTTTAAACACTTGGGAAAGTCATTCCCCTGAATTTAGAGGCAATCCATAAACATAATTTTCTTTGGAACAGCTAATGAGTTGCAAAATGGACAGAATTGAACATTCAACCTCAAACATCACCTTATTGTTGATGGGTTTCGGGAGCCAAACAACACAGCAGAATTTAACTGAAACCCTCTAGGATCCAAGCAAAACGGGGTAAACCGAGTGTTCAAAAATTTTCATACCTAATTTTTGGTTGAGATCTTTCACACAACTGTAGAGTCAAATCACAAAACCTGAACAGTTGACGTGTTCAGGCTCTCTATGGTATCCACACGAGCCTCTCAGGATCACCACGCTTCCACCGCATCCCGGTAAATGCGTTTCTCTTGCGCTCGCAGTGCTAGCTTGCGTCCTCCAAGGAATTACAAGAGAAGAGTGTGGCTGTCCTTTTTGGAGGCTAGGGCAACGAGTCCTGCGAATTTCTCACTTAAAAGTTGTATTTATAGTGAGACTCAACTTCCAGGCCTATTGGGTTTCAAAGCCCTAATCCAATTAGGATTTAATTTCAGGCTTAATAATGGTTCAATTCTTTGGCCCATTATTAATACGAAATTAAAGTGAAACCATAACCCAAATAATTAGCCCATGCACTCTAATGATCCAAATAGCTCTATGTGTGCGACCCAATAGGCTCTTGCCATGTTGGCAATGATCATAAATCACATTTATGATCATAAGCAATGAGAGTGTCTAGCAACACATCATTGCTACCCAAGTGACAAGATTGTCGATGATTCGACTAAACCTTTATGATCATCATTGATATATGCCATTGTCCCTTTGTCCAAGATATCAAGACTAAGCACGAGACATGGAATGTGTCACTCTTGTACAGCCCAATCTTTGGTTTCTTGATTACCGAGTAAACTAACTTAAGTTGATGACATTGAACCATGCATTTTCTAAGTCTCACTCTATCAACGGGCCCGAAGATATCACTCCCGTTACATAGGAGGGACAAATCCCATCTTGATCATACAAATCCCTCCGCATGATATGTGACATACCCAATGACCTCCTTCAAGTTCACTCAGTTACGAGCAACAAAGGAAAGTATCAAAGTATGTGACTCACATGTAGGGAACCTTGATGATCTTAGGTCGAAGGACTACATATACCATGATCACTATGAGAATCACTTATGACACTCATATAACGATCCATGTAGTGTTCTCATGGTGGGTCGGTGCAGTACACAAGTTCTCCAACTTGTACCCATATGTAGACTACATATCTCATATTAGTCTCCACATATGCTAGTCATTATGTATTATTGCAACCCGCTCCACAATAATACTAGACTAGGGACGTATAAGAATATCATTATTTTAGGGTTACGATTATGTTTGTTAGTTTACACAGAAACAAAACAACAAACATAATTGTTGGATTAATGCCTCAATAAAATATCAAGACTCAATGTGCAAAAATACAATCATCTCATGATTGGCTTTTTGGGCACAACACTAACAATTGTTTCATATATCATCCATACACCATCCATAGTGTATTTACAATCATACATCCTAGATTAGTTGGGTATGTACACTAGGTTTTTGGAGAGCCTTACAACCATAATGCACTCCAAAAACTTCAAAAGATAGCTGCTGTGGAAGGCAGAAAGTACCAACACTAAAATTAGCAAATATACTCTAAAAATCATGAAACACTCCAGTTTAATACTAGACATATTGAATTTCATGTACCTAAAATTTCACAGGAAAAGTCAAACTAGAACTATTAGTTTGGATGTTCCCTTTTAGGAGTTCCTGAAAATGGATAGAAAGCCTTCCTTAGCAATGTACCTCCTGAAATTGAAAGACATAAAAACACACAAAAACAACACATCCACACAAATATGGCAACCACATGCACCAACAAACACAACAACAAACACATGTAATGATCGTAGCAATAACACATTAGGGTTAGTCCATAATCGTTCAATAAAATAATAAGATATCACTTTAGTAACATTATGGCAGCCCTCCTCAAGCTTTTGCTTGGTCTTAGGAGTCTTTAGGGTCATAGTTAGTACTAACTTGGGCTCTAGAAACCCTTCTTTCTTGCTGCCATCTTTAGCATGGTAACACAAAGGCCGAAACCTTGCCTTTCTTCTTTCCCCTTAGCCCATACTTGGTTCCTTGAACTTTTTGCTACCTTCTCAGCATGGTCTTAGCATCATGGATGTTTGGAAATATAGTACACAATCCAAGAAACTTTAGAAAACCCTTACCTTTCACTATGAAATCTAAAAACCATTACTCTTTGATGTCTTCTTTGCTTTCTCTTGCTTCATTTTGTTTTCTTAAGGTATGGTGGCTATGGAGGATGATGGAAGAGCTTACGGAAGAGGTCTTAGCTTCTGGAGGCCGAAACTTAAGGAAAATGGCAATGAAATGAAGATTTTTCTTCATTCATACATCATTTTGACCAAGGTGGCATATTTGCAAATTTTTGAAAATTTGGCCAACAATTGGACAGGTTATTTCTAGCCTTTTTGGCTGGAAAATTGACATTTTTTGGCATCTTTTGACCTTTTCAAAAAATCATTTTGACTTTAGGCAAAAATGTGGACACTTGGATCCTTAGTTGGGATTATGCCATAAGTGATCAACTTTGCCTTCTTAAGCACTTTGGTCCCCAACAATATCCTTAATTCCATCCATATCCTTTCTTCATAATTCCATCCATGTCCTTTCCATAGCCATCTTTATAAATTTGTGCAATTGAGTACCCAACTTTTGTATCCTTACAATTTAGTCCATAGGTTACTTGAAAATTAGGCGATGTGCCAATGTTTCTTAAGGACCAAGCTATCATTGTTTTTGCCACCTAAGGGGGTGTATATTGAGCACTTTACACTTCACAAATCATGTGCTATGGTGAAAATTAAAGCATATAAGTTTAAGTCCTTACACTGTAATTTTCCCATTTTGTGATGGTTGTAACTTTTGGTACCCCTTGTTGCCCCTGATTTCCTCTATTCTGTCCATTTCTTTGTTGCCCAGATTCAGTAGAAGTTCTTTGAGGTAATTCCCCTCCCTTTGTGGCAACCATGTTTACTTCCTGCATTGATGATTCACCACAAAGCAAATGTAAAGATCATAGGTATTTCAATGGTAATTGACACTAGCAGCTGATGGAACTGAGTTCATGTTTGTAGATGCATGCAATGCAACTATGTGCTATGTACACATAAAAACCATGCTATGATACCAACATCTGTTACCCACTCCGGGGTAGGCTAATTATGGTGCCAAAATTGTGCATTTAGAGTCCCAGGATTGGAAATGTTTTGTACGCCATCAGAACACTACCCGTAGTGTGCATACTCAAGTGGCCCTCTTGGGAACTATGTAAACACATGCATATTGGTCCAACCATCACACACATATTCACATTTCATGCACACTATGGCATCAAAGAAGGAAAACACTAGCACAAGTCTTAATCTTGGCTACCACACATTAGGTAATCTTGTTAAGGTATAGTGACTAGCCACTGCACTTGTAACCTCCACTAATAAACTGTATCATTCTAGCCATGAACCCCTATATTTTATTTGCTCCATTATCAATTAGAGACTTAGATCAAACCAAGGAATCTTGTTTTACATCAATAGCCCACCTATGGACAAAGTTATGGATTTTTTAATTTGGTTAGAAAATTCTGACCAAATGAACAGTAACTTAGCCAATTTTGCAACATCATATCTTTGGCTACAGGGCTCCAAATTTAGAAATTCCAAATCCTAGTTTAGGCTCTATATGTTATATAAATTTGATCATAATATCATACTAATATTCCTTCTACATAGGGAGATATAGAACTTTAAGTGCAGAGTCAAAATTTTGGTCACTTTCTAACCATTTTGCCCATACAAAATTTCATAAGTGTGAAAACAGTTCATTCACAAGGGGGAAGCCATCCAAGGCTTCCCCATATATGTCTTACACATAATAAATACATTCCCTTTCATTTAACAACCATATGTGGCTAAAACAAAATTTACAAGTAAGCAGCCCATCATTCACACATAGGCAGCTCTGCAGCATATCACTTACAGAGCCAAAACATTACTCAAATGTTCACATTCTTGTCTCATTCTACATACACTACATGTACATCCATACATGCACTATAAAATGCTCTTAATTCAGCTAAATACATACCCTAGGTGTTAACCACTCCGGGGTAGTCCAGTTATGGTGCCAAAATTGTGCATTTAAACTCCCAGGTTTGGTGTGTTCTATAGGCCATCAGAACAACACCCCTAGTGTACATGCATATTGGTCTAACCATCACACACATATTCACATTTCATGCACACCATGGCAGCAAAGAAGGAAAACACTAGCACAAATCTTAATCTTAACTACCACACATTAGGCAATCTTGTTAAGTTCTAGTGACCAGCCACTACACCTGTAACTTCCACTAATATACTATATCATTATAGCCATGTAACCCCATATTTTATTTGCTCCATTATCAAGTGGAGACTTAGAGCAACCCAAGGAATTTTTTTTTTACATCAATTGCCCGCCTATGGACCAAATTATGGATTTGTGAAGTTGGCTACAAAATTTTGACCAAATGAACAGTAACTTGGCCAAATTTGAAATGTCATATCTTTCACTACAGGGCTCTAAATTTAGAAATTATAAATCCCAGTTCAACCTCTAGATGTTATATAGGTGTGGTATAAATCTCATAAAAGTATTCCACCTACAATGCCATACTATTTTTCCAAACAATGCAAACACTTCATTCACAAGGGGAAAGCCCTCCAAGGAAATCTCATATATGTCCATTACACATAGGAATTACATTCCCTTCCTTTTAACAACTTTATGTGGCCAAAACATATTTTACAAGTAAGCAGCCCATCATTCACACTTAGGCAGCTTTGCACCACATCACTTACATAGCCAAAACATTACTCAAATGTTCACATACTTGTCTCATTTTACATACACTAAATGTACATGCATACATGAACTACGTAATGGTCTTAACTCATCTAAATACACACCCTTAGTTACAGGAGTGCTTGACACACAATGGACTCCAGAAGAGGATGCTGGACAGCTGCTGCACAACACAATAAGTACCACCATTAAAAATACCAAATGTGCTCCTAAAATCACCAAAATTTCCATATCATAACTAGACATACGGAAGTTCATGTTCCTAAAATTTCAGATTAAAACTCAAACCACAAAGGTTACTTTCAAGGTGATTTTTCAGCTGGACCTGAAATGACAGAATTGAGGGGAGTAAGTTTCATTGAGAAACTTAGTAAGGGTAGCACTTGGATTCAATAGGCAATGTAACCATCATTAAAAAATTCATCCAAAGACACTAAAACACAAAAAAAACAATGCATATATACAAGAAATACCATCCAAATGCAGCAGCCATTCACAACCAACAAACACATGAAATGCAGCAGTAACAATAACCATAGATTAGTCCATAAAACATGAAATAAACATAAGTAAATCACTATGGCAGCCCTCATCAAGCTAATGCTTGGTCTTAGGAGGATTTCAAAAGTAGTTAGTACTAACTTTGGGCACTAGAAACCCTCATTCTACAGCAATCATTGTGCACTCCACACTAGGTCACAAAACCTTCAATAAGTGCACTCCCCTCACTAAGTTTGGTTCATCAAGCTCATGGCTCTCTTCCAAGATTAGCCATAGCTCCATGGATGTTTAAAAATACATAGAACAACCCATGATAGAAAGAGAACCCTTACCAAAGTGGGTAGCCCAAAAATTATGCTTGATCCTTGAAGTATCCAAGAAATAGCTCTAGTTTGCTTCTAATATCTTCCTTTTGCCTTCAATTTCAATCAATTGCAAGTTTGAAGGTATGGTGGCTATGGAGGAAGTATGGCTGCGTTCTTGGGCTGGGGGAGGATGAAAATGAGAGAGGAATAAGTGATTTGGCCACTTAAATGGCCTTAAATGAGCTTAGGGGCACAAAACACACTTAATAGGCGTAACCTTGCTTTATGTCATTTTCTTTCTCACTAATTATGGTTTCTTTGTCTTAAACTCATTGGTAAACATGTGCCCAAGATTTTTGACTAATTGCCAAGTCTTGGCTGCCTCCCCCATGGTGGGATAACCCCACAATTTCACCATTAGACTTAAGTCAAAAGCTGGAACACCTTAAGGTTTACACTAGGACATTTAGGTCCTTATTGCCTGTACTGTTTCCTTTGTCCAAACTTGTCTTCCATGAGTAATTTGGTCCTCCAATAGCACTTTCATACCATTTATATCCTTCCCATAACTCTCCAAGTCTCTTTCTTGAGAGTTTTGAAATTGAGTACCCGAATTTCTGAAACCTTACAAAAAAGTCCATAGGTTGCTTGACAAACAAGCAATCCTTAAGGCTTTTCTTGGGGGCCAAGTTACCAACTTAGAACACTTTTAAGGAGGTGTTGATCATGCCTTTTACCCCCCGCACTTCAATCACTATGGTGAGAATTACACAATATAATGGTTTTTGGCCATTATGACACACTTGTAATTCTCCCATTTTGTGAGGTGGTAACAATCCTCCCCCCCTTAAAAATTTTGGTCTTCTAAAATAGCCTTTAGCTTTGGGTATTCTTCAGGATGCCTTTCCATAAAGTCTTGTTCAGTTTCCCAGGTTGCTTTTCTTTCAGAGTGGTGTGACCACTGAACTTTAACCATGGGAATAAGTTTGTTTCTTAACCTTCTGGTATCCTTATCTAAGATGGCTATAGGTTTGTCTTCATATGTCAAGTTAGGTTCCAACTATATGTCTTCCACTACAATAACATGCTTTGTGTCCAATAGAAACTTCTTAAGCATACTGATGTGAAACACATCATGATCACTTGACATGCTTGGCAGTAGAGTTAACCTGTATACTACCTTGCCAACTCTCTCCAAGATCTTATAAGGACCAATGTATCTTGGAGCTAACTTGGTTCTTCTGCCAAATATGACAGTGCCTTTGGTTGGTGCAACTTTTAGCCAAACATTGTCACCAACCTCAAATTCCAAATCTTTCCTTCTTTTGTTCACATAGGCTGTGGTCCTTTAGGCATATACATTCTCTCCTTGAAATACAGTAATCCTTGGTTGTAGGCAAAGGATTGATACAAGGAACCCTTTTCCTCTCCTGAAGTCCTTTTCACATTTCTTAGTTCGCTCAAATCTTTGACCCTTCTTGGTCAAATGAGTAAGAACTGAGGCAATCATGGAAAAGCCTGATACAAATCTCCTGTAGTATCCAGTTAATCCTAAGAAACTTCTGATTTCCTTCACAGTCTTTGGTCTTTCCCACTCTTGCACTGCCTTGACCTTTTCAGGGTCTGCCTTAAGGCCTTGTGCATCTATGATGTGTCCTAGGAAAGACACTTCCCTTATCCAGAATTCACACTGAGATAACTTGGCATAAAGCTGATGTTCCAAGAGAGTCCTTAAGGTAATCTTCAGATGATGTTCAAGTTCATTTTCATCCTTGGAATACACTAGGATATCATCAATGAACACAACCATAAATTTGTCCAGATGTGGTCTAAACTGTTAGTATTGTGCCCAAAAGGCCAATCATGAGATGATTGTATTTTTTGCACATTGAGTCATGATATTTTACTAAGGCATTAATCCAGCAATTATGTTTATTGCTTTATTTCTACGTAACATAATAAACATAACTGTAACCCTAGAATAATGATATTCTCAAACGTCCCCGGTCTAGTATTATTGTGGAGCAGGTTGCAGTAATACATAACAACTAGCATATATGGAGACTAATATGAGATATGTTGTCTACATATGGGTACAAGTTGGAGAACTTGTGTACTGGACCGACCCACCATGAGAACACTACATGGATCGTTATATGAGTGTCGTAAGTGATTCTCATAGTGATCATGGTATATGTAGTCCTTCGACCTAAGATCATCAAGGTTCCCTATATGTGAGTCACATACTTTGATACATTCCTTTGTTGCTCATAACTGAGTGAACTTGAAGGAGGTCATTGGGTATGTCACATATCATGCGAAGGGATTTGTATGATCAAGATGGGATTTGTCCCTCCTATGTAACGGGAGTGATATCTTTGGGCTCCTTGGTAGAGTAAGACTTACAAAAATGCATGGCCATGCTCGGATGAGTTGATATACGATATCAATGTCATCAGTTTAACTTGGTCTACTTGGTAATCAAGAAACCAATGATTGAGCTATACGAGAGTGACACATTCCATGTGTCGTGCTTAGTCTTGATATCTTGGACAAAGGGATAATAGCATATATCGGTAATGATCATAAAGGTTTAGTCGAACCGCTGACAATCTTGTCACTTGGGTAGCAACGATGTGTTGCTAGACACCGCTCATTGCTTATAATCATAAATGTGATTTATGATCATTGTGAATGTGGCAAGAGCCTATTGGGTTGCACACATAGAGCTCTTTGGATCATTAGACATACTTCGATACTTTCCTTTATTGCTCGTAACTGAGTAAACTTGAAGGAGGTCATTGGGTATGTCACATATCATGCGGAGGGATTTGTATGATCAAGATGGGATTTGTCGCTCCTATGTAATGGGAGTGATATCTTCGGCCCCCTTGATAGAGTAAGACTTACAAATATGCGTGGCCATGCTTGGATGACTTGATATACGATATCAATGTCGTCAATTTAAGTTGGTCTACTCAGTAATCAAGAAACTAAAGATTGAGCTATACGAGAGTGACATATTTCATGTCTCGTGCTTAGTCTTGATATCTTGGACAAAGGGACAATGCCATATATCGGTAATGATCATAAAGGTTTAGTCGAATCACTGACAATCTTGTCACTTGGGTAGCAATGATGTGTTGCTAGACACTGCTAATTGCTTATGATCATAAATGTGATTTATGATCATTGCGAATGTGGTAAGAGCCTATTGGGTCGTACACATAGAGCTATTTGGATCATTAAAGTACATGGGCCAATTATTTTCGTTATAGTTTCACTTTAATTTCATATTAATAATGGGCCCAAGAGTTAAGCCATTATTAAGCCCAAAATTAAAGCCTAATTGGATTAGGGCTTTGAAACCCATTAGGCCTGGAAGTTGAGTCTCACTATAAATACAACTCTTACTGAGAAATTCAAAGGTCTACTTGCCCTAGCCTCCCAAAAGGACAGCCGCACTCTTCTCTTGCAATTCCTCGGAAGACGCAAGCTAACACTGTGAGCGTAAGAGAAACACATCTGTCGGGGCGTGGTGGAAGTGTGGTGATCCCGAGAGGCTTGTGTGGATACCATAGAGAGCTTGAACATGTCAACTGTTCAGGTTTTGTGATTCGACTCTACAGTTGAGTGAGAGATCTCAACCGAAAATTAGGTATGAAAATTTTTGAACACCCGATTTACCCCTTTTCATTTGGATCCAGGAGGGTTTTGGTTAAATTTCACTGCACTGTTTGGCTCCCAAAACCCAACAGTGATATCAAAGCTACTGGTGAAACCCTAAATCGGGATTGAATGTTGAATCGCATGATGTTATGTGTTCGATTGTTTTCGGCCATGATTAATTAGATTGATTCATGACGCATGAAACCGGAACTAGTAATGAACATATGACATGTATGAAGAAATGACACTAATTGGTTAATGAGATTTGTTGGGTTTCGGGAGCCAAACAGCGCAGCGGAATTTAACCGAAACCCTCCAGGATCCAAGTGAAACGGGGTAAACCGGGTGTTCGAAAATTTCATACCTAATTTTCGGTTGAGATCTCTCACTCAACTGTAGAGTCGAATCACAAAACCTGAACAGTTGACGTGTTCAGGCTCTCTATGGTATCCACACGAGCCTCTCGGGATCACCACGCTTCCACCACGTCCCGGCAGATGCGTTTCTCTTGCGCATGCAGTGCTAGCTTGCGTCCTCCAAGGAATTGCAAGAGAAGAGTGTGGCTGTCCTTTTGGGAGGCTAGGGCAAGGAGACCTACGAATTTCTCACTAAAAGTTGTATTTATAGTGAGACTCAACTTCCAGGCCTAATGGGTTTCAAAGCCCTAATCCAATTAGGATTTAATTTCGGGCTTAATAATGGCTCAACTCTTTGGCCCATTATTAATATGAAATTAAAGTGAAACCATAACCCAAATAATTAGCCCATGCACTCTAATGATCCAAATAGCTCTATGTGTGCGACCCAATAGGCTCTTACCACGTTGGCAATGATCATAAATCACATTTATGATCATAAGCAATGAGCGGTGTCTAGCAACACATCATTGCTACCCAAGTGACAAGATTGTCGATGATTCGACTAAACCTTTATGATCATCACCGATATATGCCATTGTCCCTTTGTCCAAGATATCAAGACTAAGCACGAGACATGGAATGTGTCACTCTCGTATAGCCCAATCTTTGGTTTCTTGATTACCGAGTAGACCAACTTAAACTGATGACATTGATATCATATATCAACTCATCCGAGCATGGCCATGCATTTTCTAAGTCTCACTCTATCAAGGGGCCCGAAGATATCACTCCCGTTACATAGGAGGGACAAATCCCATCTTGATCATACAAATCCCTCCGCATGATATGTGACATACCCAATGACCTCCTTCAAGTTCACTCAGTTACGAGCAACAAAGGAAAGTATCAAAGTATGTGACTCACATGTAGGGAACCTTGATGATCTTAGGTCGAAGGACTACATATACCATGATCACTATGAGAATCACTTATGACACTCATATAACGATCCATGTAGTGTTCTCATGGTGGGTCGGTCCAGTACACAAGTTCTCCAACTTGTACCCATATGTAGACTACATATCTCATATTAGTCTCCACATATGCTAGTCATTATGTATTATTGCAACCCGCTCCACAATAATACTAGACCAGGGACGTTTAAGAATATCATTATTCTAGGGTTACAATTATGTTTATTACGTTACGCAGAAACAAAACAACAAACATAATTGCTGGATTAATGCCTTAATAAAATATCATGACTCAATGTGCAAAAAATACAATCATCTCATGATTGGCTTTTTGGGCACAACACTAACAATCTCCCACTTGCACTAAAAGCCAATCATCCATGTATCTAATACCGATGGACCTAGAATGGCTATCATGCTTCTGCTGCGTAAGGGGCTTTGTCAGTGGATCAGCAATGTTGCTGTCTGTCGAAGTCCTGCATATCCTTACATCACCCCTCTCGATGATCTCCCTGATGAGATGATAGCGTCGGAGTATGTGTTTGGATCGCTGGTGAGATCGAGGTTCCTTAGCCTGTGCGATTGCTCCATTGTTGTCACAATAGAGCTCTATCGGGTCGGTAATGCTTGGAACCACTCCAAGTTCAGTGATGAACTTCTTGATCCAAACTGCCTCCTTCGCAGCATCAGAGGCGGCAATGTACTCAGATTCTGTTGTAGAGTCAGCTACTGTCTCTTGCTTTGAACTCTTCCAGCTCACAGCACCACCACCAATACAAAACACATAACCAGATTGCGATCTAAAATCATCCTTATCGGATTGGAAGCTTGCATCGGTGTAACCCCTTACAACGAGCTCATCTTCACCTCCAAAGACCAAGAATGCATCCTTAGTCCTTCGTAAGTACTTAAGGATGTTCTTAACAGCTGTCCAGTGACTCTCACCGGGGTTCGATTGGTACCTACTCGTCATGCTCAAAGCATATGAGACATCGGGACGAGTACATATCATGGCATACATGATAGATCCAATTGCTGAGGCATATGGAATCTTACTCATGCGCTCTCTCTCCTCGGGTGTACTCGGACACTGAGATCTAGAAAGAGTGATACCATGTGACATGGGCAAGAATCCTTTCTTGGAATCTTGCATGCTAAACCTCTTTAGCACCTTGTCAATATATGTACTTTGACTTAGGCCAAGAAGCTTTCTAGATCTATCTCTATAGATCCTGATGCCTAACACATAGGCTGCTTCACCCAAGTCCTTCATAGAGAAACATTTCCCTAGCCAAGTCTTCACAGACTGTAGCTCAGGAATGTCATTCCCGATGAGTAGTATGTCATCTACATACAACACCAAGAAGACAATAGCGCTCCCACTAACCTTCTTGTAGACACAAGGTTCATCTTCATTTTTGATAAAACCAAACTCTTTGATTGCATCATCAAAACGAAGATTCCAACTTCGAGAAGCTTGCTTCAGTCCATAAATGGACCTTTGCAATTTGCACACTTTATTGGCATTCCCAGGAGTGACAAAACCCTCAGGCTGTGTCATGTACACATCCTCAAGTAGCTTTCCATTTAGGAATGCAGTTTTGACATCCATTTGCCATATCTCATAATCATAGTGTGCAGCAATAGCAAACAAAATTCGGATGGATTTAAGCATAGCAACTGGTGAAAAAGTTTCATCATAGTCAATACCATGAATTTGCTTGAAACCTTTTGCAACCAATCTTCCCTTAAAGGTAATCACATTACCATCCATGTCAGTTTTCTTCTTGAAAACCCATTTGCACCCTATGGGTTTTACCCCTTCAGGTGGGTCAACCAAAGTCCATACTTGGTTTTCATACATGGATTCCATCTCAGATTTCATGGCCACTAGCCACTTCTCAGAGTCAGGCCCCGACATAGCTTGTTGGTAGGTTGTGGGCTCATCTTGATCCATGAGCATCACATCACCGGTGTGAGTCACAAGAAATCCATATCTCTCGGGCTCACGCCGAATCCTACCAGACCTACGTGGGCTCTGTGCTACAGGAACAGACTCTTGAACCACAACATCTTGTGGTGTCTGTTCAGGTTCCATTTCAGGTTCGATGTCTCCTTGTTGTTCTTGAATTTCTTCAAGTTCTACTTTCCTCCCACTAGTTCCTTTAGAGATAAACTCTTTCTCTAAAAAGACACCAGTTCGAGCAACAAACACTTTTTGCTCAGAAGGATTGTAGAAATAGTAACCCTTTGTTTCTTTGGGATACCCAACAAAAAGGCATTTTTGAGATTTGGGCCCTAGTTTGTCAGAGGATTGACGTTTCACATAAGCGTCACAGCCCCAAATCTTCATAAAAGACAAATTGGGACGCCTCCCACTCCATATCTCATATGGTGTCTTTTGAACCGATTTAGATGGAACTCGGTTTAGTGTAAAAGCGGCTGTCTCTAGAACATGTCCCCAAAAGGAGTTTGGAAGGTCAGCTTGACTCATCATAGAGCGAACCATGTCTAACAGAGTTCGATTTCTCCTTTCAGATACACCATTCCATTGAGGTGTACCTGGTGGAGTGAGTTGTGATACTATACCACACTCCTTCAGATAGTCAAGGAATTCTCGATCCAAGTACTCTCCACCTCGATCTGATCGAAGCACTTTGATACTTTTCCCGAGTTGATTCTCTACTTCATTCTTGAATTCTTTGAACTTTTCAAAGGATTCTGACTTGTGTCTCATAAGATACACATAGCCATATCTGCTGAAGTCATCAGTGAAAGTAATGAAGTATTGGAAACCTCCTCTAGCTTGTGTAGACATAGGGCCACATACATCACTATGTATGAGTCCTAGTAAGTCATTAGCCCTTTCACTTTGCCCTGTGAATGGGGCTTTGGTCATCTTGCCCAACAAACATGACTCACATGTCTCATATGATTCAAAATCAAATGAGTCCAAGAGTCCATCCTTATGGAGCTTGGATATGCGGGTCTCATTTATATGGCCCAAGCGACAGTGCCAGAGATAGGTCGGGTTTGAATCATTTAATCTGACCTTCTTGGTATTCACATTATAGATTGGATCTTCGAGGTCTAGAACATACAACCCATTGCTAAGTTGAGCACTACCATAAAAGATTTCATTCAAATAAATAGAACAACATTTGTCCTTTATTATAAATGAAAAACCTTTCTTGTCCAAACAAGAAACAGAAATCAAATTTCTACTAATAGTAGGCACAAAGTAGCAGTTGTCTAATTCTAAAACTAATCCACTAGGTAAAGTGAGAACATAAGTCCCTACGGCTAAGGCAGCAACCCTTGCTCCATTTCCAACACGTAGGTCCACTTCACCTCGGGCCAATCTTCTACTTCTACTTAGATCCTGCACATTTGCACAAATGTGAGATCCACATCCAGTATCCAATACCCAAGATGAGGAAGTAGAAAAGTTAGCCTCTATAACAAAAATACCTGAAGTGGAAGTCTTACTTCCCTTTTCCTTAGCAAGTTCTTCAAGATAGAGCTTGCAATTGCGCTTCCAGTGTCCAGGTTGCTTACAATGGAAGCACTCCCCTTCCTTTACCACACCACCCTTTGGTTTCAATGCAGCTGAAGAAGAACTAGCATTGGACTTTCCATTAGCTTTATCCTTCTTCTTGTTGGCTTTTCCCTTTCCCTTGCCCTTTTGAACCATGAAAATGGGCTTAGCCTTCTTAAGGTTTTGCTCAGCAGTTCTCAACATGTTGAGCAATTCAGGAAGGGACTTGTCTAGGTCGTTCATGTTATAGTTCATGACGAACTGACTGTAGCTTTCAGGCAACGATTGCAAGACTACATCGATAGCCAACTCTTTCTGAAGAGCAAATCCCAAATTCTCAAGATTCTCAATATACCCAATCATCTTGAGCACATGAGGACCCACGGGACTTCCCTCAGACATCTTGCACTGAAACAATGCCTTAGAGGTCTCAAACCTCTCATGCCTAGCTTGCTCTTGGAAAAGCATTTTGAGATGTTCGATCATATCGAACGCCCCCATGTTCTCATGTTGCTTCTGAAGCTCAGATTCCATGGTAATAAGCATGAGGCATGCAACATCCAAAGCATCATCAGAATGCCTCTTGTGAGCATCCCTTTCAGCTCTTGGAGCAGTGGCAGCAGGCTCATTCGGAATGGGCTGCTCTAGGACATAAGCCTTTCTCTCTTGCTTGAGGACTATCCTCAAGTTTCGGTACCATTTGAGAAAGTTGGTCCCATTCAGTTTTTCCTTCTCAAGGATCGATCGCAACGAAAGTGTCGATGTGTTTTGTGCCATGGTTATCTACAACAGTAAATATGCAGTGTAAGAGTCATGTATTTTAATTCATTTAATAAGGACTTTTATTAAACGATACTCCCACTATTTTCCTCAAAATAATAACCCTCGATATTATTTCGGAACACCTCGGCGCTAAGGTATTCTAGTGGGCCAAGATCCATATTTGACCACAACCTGAGTCAGCTTTGGCTTTTCTCTCAAGTTACAGCTATTTAGGTAGGCAACTCCTTGCCAATTGCATCTTATGCAACTCTTGGATAGTTGGGTGAACAACACTTGTCCAAGCTCATCTCATGAACTTAAGCCCAACTCTATGCCTCTAAGTCCCTAATCCTATTAGGATGACTTAGTTAAGTCAGACCCAAAGTTAGCAATTTGGATATCACTATTATCCCATCGCGCCTTACCAAGATGAACATAGGTGCTTTGCTTTGGCAAACCCACCTAATGTTGATCAAAGTCTTGACGAGTGCCAACATTTGGAAGGCATCACATTTAATGACTTAATATTTGTTTGAGGGATTTTTTCTTTTGATCTCACCAATTTGTTATCTCCGGTTGTCTTATACATGCATCACATACAAATATAAAACATGCATCTCATGCTTACAAGAAAATAAATGTGACATGGTTATAGCCCAAACTATGCGATATTCTCAAGCCAATGAGAATATCATAAAAGCCTAAGAAAAGAAAAGAGTCTTCACAAGCTCCTTCTCTTCCTTTCTTGGCTGCCCTTTTGTTGTCATCTCCTTGGACATGCCTCCTTGGATGATCCTTAGACATACAACCTTGGATGATCCCATAATGCACCATTACATCAATAATAGAAACCTCGAGTTACATTCGAGGGGAGTAAGGTGAGAAGAGAATGTACAATGAGAGTGATAAGAAAAGGCACGACTCGCAGGCCGTATTTACAAGTACAACCAATCAAGGGCTATAACCATGCACCATGCTTCAAACACCAATCAGCATATCATGTCAAATCTCATTCAACAAAGATGCATGCCAATTTTCGCGTGTTGATTAACCAGTTTTTATTTATGTGGCGCTTCGCATATGGCGGTCCCGCTGGCCTGTCAGTGGGCGGTGGTTCCGCTGACCGGTCAGCGGACGAGGTCAAGGGGAGCCGCCCTTGCGGGGGGCGTGGGGGGCAGCGCCCCCCTGCGCAAAAAATTTTCTTACAATTGCTTAGCCCGAAATCTTGTATTTTGAGAAAGTAGGCACCCGAGACTCCTCTATTCGAGCCACCAAAAATACCTTACTTTCAGTGCCTGAACAGGCTGAATCCGAACCAAGCTAGGGTTTCTGCAACTATTGCAAGAATCCTAATCCATATAGGTATCTCATACCATTCAATTTGAGATTAATCTCATTAACCAATTTGTGTCGTTTCTTCATATATCTCATATGTTCATTACGAATTCCAGTTTCATGCATCTTGAATCAATCTAATTAATCATGGCCGAAAAGCAACCGAACACATAACATCATGCGATTCAACATTCAATCCCGATTTAGGGTTTCACCAGTAGCTCTGATACCACTGTTGGGTTTCGGGAGCCAAACAAGCGCAGCGGAATTTAACCGAAACCCTCCAGGATCCAAGTGAAACGGGGTAAACCGGGTATTTAAAAATTTTCATGCCTAATTTTTGGTTGAGATCTCTCACCCAACTGTAGAGTTGAATCAAAAAACATAAATAGTTGACGTGTTCAAGCTCTCTATGGTATCCACACGAGCCTCTCGGGATCACCACGCTTCCACCACGTCCCGGCAGATGTGTTTCTCTTGCGCTCGCAGTGCTAGCTTGCGTCCTCCAAGGAATTGCAAGAGAAGAGTGTGGCTGTCCTTTTTGGAGGCTAGGGCAAGGAGACCTGCGAATTTCTCACTTAAAAGTTGTATTTATAGTGAAACTCAACTTCCAGGCCTAATGGGTTTCAAAGCCCTAATCCAATTAGGATTTAATTTCAGGCTTAATAATGGCTCAACTCTTGGGCCCATTATTAATACGAAATTAAAGTGAAACCATAACCCAAATAATTAGCCCATGCACTCTAATGATCCAAATAGCTCTATGTGTGCGACCCAATAGGCTCTTGCCATGTTGGCAATGATCATAAATCACATTTATGATCATAAGCAATGAGCGGTGTCTAGCAACACATCATTGCTACCCAAGTGACAAGATTGTCGGTGAATCGACTAAACCTTTATGATCATCACCGATATATGCCATTGTCCCTTTGTCCAAGATATCAAGACTAAGCACGAGACATGGAATGTGTCACTCTCGTATAGCCCAATCTTTGGTTTCTTGATTACCGAGTAGACCAACTTAAACTGATGACATTGATATCATATATCAACTCATCCGAGCATGGCCATGCATTCTCTAAGTCTCACTCTATCAAGGGGCCCGAAGATATCACTCCCGTTACATAGGAGGGACAAATCCCATCTTGATCATACAAATCCCTCCGCATGATATGTGACATACCCAATGACCTCCTTCAAGTTCACTCAGTTACGAGCAACAAAGGAAAGTATCAAAGTATGTGACTCACATGTAGGGAACCTTGTTGATCTTAGGTCGAAGGACTACATATACCATGATCACTATGAGAATCACTTATGACACTCATATAACGATCCATGAAGTGTTCTCATGGTGGGTCGGTCCAGTACACAAGTCCTCCAACTTGTACCCATATGTAGACTAGATATCTCATATTAGTCTCCACATATGCTAGTCATTATGTATTATTGCAACCCACTCCACAATAATACTAGACTAGGGACGTTTAAGAATATCATTATTCTAGGGTTACAACTATGCTTATTACGTTACGCAGAAACAAAACAACAAACATAATTGCTGGATTAATGCCTCAATAAAATATCATGACTCAATGTGCAAAAATACAATCATCTCATGATTGGCTTTTGGGCACAATACTAACAGGAATCAAAGGAGGCCCCTAGCTAGTAGAAGATCCATGAGGTGGGCAGACTTCCTTCAAGTCTTCCACCAGCAATATGTCAGTGAGGCCCAAAAGGATCAGAAGCAAGTGGAGTTTGATCAACTGGAGCAAGGGGATCTCACTGTTCTGGAATATGAACGAAGATTCAGCAGTCTGATCAGATATGCCCCACAGTATGAGGGACAGGAAGAATTGAGAACCAAGAGGTTTATAAGATGCTTAAGGACTGAGCTGAGACAGTTTCTGTCACACCTCACACAGGCCCTGGCCGAAGTTCTAAGTGTTAACTCCCAAAACTGAAGTTTAATCTCAAACCTTTCAATTCGGCCAATTAACAGAACCTAACCTTAAGTCTTATTTTCTTAAGGTTTTTAGCCTGGGAGGTGGCCTAGGAGGCTTATAGGTAAGTCCAATTGTTTAATTGCAGCAGAAGTAAGGCCCAATACCAGTTACTTGTAGAACAAGCAAGGCTTTAACAAGTTACTTGCAAGACAAGCAAGGCAACACTTAATGAACTTTAAGTGCTTAAGTTGTGTGCAATCAAGTGTGCTATCTTAGAATGGCAACCAAGAAGCCCAAGTTATCCTTTGGTTTAAAAACACATGTTTGAGTGCACATGTACATTCGGCCATAATAAGTACAAGGAGGTTCACAACATAAGCACAACTTCCTTTCACATAAACATGCCATCCATTGAACCATAACCTCCATCATATGTGTACAAGTCCAAAACCCAAACCATAAGTGCAAACATAACTTGGCTACAAAGGTACTCCATGTACCACAAAATAACTAGGCAACCAAGACTACACAATATGTACATACAAAAGTAGTCTACCTAGCACACATACATGGCTAAATGCCATGATTCCAAAGGTGTCCAAAACAAGTTATGTTACAAACCCAAAACCACTAATGGTCAAACAACACCTTCAGTATGCCATACAACAAGACACACCGCAAAACCAAACCTATGGCCATCTTCATGGTCATGAAAGTGAAGACTATGATCAGAGCTCAAGTCCACATGTCCATAGCTGCCCACCTAGACAAGTCCCAACTCTACAAGCCTGCACAACTTAACACATAAGTCTCGGCCAACTTCAAAATAAGACTTGTAATGTACAAAACCATTAAGCCAAGCACACATTGGCACATACCTTGATAAATAAGCAAGCTTGCACAACACACAAGCACAAACTCAAGCAATACTACTCAGGCCAAATATCCTTTCCTGAAAAACAATATGATGGCCAATGAGCATATAACTCAGTAGGGATTCACTGATATTTACCAACTCATTAAGAGTCTATTTAGTTAAGCTGACAGAACATCTCAAGGCTTAACCTCCATTAGCTCAAGTATACCTGCAAAATAAGACACAAACACAAGGAAAAATACAACATACCCGAAACATATAAGCACAATAAGCAAGTAATTAGTTGGCAAGCATAAGGAATCACTCAAGAACACAATGAAGACACACAAACACCACCATGACCATTAAGCCAAGTTCCATAATATGTGCCATTGTGCACTTTTGCGCACAAAACTTCACCATAATGTCCACTTCCACTAGAGCTTCGAAATGCCTAGCAAAAAGGCCACATTCACTAGCATTTCTAGCACATGTCCATAGTTAATTAGCTAATTAACAACCATAACCGAAACAATCTCAGTAGACCATCAAGTAACTAAGGTCACTTAGCAAATGTAACCATCACTTAGCTACTTTAGTACTTGAATCATGGTATACTACCAAGCAATCAAGCATAAGTGACACCCTACCTTAATCAAGCTTTCGACCAAAGTCTAGCTTCCAAACCGAAACCTTCCTCACAAAATTGGCCTAACATAATCACCAATTAAACATCACTACTCCTTGTTTGTGGAACATAGACTATGTATTCAAGGAAAAACACAAAGATTACCTCAAACCCTAGCTTGAACGTCTCGAGCAAACCTTGTTTCTTCAAAACAAAGCTTGATCTTGAGTTGCTAAATGCCGAAATAAAGCCTCCTAGCTTGATTTCTCCCTTTCAAGCTTCACTTTGCCTCCACTAAAGCATGAATCCAAGACCAATTTAGTGATGAGCTCAAGAACACCAACTCTTAGCCAAGGAAACAAAGGACCCAAAAATGAAAGCAAAATGAGTCAAGTGGACTCATGCAATCCGGTTACAAGCCACATGTGCTTAAAATGGCACTAAAGCTTGCTCTCGGCCTCAATTAGTTTGCATGGCTCAATTGAGCCCCAAAGTTCCCACGGTCTTGTTTTAGTCATTAAAACATCAACACTTTCAGCCTCAATCATCAATTCATGGCTCAAATTGCCAAGCACACAAATCAAAGTGTCTAATGTGTCCATTAAACCAATGTGCAACCGGCCAAGTAACTAGCATAAGTACTAGTTAGGCAAACTAAGGTAATGATGCTTAACACCTTAGTAGGGAACATGACTTGACTAGTCATCATTGTTGTCTTCCATAATTTGGCCTAGTATGCCATAAACCCTTACATAATTTTTCATGGCCGAAAGTTAACATTTAAACTTAGTAGTTCCATTAGTACCACCAGTTTAAATGTACATTTTTGTCCTCCAACTTTGTTTCCTGCCAAGCTCCACATAGTCTTCCTTTTTAGTGCACCTAAGGCACATAGTTCTATAGTTTTGCATTCTCATCACTACCACTTTGCTCAATTGAGTCCCCTTTGTATTTTAATAGTATATTTTTCATTTTTCTTGGCCTTAGCCAAGGTCAGAAGGGTGGTCCTAACAATTCCTCGCTCCTTAAGGAATTTGGTCCTCCAAATTCTTCACCAATCTAAAGTACAACTGAGGGTACTTGTTGTCAATTTCCTGTTCTACTTCCTAGGTTGCCTCTTCAGGAGTGTGATTACTCCACTATACCTTAATCATAGAAATCCACCTGCTCCTCAATTTCCTGGTATCCCTTGCCAGGAACTGAATTGGCACTTCTTCATATGTAAGGTTTGGTGCCACAGTTACAACAGTAGGTGTTTCTATCTGTTTGAAGCTTGGAACATATTTCTTGACCAAGCTCCCATGAAACACATTGTGTATGTTACCAAGTTCTGGTGGCAAATCTAACTGATAAGCCACATTCCCAACTTTGGCCAGTATCTGATATGGCCCAACATACCTAGGTGCTAGTTTCCCCTTTTTCCCAAATCTGATTACTCTTTTCATAGGAGAAACTTTAAGCCACACCCAGTCTCCATCTTGGAATCCAGGTCTCTTCTCCTTTTGAGGTTGGCATAGGCTTACTGCCTATCATTTGCAGTCTTGATCCTGGCTTGGATCAATTTAATCTTCTCAGTAGTCTCCTTAATAACGTCTGGCCCCAACTCCAATTTGTCTTCTAGCTGATGCCAGCAGTGAGGAGTAATACATCTTCTGCCAGATAAGGCTTCATAAGGAGCCATTCCTATCACTGAATGATAGCCATTATTGTAGGAAAACTCTATTAATGGGAGATGTACATCCCATTCACCCTGGAGGTTAATTACACAGCACCTCAGCATATCTTCCAAAGTCTGTATAGTTCTTTGTCTGTCCATCAGTCTGTGGATGGTAAGCAGAACTAAACTTGAGCTTGGTGCCCAATGCCTGATGTAGGGATTTCCAAAACCTAGAAACAAACCTAGGATCCCTATCTGATACTATGTCATCAGGTATTCCATGCAATCTTACTATCTCTCTTATATAGAGTTGTGCCAGTTTATCCAAATAGTCAGTAAGATTCATGTGAAGGAAATGAGCTGCCTTGGTCAATCTGTCTACAATGACCCAAATGGCATTATGTTTCTTCCTTGTTAGTGGCATACCCACTACAAAATCCATTGATATGGATATCCATTTTCTCTCAGGTATGGGCAAGCTTTATAGCTTCCATCTCGGTTTCTGGTGCTCCACCTTCACTTGTTGACATGTTTCACAACTAGCCACAAGTGTGCTAATGTCCTTCTTCATATATGGCCACCAAAAATATACTCTAAGTGTATGGTACATCTTTGTGGCCCCTGGGTGCATACCCAGCTTACTAGAGTGAGCTTCCTCCAGTATTTGAACTCTTAGGTTGTCCTTTTCAGGCACATACAACCTATTCTAGAAGTGTAGCACTCCTTGTTTGAAGGAAAAACCTTGGAATAGTTCTCCCTTATTCCTACCAGAAATCAATTCTATCTCTTTATCACCAGCTTGAGCTTTCTTAATAAGCTCCTTCCACTTTGGTGTGATGGTGAGTACATTCAGCTGCTCACCTTCTTTAGCCAGCCATTGGCTTGCCAGGTAAGTAATACTTAGGCTCTCTGCCTTATGTTCAATCTCACCACCTTTGAGTACTCTAGTGTAACTTCTACTCAAAGCATCTGCCACTACATTGGCTTTCCCAACTGTGTATTCAATTACACAGTCAAAATCCTTCAAATATTCCAACCACCTTCTTTGTCTCATATTTAAGTCCTTCTGAGTAAAAAGGTACTTGAGACTTTTGTGGTCTGTAAACACTTGGAATCTATTACCAATAAGGTAGTGTCTCCATTGCTTAAGAGCAAAGACCATTGCTGCCAATTCCAGGTCATGTACTGGATATTTCTTTTCATGTGGTCTCAATTGTCTAGACCCAAAAGCAATGGCTTGCTTCTCCTGCATTAGGACACATCGTAGTCCTACATGAGATGCATCAATATACACCTCATATTCCTTTTCAGGGTATGGCAGGACTAGTATAGGAGTTGTAGTTAGTCTCCTCTTTAGCTCTTGAAAGCTTTCCTTACATTTTGTTTCCCAGATAAACTTCTAGTTCTTTCTGGTTAATTGAGTCATAGGTGCTACTAGAACAGAAAATTTTGGTACAAACCTTCTGTAATAGCCAGCCAACCCCAGGAAGCTCCTGATTTCCCTCACACTCTTGGGCTGCTTCTAATCCAGGATTGACCTTACCTTTTCAGGATCCACAGCCAACCCTTGATCATTTATTATATGACCCAAAAACCCAATTTCTTGAGTCCAGAATTTGCATTTACTCAGCTTTCCATAAAGCTTATGTCTTGGAGCAAGCCAAGCACTATCTTTAGGTGTTCTTTATGAGTTTCCTCATCCTTGGAATATACCAAGATATCATCAATAAACAGCACCACAAAGTGGTCTAGGTGTGTTCTGAACACCCTTTGCATTAAGTCCATAAAGAATGCAGGTGCATTAGTAAGCCCAAATGGCATTACCGTATACTCAAAATGTCCATACCTAGTCCTGAAAGCAGTTTTAGGTATGTCCTCCTCTCTTAACCTTAACTGGAAATACCCAAATCTCAAATCTATCTTGGGGAACACTTTTTCTCCCTTTAATTGATCAAACAGATCTTTTATCCTTGGGAGAGGATACTTGTTGTTTATGGTCAATGCATTCAATTTTCTGTAATCAATACAGAGTCTAAGGGTTCCATCCTTCTTTTTCACAAACAATATAGGTGCTCCCCAAGGGCACACACTGGGTCTAATGAACCTTTTTTCCAGTAGTTCATCTAATTGTTTCCTGAGTTCTACCATCTCAGGCAATGCCATTTTGTATGGAGCAATGAATATTGGTGCTGCTCCTGGTACCAGCTTTATTTCAAACTCCACCTCCCTCAGGGGTGGTAAACCAGGTAGCTCTGTAGGAAAGACTCCTGGGAAATCTTGAACTATAGGTATTTTCCTAAGTTCATCTGTTGCTTCCTAGTCATTAAGTTCCGGTCACTCTTGCTTACTTTCTAGAGTCACCATCTCCAGCACTTCCAAGTGACAGTCCATAGCCAACTCTAGGGACTTATCTAGGTCATATGGTATTCCACCAGGCATTATTAATTGTCTAGCCTGACAATCAATAATTACCTTATTCTCCCCTAACCAATTCATGCCTAAGATTACATCATAGTCATGGGTCTCCAGCGCTATGAGATTAGTTCTCAGTTTCAGCTTGTCTATCTAAATCTCACAGTTTTCAAGCATGTAATAGGCAAATAAAACTTCATTGCCAACTGTCCTTACCAAGTACTTGTTGGTCATATATTTTACTTCTAGATTCATGGCCTTAACCAAGCTATTAGATACTACAGACAATGAAGCTCCAGTATCAAACAGGACAGATACTAACTGGCCATTAAGGTAAATTGTACCTTTCAAGGCCCTCCTGCTAGTCCTTTGCTGACTCCCTTCTTGTATCCTTAGCTTCAGGTGTTTCCTGCCCTTTTCTGGAAGATTCAAGCTGAAACACTATGCCTGGAAGTGCACTAGGTCTTTTTTGTTCTTGAGGTACTCTGAGTGCTGGCCTCCCTCCCTAGGCTGGCACCTGAGTCCTCATTTGGGGCATAGGCATAGCCCTCTAGGTCCCCTGGGATTGAAATTTCCCAGCATTTTCCTATTGTCCTCACCCCTCTTTGGGCAATCTCTAACCCAGTGATCTGGGGCTCCATATCTATGACATCCAGTGGAGGTCTTGAAGCATGGCTTATTGCCATAAAACTTTCCACACCATACTGCTGTGGTTGTGATCCTCTTTCTTTCTTATTCCCTTTCTTGCCTCCACCTGTGTCCTTCTCCTCTCTCGGCCCTTTTGAATGATGGCCCTTCTGACTTCCACTTCCACTTCCAGGCCCACTTTTGAACTGTTCTTGGAATTACTGCTCCAATGCCAGAGCACTTTGCATAATAGAGTAATAGTCTCTGGCTCCCACTGCCCTGACTATCTATTTCAGTTCAAGTCTTAGCCCCCTAATAAACCTTTTGGTTCTCAGCTCTTTTTCTCCTTCATACTGTGGGGCATACCTAATCAGGCTGTTAAACCTTTGCTCATATTCCAACACACTGAGGTCCCCCTGCTCTAGCTGGTTAAACTTTACTTGCTTCTGGTCTTTCTGGGCCTCACTGACATATTGTTAATATAAGACCTGTAGGAAGTCTGCCCATCTCATAGACCTCCTCCTTGCTGGGGGCCTCCTCTGATTTCTTTCTCGATAGTTTCTCTGTACTGCCCTCCACCAAAGTTCAGCATTACCTTCTAGCCTGAAGGTGGCTAGCAGTACCTTCTGAGTAGATGTGACCTCCATTCTTTCAAAGATTTTCTCTACTTGATATACCCAAAATTCTGCCTCATCTGGGTCACATCTTCCTCTGAAGATTAGAGGTTTCAATGCCAGGAACCCCTCCAGCTGGCCCTCCTTGAGTCATCCTTTCATATGCCTTTCTCTTCTCTCCTTCATGCCACTAGATCTGTCTTTTGATGACTTGCTTCTTACTGTAATCTCCTCAGTAGAGGGTTCAGCCCCTCTACAGTACATATATGCATCCCTTTCTTCTACGTCTGGGCTGTCATCATCTTCCTCCTCAATCCTAGCTTATTGTCTCACTTCTGATCTCAGTCTCCTAGCACTGGGATGCCTCCTTTCTTCATCTGCCTATTCCTCTTCTTGATTCCCTCCAACTCTACTGGACTGATCATATCCCACTGGCTCTTTGCCAGGCCATATTCTCTTCCTTCTTCCTTCAGTCTCTACTGGTTCTGAATCCTCCTGGTGTTGGGCTTGGCCTCAAGCCAAGGCTTGCATTCCCAGTACCAGTTGAGCCACAGTAGCATGCAATGACTCCATCATGACTTCCAGTTTTTCCTGTCTATCCCTGCTAGGTCCAGGTACTTATAACCTGGCATTTGGCTCTTCGGCCAAATTATGTTCCATGTCTTCTGCCTGTGTTTCAGGCACATTTTCCTGCAGTCCCTCTGCCCGATGGGCTGCAGTGTCTTCCTCATGTCTCAGGGAATCTCGGTCCCTGCCTCTTGTTCTCATCCTGCACTTTCAATTGCAGATATTCACATATATCCAAAAATACTAGTATTATATAAGTTAGACCTAAGTGGGACACTGTATAGGCTGAAGCTCTGATCATACTAAACCTCAGGCTCTAACACCAAACAAAGCCTGTCACACCTCACACAGGCCCAGGCCCAAGTTCTAAGGGTTAACTCCCAAAACTAAAGTTTAATCTCAAACCTTTCAATTCGGCCAATTAACAGAACCTAACCTTAATTCTTATTTTCTTAAGGTTTTTAGCCTGGGAGGTGGCCCAGGAGGCTTATAGGTAAGTCCAATTGTTTAATTGCAGCAGAAGTAAGGCCCAATACCAGTTACTTCAAGAACAAGCAAGGCTTTAACAAGTTACTTGCAAGACAAGCAAGGCAACACTTGATGAACTTTAAGTGCTTAAGTTGTGTGCAATCAAGCGTGCTATCTTAGAATGGCAACCAAGAAGCCCAAGTTATCCTTTGGTTTAAAAACACATGTTTGAGTGCACATGTACATTCGGCCATAATAAGTCCAAGGAGGTTCACAACATAAGCACAACTTCCATTCACATAAACATGCTATCCATTGAACCATAACCTCCATCATATGTGTACAAGTCCAAAACCCAAACCATAAGTGCAAACATAACTTGGCTACAAAGGTACTCCATGTACCACAAAATAACTAGGCAACCAAGACTACACAATATGTACATACAAAAGTAGTCTACCTAGCACACATACATGGCTACATCCCATGATTCCAAACGTTTCCAAACCAAGTTATGTTAAAAACCCAAAACCACTAATGGTCAAACAAAACCTTCAGTATGCCATACAACAAGACACATAGCAAAACCAAACCTATGGCCATGTTCATGGTCATGAAAGTGAAGGCTATGATCAGAGCTAAAGTTCACATGTCCATAGCTGCCCACCTAGACAAGTCCCAACTCTACAAGCCTGCACAACTTAACACATAAGTCTCGGCCAACTTCAAAATAAGACTTATAATGTACAAAACCATTAAGCCAAGCACACATTGGCACATACCTTGATAAATAAGCAAGCTAGCACAACACACAAGCACAAACTCAAGCAATACTACTCAGGCCGAATATCCTTTCCTGAAAAACAATATGATGGGCAATCAGCATATAACTCAGTATGGACTCACTGATATTTACCAACTCATTAAGAGTCTATTTAGTTAAGTCGAGAGTACATCTCAAGACTTAACCTCCATTAGCTCAAGTATACCTGCAAAATAAGACACAAAGACAAGGAAAAACACAACATACACATATACATGCTAACATATTCGAAGCATATAAGCACAATAAGCAAGTAATTGGTTAGCAAGCACAAGGAATCACTCAAGCACACAATGAAGACACACAAACACCACCATGACCATTCGGCCAAGTTCCATAACATGTGCCATTGTGCACTTTTGCACACAAAACTTCACCATAATGTCCACTTCCACTAGAGCTCCGAAATGCCTAGCAAAAAAGCCACATTCACTAGCATTTCTAGCACATGTCCATAGTTAATTAGCTAATTAACAACCATAGCCGAAACAATCTCAATAGGCCATCAAGTAACTAAGGTCATTTAGCAAATTTAACCATCACTTAGCTAATTTAATACTTGAATCATGGTATAATACCAAGCAATCAAGCATAAGTGAAACCCTACCTTAATCAAGCTTTCGGCCAAAGTCTAGCTTCCAAACCGAAACCTTCCTCACACAATTGGCCTAACATAATCACCAATTAAACATCACTACTCCTTGTTCGTGGAACATAGACTACGTATTCAAGGAAAAACACAAAGATTACCTCAAACCCTAGCTTGAACGTCTCAGCCAAACCTTGTTTCTTCAAAACAAAGCTTGATCTTGAGTTACTAAATGCCGAAACAAAGCCTCCTAGCTTGATTTCTCCCTTTCAAGCTTCAATTTGCCTCCATTAAAGCTTGAATCTGAGACCAATTTAGTGATGAGCTCAAGAACACCAACTCTTGGCCAAGGAAACAAAGGACCAAAAAATGAAAGCAAAATGAGTCAAGTGGACTCATGCAATCCGGTTACAAGCCATATGTGCTTAAAATGGCACTAAGGCTTGCTCTCGGCCTCAATTAGTTTGCATGGCTCAATTGATCCCCAAGTCCTTATGGTCTTGTTTTAGTCATTAAAACGTCAACACTTTCAGCCTCAATCATCAATTCATGGCTCAAATTGCCAAGCACGCAAATCAAAGTGTCTAATGTGTCCATTAAACCCATGTGCAACCGGCCAAGTAACTAGCATAAGTACTAGTTAGGCAAACTAAGGTAATGATGCTTAACACCTTAGTGGGGAACATGACTTGACTAGTCATCATTGTTGTCTACCATAATTTGGCCTAGTATGCCATAAATCTTTACATAATTTTGCATGGCCGAAAGTTAACATTTAAACTTAGTAGTTCCACTAGTACCAGTAGTTTAGATGTACATTTTTGTCCTCCAACTTTGTTTCCTACCAAGCTCCACATAGTCTTCCTTTTTAGTGCACCTAAGGCATATAGTTCTGTAGTTTTGCACTCTCATCACTACCACTTTGCTCAATTGAGTCCCCTTTGTATTTTAATAGTATATTTCTCATTTTTCTTGGCCTTAGACAAGCTCAGAAGGGTGGTCTTAACAAATTCTCAGAGCAGTAGAGACCAGGGACTACTACTCTGTGATGTAGAATGCCATTGCACTGGAGTAGGAGTTCAAAGAACAAACCAGGAGTCAACCTAATAGTGGGAGTGGTTCCCAGAAAAGGACATAGAAAAGACCCAGAGAAGAGGTAGAAGCCAGTGGAGGAAGAAAAGGAAGCAAGAAAGAGAAGGGGCCACAGCAGTATGGTCCACAATGCCAAACTTATGGGAAATTCCATGGCAATAAGCCATGCTTCAAAACTGCTGTTGGATGCCACAAGTGTGGGGCACCAGATCATTAGGTGATAGATTGCCCAAAAAGAGGAGATGAGAGGAAATTGCTGGGAAGGTTTAATCCCAGAAGGCAAGGTGGGCAGCAAATACCTATGACTCAATTAAGGTCCAATCTGCCCATTACAGGAGGGAGCCAGGCACAAAGGCCCCCTCAGGAGCAGAGAAGGCCTAATGCACCTCCAGGCAGACTATTTCAGCTGGAGTCATCCAAAAAGGTGCAAAAAGTCCCAGAGGCTGAGGAGGCAGGCAGAGAGACTAGTCAGCAAAGGACTAGCAGGAGAGGTACTATTTACCTTAATGGCTATTTAGTATCTGCATTATTTGATACTGGATCTTCATTGTCTGTGATTGATAATAGCTTGGTTAAGACCATGAATTTGGAAGTAAAGTACACAACAAGCATGTACTTAGTCAAAACTGCTGGTAATGAAGTTTTATTCACATACCATATGGTTGAAAACTGTGAAATTCTAATAGACAAGCTAAAACTGAGAGCAGATCTCATAGTGCTAGACACATATGATTATGATGTGATTCTAGGCATGACATCACTGGGAGAGAATAAAGTGGTAATTGATTGTCATAACAGACAACTGATTATGCCTGGCTGTATGCCATATGATTTAGATAAGTCACTAGAGTTGGCTATGGATTGTCAAATTGAGGTATTAAAACAACTGGCTTTAGAAACTGACTATGAATGCCTGGAACTAAATGACCAGGAAGTGGCTAATGAACTTAGGCAGATACCTATAGTTCAGGATTTTCCAGGAGTATTTCCTACAGACCTACATGGATTACCACCCTTGAGAGAGGTGGAGTTTGAAATTAAGCTGGTACCAAGAGCAGCACCAGTATTCACTGCTCCATATAGGATGGCATTACCTGAGATGGTAGAACTCAGGAAACAGCTAGATGAGCTACTTGAGAAAGGGTTCATTAGACCCAGTGTGTCTCCTTGTGGAGCACCTGTGTTGTTTGTGAAGAAAAAGGATGGAACCCTTAGACTCTGTATTGATTACAGAAAACTAAATGCATTAACGATAAAGAACAAGTATCCTCTCCCAAGAATAGAAGATCTGTTTGATCAGTTGAAGGGAGCCAAAGTGTTCTCCAAAATAGATTTGAGATCTGGATATTTTCAGTTAAGAGTGAGGGAAGAGGACATACCTAAGACTGCTTTCAGAACTAGGTATGGACACTTTGAGTAAACAGTAATTCCATTTGGACTTACTAATGCACCTATATTCTTTATGGGCTTAATGCAAAGGGTGTTCAAAGCACACCTAGACCACTTTGTGGTGGTGTTTATTGATGATATCTTGGTATATTCCAAGGATGAGGCAACTCATAAAGAACACCTAAAGATAGTGCTTGGCTTGCTCCAAGAACATAAGCTTTATGGAAAGCTGAGTAAATGCAAATTCTGGACTTAGGAAATTGGGTTTTTGGGTCATATAATAAATGATCAAGGGTTGGCTGTGGATCCTGAAAAGGTAAGGTCAATCCTGGATTGGAAGCAGCCCCAGAATGTGAGGGAAGTCAGGAGCTTCCTGGGGTTGGGTGGCTATTATAGAAGATTTATACCAAAATTTTTTGTTTTAACAGCACCTATGACTTAATTAACCAGAAAGAACCAGAAGTTTATCTGGGAAACAAAATGTGAAGAAAGCTTTCAAGAGCTAAAGAGGAGACTGACTACAGCTCCTATACTAGTCCTGCCAGACCCTGAAAAAGAATATGAAGTGTTTACTGATGCATCTCATGTAGGACTAGGATGTGTCTTGATGCAGCAAAAGCAGGCCATTGCTTTTGGGTCCAGACAGTTAAGACCACATGAGAAAAAGTATCGAGTGCATGACCCAGAATTGGCAGCAGTGGTCTTTGCTCTTAAGCAATGGAGACATTATCTTCTTGGTAACAGATTCCAAGTTTTTACAGACCATAAAAGTCTCAAATACCTTTTTACTCAGAAGGACTTGAATATCAGACAAAGAAGGTGGTTGGAGTATTTGAAGGACTTTGACTGTGTAATTGAATACACAGTTGGAAAAGCTAATGTAGTGGCAGATGCTTTAAACAGAAACTACACAAGATTGCTCAAAGGTGGTGAAACTGAGTATAAGGCCGAGAGCCTGAGCCTTACTTGCTTGGCAAGTCAATGGCTAGCTAAGGAAAGTGAGCAATTGAATGTACTTATCATTACACCAGAATGGAAGGAGCTTATCAAACAAGCTCAAACTAGTGATGAAAATATGGAACTGAAATCTAGACAGAAAAATGGAGAACTGTACCAAGGTTTTTCCTATAAACAAGGGGTGCTATACTTCCAGAACAGGTTGTATGTGCCTGAAAAAGACAACCTAAGGATTCAAATTCTGGAGGAAGCTCACTCTAGTAAGTTGAGCATGCATCCAGGGGCCACAAAGATGTATCACACTCTTAGAGTATATTTTTAGTGGCCATATATGAAGAAGGACATTAGCACACATGTGGCTAGTTGTGAAGTGTGCCAACAAGTAAAGGTGGAACACCAGAAACCAGGAGGGAAGCTGCAAAGCTTGCCCATACCTGAGAGGAAATGGGGATCCATATCAATGGATTTTGTGGTAGGAATGCCACTAACAAGAAGGAAGCATGATGCCATAGGGGTCATTGTGGATAGATTGACCAAAGCAGCTCACTTCCTTCCTATGAATCTTACTGATTCTTTGGATAAGCTGGCACAACTCTATATAAGAGAAATAATAAGATTGCATGGAATACCTGATGGCATAGGGTCAGATAGGGATCCTAGGTTTGTTTCTAGGTTCTAGAAATGCCTACATCAGGCATTGGGCACTAAGCTCAAGTTTAGTTCTGCTTACCATCAACAAACTGATGGACAGACAGAAAGAATCATACAGACTCTGGAAGACATGTTGAGATGTTGTGTGATTGACTTCCAGGGTGAGTGGGACGTACATCTTCCACTAATAGAGTTTTCCTATAATAATGGCTATCATTCAGTGATAGGAATGGCTCCTTATGAGGCCTTGTATGGCAGAAGATGTTTTACTCCCCATTGCTAGCATCAGCCAGAGGATAAATTGGAGTTGGGGCCAGATATTATTAAGGAAACTACAAAGAAGATAAAACTGATCCAAGCTAGGATCAAAATTGCAAATGATAGGCAACAAGCCTATGCTAACCTGAAAAAGGGAAAAGACCTGGACTTCCAGGAAGGGGACTGGGTGTGGCTTAAGGTTTCTCCTATGAAAGGAGTAATTAGATTTGGGAAAAAGGGGAAACTAGCACCTAGATATGTTGGGCCATATCAAATACTGGCCAAAGTTGGAAATGTGGCTTATCGCTGGATTTACCACCAGAACTTGGTAACATACGTAATGTATTTCATGTGAGCTTACTCAAGAAATATGTTCCAAGTTCTAAACAGATAGAGATACCTGCTAGTATAACTGTGGCACCAAACCTTTCATATGAGGAACTACCAACTCAGTTCCTGGCAAGAGATACCAAGAAATTGAGGAGCGGGTGGATCTCTATGATTAAAGTTCAGTGGAGCAATCACACTCCTGAAGAGGCAACCTGGGAAGTAGAACAGGAAATTGCCACTAAGTACCCTCAGTTGTACTCTAGATTGGTGAAGAATTTGGAGGACCAAATTCTTTAAGGAGGGAGGAATTGTTAGGACCATCCCTTAGTACTTGGCTTAGGCCAAGAATATAGAGAAACACCAATTTAAAACATGAAGGACTTGTTTGAAAATGAGGATAAGGGTGTAAATGTAAACTTGAGAAAGTTTGGGTTTTAAGTGTGCATGGGAAAATTGGACCATGATGTTTTTGGCATGAAATAAAGTTGGAGGACTACAATGTACACTTGAACTGGTGATGCAAATGAAACAATGAGGCATTTAAGGGTTAATTCGGCCATGCAAATAAGTACAAGGATAAAGGGGGAATTAGACCAAATCTTTTTTTACTTTAAATGGCCGGTTATTATGATGTCTTCCACCAAAAATTTATACCATTATTATATGGTTAATTAAACTTGGTAAAATGCCAAAATTTTGTATGGGCTAATAACCATTTTTAGCCATTTTGATTAAAGCTTGGCAATATAAGCCATGAATCAAGATTTGGGCCGAGATGATCATGTATTCTAGTGACTAAAGTGTAACTATGGAGACTTGTGGGGTGAAACGTACCATGCAAATTAACATGGGATTAAATGGAGAATTATTCCATTTTGTTGGACATGTGTCCATGACCGGCTGCCATGTTCCCCATTAAACAAATAAACCAAGTGTTTACGGCTTGCTTGCATTTTAGTTTTGTTGGCCGAAAGTTAAAAAGTTCCAAAAGGGCTTAAGTGTTTTGAAGCTTTCATGAAGAATGGCTACCGTTTTAATGCCAATTAAGGTGGAAATGGGAGCTTGATCACAAAACCAAGCTTGGAATCCTTGATTTCAGAGGTAGGCAATCTTGAGTTCAAGTTTAGAGCTTGGAATTTAGAGGACAAGTCTTGGCCGAGAGCTTTCAAGCTCAATTTAGAGGTATAGCTTCATAAATTCACTTGTGTTCTTGGTAAATTTCCATGATCAAGTGATTATGATAGCTAACTGAAGGCTTTGTTGTGTTAGGCAACATAATTGAATTTCGGCCTTAGTTACTCAAGCAACTGAGAGCTCAAGCTTTTGAATTTGAGGTAGGGTTTTCGCATTTACTTGTATTCCTAGTATTTTTCCAAGATCAAGTAATAATGGCAGCTAAGTGATGGTTATATAATGCTATATGATCTTAGCTTGCTAGATGGGCATATTGAGAAGATTCGGTTATGTGTTAATTGGCTAGCTGTCAAGGTTTAATGGCAAGCACGTAAAGTTCTTAGTAAGTTAGGCCAACTTACTAGTGAACTTGGAGCTCTAGGGGATTGAAGAGGATTGGAAGGTTAAAAGTGCAAAAGTTCATTGTGTGTTTGATGGTGGAATTCAACCTAGTGAATATGGACGAATGTATCTTGTGGTGTGTGTGTGTGTGTTTTGTGTGCTTGGTTGTTTGTTGATGCATGCTAACCCATATATTGATGGTTTATGATGATTATATGTCTCAGTCTCTTTGTGTTTTCCTTGTTTTCATGTCTTTCTTGCAGGACAAGTAAGCTTGTGGACATTAAGTCATGGACTTAACTAAATAGACCTTACATGGTCATTTGTGAATCCTTACTGAGTAGTTGTTACTCACTGCCCATACATTTTTGTTTCAGGAAAGGATATACAGCTTGAGTAGTTTGCTTGAGTTGCTAGTTTGTGTGCTAGTTAGTACACTTATTGCTCAAGGTATATCCCAACTGAATCTTGGCTTGATTACTTGCATTACAAGTCTTATGGTTTAAGGCCGAAACTTATATTCTAAGTTTTGCAGGCTTATGTTGTTGTGGGATCAGTCTAGGTTTGCAGGATGGATGTGTGGACTATGGCTCTAATTGTAGTGTTCACTTTCATGACCATGAACATGGTCATTGGGTTGGTGCTTCAGTGTGTGCTACTGTATTGCACACTTAGGTATCTTCTCGGGGAGTAAGGGTACATGGCTTGTAAAACTTAACCTTGGCTATTTTGGACTTGTAGCATCCTTGGTATGTTTCCAAGCTAGTGATGCTTGTACTTAGGCTATTTTGTATGTATATGTAGCCTTGTTTGTACATGGTTTTGTATGTACGTATGTTGGATGCTTATGTGCCAAGTTATGTTAAGTTATGAGTATGTGGATATGTTTCATGGAGATACCTCTTGAGATACTGTGTTTAGCCGAAAATACATGTGCATGGAAACCTTGATTTTCAAACTACAAAGATGTGGGCTTCTTGGTTGTCATTCATGAAAGTAGCACACTTGATGAGCAGACATCCTAGACACTTAACAAATTAAGTGTATGCCTTGCTTGTATTGCAAGTTATTGATTTACAGCCTTGCCTTGTGTTGCAAGTTAGTGGTTGGGCCCTACTTAAGCTGCAGGTTATTGTTCTTATTAACTAATAAGCCTCCTGGGACACCTCCCAGCTCTAAGCTTAAGAAAATAAGACTTAAAACTACCTATCAAACAGCAGCTAAAATAATAGGTAGTTAATAACTCTTGGTAAATTGGTGAGTGGTACTGAGAGTGCATAGGCTGGGGCCTGTGTGGGGTGTGACAATATAAATGATACCCGCATATCCAGGCTCCATAAGGATGGACTCTTGTACTCATTTGATTTTGAATCATATGAAACATGTGAGTCATGTTTGTTGGCCAGGATGACCAAAGCCCCATTCACATGGCAAAGTGAAAGGGCTAATGACTTACTAGGACTCATACTATTAATGTTGTGCCCAAAAAGCCAATCATGAGATTATTGTATTTTTTTTGCACATTGAGTCATGATATTTTATTAAGGCATTAATCCAGCGATTATGTTTGTTGTTTTGTTTCTGTGTAACTTAACAAACATAATTGTAACCTAGAATAATGATATTCTTAAACATCCCTAGTCTAGTATTATTGTGGAGCAGGTTGCAATAATACATAACGACTAGCATATGTGGAGACTAATATGAGATATGTAGTCTACATATGGGTACAAGTTGGAGAACTTGTGTACTGGACCTACCCACCATGAGAACATTTCATGGATCGTTATATGAGTGTCATAAGTGATTCTCATAGTGATCATGGTATATGTAGCCCTTCGACCTAATATCATCAAGGTTCCCTACATGTGAGTCACATACTTTGATACTTTCCTTTGTTGCTTGTAACTGAGTGAACTTGAAGGAGGTCATTAGGTATGTTACATATCATGCGGAGGGATTTGTATGATCAATATGGGATTTGTCCCTCCTATGTAACGGGAGTGATATCTTCGGGCCCCTTGATAGAGTAAGACTTAGAAAAATGCATGGCCATGCTCGGATGAGTTGATATACGATATCAATGTCATCAGTTTAAGTTTCTCTACTCGGTAATCAAGAAACCAAAGATTGGGCTATACGAGAGTGACACATTCCATATCTCATGCTTAGTCTTGATATCTTGGACAAAGGGACAGTGGCATATATTGGTGATGATCATAAAGGTTTAGTCGAATCATTGACAATCTTGTCACTTGGGTAGCAATGATGTGTTGCTAGACACCGCTCATTGCTTATGATCATAATATGATATATGATCATTGCTAATGTGGTAAGAGCCTATTGGGTCGCACACATAGAGCTATTTGGATCATTAGAGTGCATGGGCTAATTATTTGGGTTATGGTTTCACTTTAATTTCGTATTAATAATGGGCCAAGGAGTTGAGCCATTATTAATCCCGAAATTAAATCCTAATTGGATTAGGGCTTTGAAACCCATTAGGCATGGAAGTTGAGTCTCACTATAAATACAACTTCTAGTGAGAAATTCGCAGGTCTCCTTGCCCTAACATCCCAAAAGGACAGCCGCACTCTTCTCTTGCAATTCCTTGGAGGACCCAAGCTAGCACTGCAAGCGCAAGAGAAATGCATCTGCTGGAATGTGGTGGAAGCGTGGTGATCCCGAGAAGCTCGTATGGATACCATAGAGAGCTTGAACACGTCAACTGTTCATGTTTTGTGATTCGACTCTACAGTTGAGTGAGAGATCTCAACCGAAATTTATGTATGAAAAATTTTGAACACCCAGTTTACCCCGTTTCACTTGGATCCTGGAGGGTTTCGGTTAAATTCCGCTACGCTGTTTGGCTCTGAAACCCAACACATACATAGTGATGTATGTGCCCCTATGTCTACACATGCTAGAGGTGGTTTCCAATACTTCATTACTTTCACTGATGACTTTAGGAGATATGGCTATGTGTACCTCATGAGACACAGGTCAGAATCCTTTGAAAATTTCAAAGAACTCAAGAATGAAGTAGAGAATCAACTTGGGAAGAGTATGAAAGTGCTTCGATCAAATCAAGGTGGAGAGTACATGGATCAAGAATTCCTTGACTATCTAAAGGAGTGTGGTATAGTATCACAACTCACTCCACCAGGTACACCTCAATGGAATGGTGTATCTGAAAGGAGAAATCAAACTCTGTTAGACATGCTTCGCTCTATGATGAGTCAAGCTGACCTTCTAAACTCCTTTTGGGGACATGCTCTAGAGACAGCCGCTTTTACACTAAACCGAGTTCCATCTAAATCAGTTCAAAAGACACCATATGAGATATGGAGTGGGAGGCATCCCAATTTGTCTTTTATGAAGATTTTGGGCTATGACGCTTGTGTGAAACATCAATCCTCTGACAAACTAGGGCCTAAATCTCAAAAATGCCTTTTTGTTAGGTATCCCAAAGAAACAAAGGGTTACTATTTCTACAATCCTTCTGAGCAAAAAGTGTTTGTTGCTCGAACTGGTGTCTTTCTAGAGAAAGAGTTTATCTCTAAAGGAACTAGTGGGAGGAAAGTAGAACTTGAAGGAATTCAAGAACAACAAGGAGACATCAAACCTGAAATGGAACCTGAACAGACATCACAAGATGTTGTGGTTCAAGAGTCTGTTCCTGTAGCACAGAGCCCACGTAGGACTGGTAGGATTCGGCATGAGCCCGAGAGATATGGATTTCTCATGACTCACACTGGTGATGTGATGCTCATGGATCAGGATGAGCCCACAACCTACCAACAAGCTATGTCGGAGCCTGACTCTGAAAAGTGGCTAGTGGCCATGAAATCTGAGATGGAATCCATGTATGAAAACCAAGTATGGACTTTGGTTGACACACCTGAAGGGGTAAAACCCATAGGGTGCAAATAGGTTTTCAAGAAGAAAACTGACATGGATGGTAATGTGATTACCTTTAAGGGACAATTGGTTGCAAAGGGTTTCAAACAAATTTATGGTATTGACTATGATGAAACTTTTCTTCAGTTGCTATGCTTAAATCCATCCGAATTTTGTTCACTATTGCTGCACACTATGATTATGAGAAATGGCAAATGGATGTCAAAATTGCATTGCTAAATGGAAAGCTACTTGAGGATGTGTAGATGACACAACTTGAGGGTTTTGTCACTCCTGAGAATGCCAATAAAGTGTGCAAGTTGCAAAGGTCCATTTATGGACTGAAGCAAGCTTCTCGAAGTTGGAATCTTGATTTTAATGATGCAATCAAAGAGTTTGGTTTTATCAAAAATGAAGATGAACCTTGTGTCTACAAGAAGGTTAGTGGGAGTGCTATTGTCTTCTTGGTGTTGTATGTAGATGATATACTACTCATCGGGAATGACATTCCTGAGCTACAGTTTGTGAAGACTTGGCTAAGGAAATGTTTCTCTATGAAGGACTTGGGTGAAGCAGCCTATGTGTTAGGCATCAGGATCTATAAAGATAGATCTAGAAAGCTTCTTGACCTAAGTCAATGTACATACATTGACAAGGTGCTAAACAGGTTTAGCATGCAAGATTCCAGGAAGGGATTCTTGCCTATGTCACATGGTATAACTCCTTCTAGATCTTAGCGTCCAAGTACACCCGAGGAGAGCGAGCACATAAGTAAAATTCCATATGCCTCAGCAATTGGATCTATCATGTATGCCATGATATGTACTCATCCTGATGTCTCATATGCTTTGAGCATGACGAGTAGGTACCAATCAAACCCTAGTGAGAGTCACAAGACAGCTATTAAGAACGTCCTTAAGTACTTACGAAGGACTAAGGACGCATTCTTGGTCTTTGGAGGTGAAGATGAGCTCGTTGTACGGTGTGACACCGATGCAAGCTTCTAATCCGATAAGGATGGTTTTAGATCACAATCTAGTTATGTGTTTTGTATTGGTGGTGGTGCTGTGAACTGGAAAAGTTCAAAGCAAGAGACAGTAGCTCACTCTACAACATAATCTGAGTACATTGCCGCCTCTGATGATGCAAAAGAGGCAGTTTGGATCAAGAAGTTCATCACTGACCTTGGAGTGGTTCCAAGCATTGCAGATCTGAGAGAGCTCTATTGCGACAACAATGGAGCAATCGCACAGGCTAAGGAACCTCGATCTCACTAGCGATCCAAACACATACTCCAACGCTATCATCTCATCAAGGAGATCATCGAGAGGGGTGATGTAAGGATATGCTGGACTTCGACAGACAGCAACATTGCTGATCCGCTGACAAAGCCCCTTATGTAGCAGAAGCATGACAGCCATTCTAGGTCCATCGGTATTAGATACATGGATGATTGGCTTTTAGTGCAAGTAGGAGATTGTTAGTATTGTGCCCCAAAAGCCAATCATGAAATGATTGTATTTTTTGCACATTGGGTCATGATATTTTATTAAGGCATTAATCCAACAATTATGTTTATTGTTTTATTTCTATGTAATGTAATAAACATAACTGTAACCCTTGAATACTGATATTCTCAAACATCCCCGATCTAGTATTATTGTGGAGTGGGTTGCAATAATACATAACGACTAGCATAAGTGGAGACTAATATGAGATATGTTGTCTATATATGGGTACAAGTTGGAGAACTTGTGTACTGGACCGACCCACCATGAGAACACTACATGGATCATTATATGAGTGTCATAACTGATTCTCATAGTGATCATAGTATATGTAGTCCTTCGACCTAAGATCATCAAGGTTCCCTACATGTGAGTCACATACTTTGATACTTTCCTTTGTTGCTCATAACTGAGTGAGCTTTAAGGAGGTCATTGGGTATGTCACATATCATGCGGAGGGATTTGTGTGATCAAAGTGGGATTTGTCCCTCCTATGTAATAGGAGTGATATCTTCGGGCCCTTTGATAGAGTAAGACTTAGAAAAATGCATGGCCATGCTCAGATGAGTTGATATACGATATCAATGTCATCATTTTACGTTGGTCTACTCGGTAATCAGGAAACCAAAGATTGAGCTATACAAGAGTAACACATTTTATGTCTCGTGCTTAGTCTTGATATCTTGGACAAAGGGACAATGGCATATATCAGTAATGATCATAAATGTTTAGTCGAATCACTGACAATCTTGTCACTTGGCTAGCAATGATGTGTTGCTAGACACTGCTCATTGCTTATGATCATAAATGTGATTTATGATCATTGCCAACGTGGTAAGAGCCTGTTGGGTTGCACACATAGAGCTATTTGGATCATTAGAGTGCATGGGCTAATTAGTTGGGTTATAGTTTCACTTTAATTTCATATTAGTAATGGGCCCAAGAGTTGAGCCATTATTAATCCTGAAATTAAAGCCTAATTGGATTAGGGCTTTGAAACCCATTAGGCTTGGATGTTGAGTCTCACTATAAAAACAACTCTTAGTGAGAAATTCGCAAGTCTCCTTGCCCTAGCCTCCCCAAAGGACAACCGCACTCTTATCTTGCAATTCCACTCAGTTTGCCCCGTTTCACTTGGATCCTGGAGGGTTTCGGTTAAATTCGACTGCACTGTTTGGCTCCTGAAACCCAACATAAACACCCTATTCATTAGGTCCATGAAAGCAGCTAGGGCATTAGTCAAACCTAATGGCATGACTGTGTACTCATAATGCCCATATTTGGTCCTGAATGCAGTCTTAGGAATATCTTCTTCCTTTACTCTCAATTGGAAGTATCTAGATCTCAAATCTATCTTAGAGAAGATCTTAGCTCCCTTGAGTTGATCAAACAAATTCTTAATCCTAGGGAGTGGATACTTTTTCTTGATAGTTACTGCATTAAGCTTTCTATAGTCAATGCATAGTCTTAACGATCCATCCTTCTTCTTCACAAAGAGAACAGGAGCTCCGCAATGTGAAACACTTGGCCTTATGAACCCTTTTTCAAGAATTTCATCAAGTTTTTTCTTGAGCTCATTCATCTCTGTGATTGGCATTCTATAAGGAGGTAGGGATATTGGACTAGCTCCTGGTTGCAACTTGATCTCAAACTCAATTTCCCTTAGTGGAGGAATACCTGGTTGCATGTTTTACGGACTAACCTATGTTATTGTTGTTGCCGTATTTCATGTGTTTGTTTGTTGTGAATGGCTGCTGCATTTGGTTGCTATATCTTTTATATATGAATTTTGGTTTTTGTGTTTTAGTGTCTTTGGATGCAGGTTTTAATGAGGATCACATTACCTTAAGAAACCAAGTGTTACCCTTACTAAGTTTCTCAATAAAACTTACTCCCCTCAATTCTGTCATTTCAGGTCCAGCTGAAAGATCACCATCAAACTAACCTTTTTAGTTTGATTTTTAATCTGAAATTTCAGGTACATGAACTTCCATGTGTCTAGTTATGATCTGGAAATTTTGGTGATTTTAGGAGCACATTTGGTAATTTTAATGGTGGTACTTACTGTGTTGTGCAGCAGCTGTCCAGCATCCTGTTTCCGGAGTCCATTGCATTTCAGGCACTCCTGTAACATAGGGTGCATATTTAGCTGAGTTAAGACAATTTTTTAGTGCATGTATGAATGTACATGTAGTGTATGCAAAATGAGACAAGTATGTGAACATTTGAGTAATGTTTTGTCTATATAAGTGATGTGGTGCAAAGCTGCCTAAGTGTGAATGATGGGCTATTTCACATAAATTTGTTAAATGCTGTTTTGGCCACATAAATTTGTTAAATGAAAGGGAATATATTTCCTATGTGTAATGGACATATATGGCATAGTCTTGGAGGGATTTTCCCTTGTCAATGAAGTGTTTGCACACTTGTGAAATTTTGTATGGGCAAAATGGTCCAAAAGTTTCCAGAATTTTGACTCTGCACTTAAAATTATATATCTTCCTGTGTAGAAGGAATCTTGGTATGAAATTTTGATCACAACTAGATAACATCTATAGGGTTAACTGGGATTTTCAATTTCTGGATTTAGAGACCTGTAGCCAAAGATATGATGTTGCAAAGTTAGCTGAGTTACTGTTCATTTTGGTCAGAATTTTGTAACCAACTTAAAAAATCCATAACTTGGTCCATAGGTGCGCTATTGATGTAAAAAAAAATTCATTATTTTGATCTAAGTCTCTAATTGATAATGGAGTAAATGAAAAAGGTGGCTATGTGGCTATAATGATACAGTTTATTAGTGGAAGTTACAGGTGCAGTAGCTGGCCACTAGAACTTAACAAGATTGCCTAATGTGTGGTAGACAAGATTAAGACTTTTGCTAGTGTTTCCCTTTTTTCTTCCATGGTGTGCATGGAATGTGAATATGTGTGTGATGGTTGGACCAATATGCATGTATTTACATAACGCCCAAGAGGGCCACTTGGTTATGCACACTAAGGGTAGTGTTCTGATGGCCTACATAACATTACCAATCCTGGGAGTCTAAATGTACAATTTTGGCACCATAATTGGACTACCCCGGAGTGGGTAACAATAAGGATATCCTCGGCATGATTTCAGTAGGCAATTTCATGGCTTCAACAAATTTCCTAGCCACCTTAGACACAGGTGCACTAGTATCAAACAGAACACTAACAGGCATACCATTAAGGTAAATGTTACCTCTTAGTGCTCCTCCCTGCTCTGATGTCTCTGGCCTCTCCACTTGGAAGACTCTGCTAGCTCTCTGCACTGGAGGCCGAGGCACTAGAGGAACTGGCCTCTACTATCCCTCCTTTGGTACTCTGCCTCTAGGTCTTGCCCCAATAGGCCTTACTGGACCTTGGTCTTCTAGCCTCCTTTGAGCCTATGGGCAGTCATTGATCCAACGATCCATGGATCCACATCTTAGACACGCTTAGGTATCAAAGTAGCAAGGTTTCTTTCCATGAAACCTCCTACACTTAGGGCACCTTAGGCTAGGGAACCTCCCCTTAACCTTGCCTTCACCACCAAAATGGGAACTCTTGGCAATTCTCTTGCCATGTGGTGGCTTCTTCTACTTGCTTCCTGCCTGACTACTTTCCCCTGGTCCATTGGGAAAGTACTTAGTCTCATACTCCTCTTGCTCTACTAATAGAGCTTTCTGCACTACTTCATAGTATGTAACTGCTCCAAAACGTCTAACAGCCTTTCTAATGTCTGACCTTAGGCCACTGACAAACCTTTTGGCCTTCAATTCCTCCAGTCCATGATACTAAGGAGCATACCTTACCAAACTAATTGAATTTGTGCTCATACTCTAGGACACTGAGGTTGTCCTACCTTAGAGCATCAAATTCAGCTTGCTTCATATCCTTGATGGTATCACTGATGTACTGTTCCTAGAACAGCTGTGTGAACTCTGGCTAGCTCATCTCAATATCTCTTCCTAGGCTTCTCCCCTTCTGGAAAGAATATGTATCTTTGGTGTTTCTCCACCACATCTCTGCACTGCCTACCAAGTTGTAAGTAGCCAGTGACACCTTCTTGGTGGAGCTGAGTGGCATCCTTTCAAACATTTTTTTAATGAAGATTAGCCACTCCTCAGCTCTCTCTGGCCCAGCTCTTCCATCAAACTGTGGAGGTCTTAGGCCTTGGAACCTCTCCAACAGTCTGACCTCATCTAGGCCTTCTAGATCCTCTGATCTATGTCTCCTGGATCTGTGAGAGCCCTCTGTATGGTGATACTCTCTATGATCTCTCTACCTTCTCCTAGATCTTCTCTCATCGCCATCATCAATCTCATTTCAAGTGGAGGAATGGTCATAGATTGAGGGGTTGGTCCTGGACACCTGCCCAATTTCAGACCTTAGTCTTCTTCCTCTTGGATTTCTCCTATCCTCATCTTCCTCCTCAATGGTCTCATCATTTGAACCTTCTAACCTTCCAGAAGGAACATATTCAGATGTGTTCCTAGTATCCTCTTCTGGTTGTTATTGTGCATCCCGAACTGGTTCTGCTAGAGCTACTTGGACTTCCTGCTATTGTCCTTGAATCAACCTCATTAAGTTTTCACTGATTAGAGCTAAGTTCCTTTGAAGCTCTAACCAAACTTGAGGCACTTCAGGGTTTGGTACCCCTTGTTGCCCCTGATTCCCTCTATTCTATTCATTTCTTTGTTGCCCAGAATCATTAGAAGGCCTTTGGGGTAGTTCCCCTCTCCTTGTGGCAACCATGTTTACTTCCTAACTAATGATTCATCATAGAGCACATATAAAGATCATAAGTATTTCAATGGTACTTGACACTAGCAGCTGACCAAACTGAGTTCATGTATATAGATGCATGCAATGTAACTATATGTCATGTACATGTAAAAACCATTCTCAAACCATGCTCTGATACCAACTTCTGTTACCCACTCTGGGGTAGTTCAGTTATGGTGCCAAAATTGTGCATTTAAACTCCCAGGTTTGGTTTGTTCTGTAGGCCATCAGAACAACACCCCTAGTGTACATACTCAAGTGACCCTTTTGAGCACTATGTAAATACATGCGTATTGGTCTAACCATCACACACCTATTCACATTTCATGCACACAAAGGCAGAAAAGAAGGAAAACACTAGCACAAATCTTAATCTTGGCTATCACACATTAGGCAATCTTGTTAAGTTCTAGTGACCAGCCACTGCACCTATAACTTCCACTAATAAACTGTATCATTCTAGCCATGTACCCCACGTTTTATTTTCTCCATTATCAAGTATAGAGTTATAGAAAATCAAGGAATTTTTTTTTACATCAATAGCCCACCTATGGACCAGGTTATGGATTTTTTAAGTTGGCTACAAAATTCTGACCAAATGAACAGTAACTTGACCAAATTTGTAATGTCATATCTTTGGCTACAGGGCTCCAAATTCAGAAATTCTAAATCTCAGTTCAACCTTTTAATGTTATCTAGGTGTGGTCAAAATTTCATAAAATTATTCCTTCTACACATGGAGATATAGAACTTTAACCCCAGAGTCGAAATTCTGGCAACTTTTGGACCATTTTGCACATACTATGTTTCCAAACCATGGAAACACTTCATTCACAAGGGGAAAGCCATCCAAGGCTATCTCATATATGTTCATTACACATATGAATTATATTCCCTTCTTTTTAACAACTTTATGTGGCCAAAACATATTTTACAAGTAAGCAGCCCATCATTCACACTTAGGCAGCTTTGCACCACATCACTTACATAGCCAAAACATTACTCAAATGTTCACATACCTGTCTCATTTTACATACATTACATGTACATGAATACATGCACTACATAATGTTTTTAACTCAGCTAAATACACACCCTAAGTTACAGGAGTGCCTAAGACACAATGGACTCCAGAACAGGATGCTGGGCAGCTGTTGCACAACACAATAAGTACCACCATTAAAAATGCCAAATGTGCTCCTAAAATCACCAAAATTTCCATATCATAACTAGACATATGGAGGTTCATGTAACTGAAATTTCAGATTAAAAATGAAACCACAAAGTTTAATTTCAAGGTGATCTTTCAGCTGGACCTGAAATCACAAAATTAAGGGGAGTAAGTTTCATTGAGAAACTTAGTAAGGGTAGCACTTGGATTCAATAGGCAATGTAACCAGCATTAAAACCTGCATCCAAAGACACTAAAACACAAAGAACATAATGCATATATACAAGAAATACCAACCAAATGCAGCAGCCATTCACAACCAACAAACACATGAAATGCAGCAGTAACAATAACCATAGATTAGTCCATAAAACATGAAATAAACTTAAGTAAATTACTATGGTGGCCCTCCTCAAGCTAATGCTTGGTCTTAGGAGGATTTTAATAGTAGTTAGTACTAACTTTGGGCTCTATAAACCCTCATTTTACTGCCATCATTGTGCACTCCATACTAGGTCACAAAACCTTCAATAAGTGCACTCCCCTCACTAAGCTTGGTTCATCAAGCTCATGGCTATCTTCCAAGCTTAGCCATAGATCCATGGATGTTTGAAAATAAAGAAAAGAACCCATGAGGGCAAGAGAACCCTTACCAATGTGGGTAGGCCGAAAATCAAGCTTGATCCTTGAAGTATCCAAGAAATAGCTCTAGTTTGCTTCCAATTGTTTCCTTTTGCCTTCAAATTCAATCAATTGCAAGTTTGAAGGTGTGGTGGCTATGTAGGAAGTATGGCTGTGTTCTTGGGCTGGGGGAGGACGAAAATGAGAGAGAAATAAGTGATTTGACCACTTACATGGCCTTAAATGAGCTTCAGGGCACAAAACACACTTAACAAGCTTAACCTTGCTTTGTGTCATTTTCTTTCTCACTAATTATGGTTTATTTGTCTTAAACTCATTGGTACACATGTTTCCAACATTTTTGACTAATTGTCAGTCTTGGCTGCCTCCCCCATGGTGTGATAACCCCATAATTTCACCCTTATACTTAAGTCAAAAGCTTGAACACCTTAATGTTTACACTTGGACATTTAGGTCCTTATTGCCTTTAGTGTTTCCTTTGTCCAAACTTATCTTCCATGAGTAATTTGGTCCTCCAATAGGACTTTCATACCATTTATATCCTTCCCATAACTCTCCAAGTCTCTTTCTTGAGAGTTTTACAATTGAGTACCCTAATTTTTGAAACCTTACAAAAAAGTGCATAGGTTACTTCACAAACAAGCAATCCTGAAGGCTTTTCTTGGGGGCCAAGTTACCAACTTGGAACACTTTTAAGGAGGTGTTGATCATGCCTTTTACCCCCTACACTTCAATCACTATGGTGACAATTACACAATATAATGATTTTTAGCCATTATGACACACTTGTAAATCTCTCATTTTTTCAGGTGGTAACACTAGGTTACAGGAGTGCCTGAGACACAATGGACTCCAGAACAGGATGCTGGTGAACTGCTGGACAACACAATAAGTAACATCACAAAAAATACCAAATGTGTTATTAAAATCACCAAACTCTCCAGATCATAACTAGACATGTGGAAGTTAATGTATCTGAAATTTCATATCAAAAATCAAACCACAAATGTCAGTTTGAATGAGATCTTTCAGCTGGACCTGAAATGACAGAATTGAGGGGAGTAAGTTTCATCGAGAAACCTAGTAAGGGTAGTAGTTGGATTCAATAGGCAATGTGACCATCATTAAAACATGCATCCAAAGACACTAAAACAAAAAAAAACACAATGCATAAATACAAGATATAGCAGCCAAATGCAGCAGCCATTCACAATCAACAAACACATGAAATGCGGCAGCAACAATAACCATAGATTGGTCTAGAAAACACATAATAAACGTAACCAAATCACTATGGCAGCCCTCCTCAAGCTAATGCTTGGTCTTAGGAGGATTTTAACACTAGTTAGCACTAACTTTGGGCTCTAGAAATCCTCATTTCACTGCCATCTTTGTGCACTTCACACTAGGTCACAAAACCTTCAATAAGTGCACTCCTCTCACTAAGCTTGGTTTATCAAGCTCATGGCTCTCTTCCAAGGTTAGCCCTAGCCCCATGGTTGTTTGAAAATATAGAAAACAACCCATGAGATCAAGAGAGCCCTTACCAAAGTGGGTAGGCCAAAAATCAAGCTTGATACCTGAAGCATCCAAGCAATAGCTCTAGTTTGCTTCCAATTGCTTCCTTTTGCTTCAATTTCAATCAATTGCAAGTTTGAAGGAATGGTGGCTATGGAAGAAGTGTGGTTGTGTTCTTATGATGGAGGAGGCCGAAAATGGGAGAGAGATAAGTGAATTGGCCACTTAAATCGCCTTAAATGAGCCTAAGGGCACAAAACACACTTAAACAAGCTTAACCTTGCTTTATGTCATTTTCCTTCTCACTAATTATGGCTTCTTTGTCTTAAAATCATTTGTACACATTTTCCCAACATTTTTGACCCATTTACCAACCCTTAGCTACCTCCCCATGGTGGGATAATTCCACAATCTCAAAGTTTGACTTAAGTCAAAAGCTTGCGCACCTTAAGGTTTACACTAAGACATTTAGGTCCTTAATGCCTTTAGTGTTTCCTTTGTCCAAACTTGCCTTCCATGAGCAATTTGGTCCTTCAATAACACTTTCATACCATTCATTTCCTTCCCATTAATGTCCAAAGCTCTTTCTTGATAGTTTTGCAATTGAGTACCCAAATTTTCAAAACCTTACAAAAAAAGTCCATAGGTTGCTTGACAAGCAAGCAATCCTTGAGGCTTTTCTTGGTAGCCAAGTTACAAACCTGGAACACTTTTAAGGAAGTGTTGATCATGCCTTTTAAGCCCCACAGTTCAATCACTATGGTGAGAATTACACAATATAATGGTTTTTTAGTCATTATGACACACTTGTAATTCTCCCATTTTTGTTAGCTGGTAACATTGGTGCTAAAGGGAGAGGACCAATGAGGTCGATTCCCTATATGGTGAAGGGGCGGGGATAGCTTTTTGAGGTTATTATCTCCGAAGGTGCCCCTTACAAAAATGCATGTCTTTGGCACTTAGGACATCGCGTGACGAACTGGTGAGGGTCCTTTCTTATAATGGGCCAAAAATACCCTTGCTGAAGTAGCATTGCATTTAGGGTGTCTGTTCCAATGTGGGATCCGCTAATTCTCTCATCGACCTCTTTCCATATTACATCTATGTCTCCTTCATTAACACACCTTTTTTGTGGATTAGGGTATCTTTGCCTATACAGTTCTTCTCTAATTAAGAAAAATCTCCCTGACCTTATTCATATCTTTGCCACTTCTCGAGGATCTTCAGGCATGGAATTACTAATCAGGTATCCCTCTATGAAGTTTGTCCATCCTTTTTCCGTGGCTACTACCACCATGATGGCTTTACTCAGGGAGTTAAGCTCCTTGGTGAACTATTTCGATTTGCCCAGTATGTCTACTTCTATGTTTTTTTTTTAGGTGCCTTCTCAATCTTTATCTTGCCAAACTTCTAAATCAATTCTTTGATGAGATACTTCGGAATCAATTCTTTGATGAGATCATGATATTTTGCCAACTTTTGATCTTCGGCATCATATTCTCTTGTCAGTTTCCAAATGACTAGTTGGGAGTCACTTTAAGCCTTCAAGATCCTTATGCCTACTCCTTTTGCCAATCACAAGCGTGCAATGAGAGCTTTGCATTCAGCAATGTGTTGTTGACTTGGAATCTTAATTTGATGGGTTTTATGCCCTTTATTCCCTGGAGTCCCCGTTGTATAATACTAGCACCCTAGTGTTCTAACCCTGAAGTGCCATCTACGAAAAACACCCATTCAGGATCCTGATCTCTTAGGTTCCCTGGCATATTCTTGCTTTTTGGTAATTTGGCTATAAAGTATGCCAAGGGTCAGGCCTTTATTCCTTTTCCTAGCATGTATGCGATGTCGTATTCCCTAAGCTCAATACACCACTTTGGCAATTGCCCTGAATGATCGACCTATTAGTGTTGTGCCCAAAAGCCAATCATGAGATGATTGTATTTTTTGAAAATTGAGTAATGATATTTAATTAAGGCATTAATCTAGCAATTATGTTTCTTATTTTGTTTTTGCGTAATGTAATAAACATAATTGTAACCCTAGAATAATGATATTCTCAAAAGTCCCCGATCTAGTATTATTGTGGAGCGCGTTGCAATAGTACATAACGACTAGCATATGTGGAGACTAATATGAGATATGTAGTCTACATATGGGTACAAGTTGGAGAACTCGTGTACTGGACCGACCCACCATGAGAACACTACATTGATCATTATATGAGTGTCATAAGTGATTCTCATAGTAATCATGGTATATGAAGTCCTTTGACCTAAGATCATCAAGGTTCCCTACATGTGAGTCACATACTTTGATACTTTCCTTTGTTGCTCGTGACTGAGTGAACTTGAAGGAGGTCATTGGGTATGTCACATATCATGCGGAGGGATTTGTATGATCAAGATGGGATTTGTGCCTCCTATTTAACAGGAGTGATATCTTCGGGCCCCTTGATAGAGTAAGACTTAGAAAAATGCATGGCCATGCGCGGATGAGTTGATATACGATATCAATGTCATCAGTTTAAGTTGGTCTACTTGGTAATCAAGAAACCAAAGATTGGGCTATACGAGATTGACACATTCCATGTCTCGTGCTTAGTCTTGATATCTTGGACAAAGGGACAATAGCATATATCAGTGATGATCATAAAGGTTTAGTTGAATCATCGACAATCTTGTCACTTGGGTAGCAATAATGTGTTGCTAGATACCGCTAATTGCTTATGATCATAAATGTGATTTATGATCATTGCCAACATCGTAGGAGCCTATTGGGTCACACACATAGAGCTATTTGGATCATTAGAGTGCATGGGCTAATTATTTGGGTTATAATTTCACTTTCATTTCGTATTAAAAATGGGCTCAATAGTTGAGCCATTATTAAGCCCAAAATTAAAGCCTAATTGGATTAGGGCGTTGAAACCCATTAGGCCTGGAAGTTGAGTCTCACTATAAATACAACTTTTAGTGAGAAATTCGAAGGTCTCCTTGCCTTAGCCTCCCAAAAGGACAGCCGCACTCTTCTCTTGCAATTCCTTGGAGGACGCAAGCTAGCACTGTGAGCGCAAGAGAAACGCATTTACCGGGATGCGGTGGAAGTGTGGTGATCACAAGAGGCTCGTGTGGATACCATAGAGAGCTTGAACACGTCAACTGTTCAAGTTTTGTGATTCAACTCTACAGTTGAGTGAGAGATCTCAACCGAAAATTAGGTATGAAAATTTTTGAACACCCGATTTACCCCATTTCACTTGGATCCTGGAGGGTTTCGGCTAAATTCCGCGGCATTGTTTGGCTCCCAAAACCCAACATGACCTTCTTCATGACATCCCTTGAAGGCAAATTACTTAAGAGTATGATGGAGTGTCCTTGGGAGTACGACCTAAGTCTTTTGCTTGTCATCATCAAAGCATAGATTGCTTTTTTAAAGATCAAACATTTTGTCTTGGCTCCATTGCAAGGACTTCCTAATGTAGTACACCGGCCATTGCTTTCTCCCTTCCTCTTTGACTAGAACAGAACTTACAACTTTTTTGTTACCCACCCCGGGGTAGTCCAATTATGGTACCAAAATTGTGCATTTAAACTCCCAGGATTGGTAATGTTCTGTAGGCCATCAAAACACTACCCTTAGTGTGCATACACAAGTGGCCCTCTTTGGCACTATGTAAACACATGCATATTGGTCCAACCATCACACACATATTCACATTTCATGCACACCATTGCAGCAAAGAAGGAAAACACTAGCACAAGTCTTAATCTTGGCTACTACACAATAGGCAATCTTATTAAATTCTAGTGACCAGCCACTGCACCTGTAACTTCCACTAATAAACTGTATTATTCTAGCCACATACCACCATATTTTATTTGCTCCATTATCAATTAAAGACATAGATCAAACAAATGAATTTTTTTTTACATCAATAGCCCACCTATGGACCAAGTTATGGATTTTTGAAGTTGGTTACAAAATTCTGACCAAATGAACAGTAACTCAGCCAACTTTGCAACGTCATATCTTTGGCTACAGGGCTCTAAATTCCGAAATTCAAAATCCCAATTAACCCTCCCGATTTCCTATAGGTTCGGTCAAAATTTCATACCAATATTCATTCTACATAGGGAGTTATTAAACTTTCGGTCCAGAGTCAAAATTCTGGCAACTTTTGGACCATTTTGCCAATACAATTTTTCCAAACCATGGAAACACTTCATTCACAATGGGGAAATCCCTCCAAGGCTATCCCATATATGTACATTACACATAGGAATTACAGTCCCTTTCTTTTAACAACTTTATGTGGCCAAAACAGAATTTACAAGTAAGCAGCCCATCATTCACACTTAGGCAGCTTTGCACCACATCACTTATATACCCAAAACATTACTCAAATGTTCACATACTTGTCTCATTTTACATACAATACATGTACATGCATACATGCACTACATAATGGTCTTAACAATACGCACTCTAAGTTATAGGAGTGCCTGAGACACAGTGGACTCCAAAAATAGGATGATGGACAGCTGCTGCACAACACAATAAGTACCACCATTAAAAATACCAAATGTGCTCCTAAAATCACAAAAATTTCCATACCATAGCTAGACATATGGAAGTTCATGTACCTGAATTTTCACAGAGAAATTCAAACGAAAACTATTAATTGGAATGTTCTGTTTCAGGTGCTCCTAAAATCAACAGAAAGGGGGTAAGTTTCTTGAATGAAACTTAGTAAGGGCTTATCAATAAAATCTTCAAACTCCAGCCATATACCTGAAATCCAAAGACAATAAAACACAAAATTACAATACAAAAACACAAATATACACATCCAAATGCACAAACAAACACAGCAACAAACATATGAAATGCTGGCAGCAATAACACATTAGGATTAGTCCATAATCATGCAATTAAACATTAAGAACTCACTATGGCAGCCCTCCTCAAGCTATTGCTTGGTATTAATAGGTCATTAGGTCTTAGTTAGTACTAACTTGGGCCCTAGAAACCTTGAATTTCACTGCCATAACAGAGCACCAAAGCTGTAGGGTTAAAACCCTTGGTGTAATTTCCCCTTTAACCTAAACTTGGTTCATCAAGCTCTTGGCTCTCTTCCAAGCTTAAGGGCTTAGGTTCATGGATTTTTGGGCATCTCTATTGAACAATAAACAGCCATGAAACCCAGATAAAACCCTTACCTTTTGCTGGAAACCCAATAAACCCTTTGTAAACCCGAAAACTAGGGATTATAGCCTTCCTTGATGCTTGGGTTGTTTTCTCTTGCTTTCTCTTGATTACTTGCAGTAAGATGGCTATGGTGGATGGTGGAGGAGCTCAAAGAGATGAGTCTAGCAGGTGGAGGTCTAATTTTGGGAAGAAAATTGGTGAAAATGATTTTTTTCTAGCTTTATTTCTTTATTTATCTTTAGTAATGGCATGTTCGCAAATTTTGCAAACTTCAAGCCACACTTGGACAGATTATTTCCAGATATTTTGGCTGGGAAAATGACATATTTTGACCTCTTTTAACCTTGGTCAAAATTCATTTTCACCTTAGAAAAAATCTAGGACACTTAAGCACCTTAGTTGTCATTATGCCATAAATGGCAAACTTTGCCTCTTTGGGCACTTTGGTCCCCAACAATATATTTAATTCCTTCCATGTTCTTTCTTCATAATTCCATCCATATCCTTTCTTCATAATTCCATCCATGTCCTTTCCATAGCCATATTTAGAGATTTGTGCGATTGAGTACCCAATCTTTGTAACCTTACAATTTAGTCCATAGGTTACTTGAAAATCAGGCAATATACCAATGCTTTCGTAAGGACCAAGCTATCATTGTTTTTGTCACTTAAGGGAGTGTATATTGAATACTTTACACTTCACAATTCATACACTATGGTGAAAATTAAAGCATATAAGTTTAAGTCCTTATGCTATAATTTTCCCATTTTGTGAAGGTGGTAACATTTTTCGCTGATGGCATGGTAAAGTATGAGAGGTTCTCCCTCCTTGGGCTATCAAAGTATCCATAAGAAGGACAAGTAGTTTTTTAGTTTATCCTAAGCTTTTTGACACTCTTCATTCCAAGGGTGTTCTTTGGAGCTTAATCCAATGTCACTATTGCATGCCTTGGTCAGTACTTTGAAAAATGGTCAACACAAATCAACATACCTAGAATTAAATTGGCTAAGCACGATTATTCTCCCAATGAGCCTTTAAATATCCTTGATAATTGTGAGTGGTTAGCATTTGATGAGGGTCTTGATCTTTCTTGGATTAACATCTTTGCCTCTCTCAGATACGATAAAACCAAGAAACTTACCAGCTGTTGCTCCAAATACTCATTTTGTTAGGCTTACGATGAATTTTGTTTGTTCAGAGCTATTAGAAGGTTTCCTGTAGGTTTATGGCATGACTACTTGGTAATTTTCTTGTAACTATCACGTTAGCAACATATACTTCCATGTTCCCACTGATATGGGGATCGAACACCTTTTTCTTCAACCTTTGATATATGACTCCTACATTCTTGAGGCCGAACGGCATTCTCTCATACTACTATGCTCCTAAATTAGTTATGAATGACATTTTTCTTTATCTTTAAGGTTCATCCAATTTTGGTGATACCCACTAAACGCATCTAGGAAGCTCAGTAGTCAATATTTGGCAATGGAATCCACTAGTCGGTCAGTTGAGGGCAAGGGATATGAATCCATGGGATATGCATCATTGACACCACTGAATTTGATACACATTCGAAGTTTGTCACTTCCTTCCTTTGTGACAATGATGATGTTGCTAAGCCAGTCGGGATATTTAACTTCTTGTATTATACTGACTTCTAGGAGGCATTGGATTCTTTTCTTAACAAAGTCATTCTTGTGTGTTGATATACTATGCATTTTCTGTCGAATGGGCTTAACTTTTGAATGCACCTTAACACTATGTTGGAATATGTTTGAATTTATTCTGGGCATATCCGTTAGGGATTAAGCAAATAGATCCATGTTTATTAACAAAAGAGATGCAAGCTTAATTTTCTCATCATCGGCTAGATGTTTCCCGACTCAAGTACTTCGGCCAACAGCAAGTTACTGGTTCTTAGTTTTTATCTTCTCATTATTACATTTTTCCTCCTTTATTTTACTTTTGGTAGGCATGTTGTCCCTTACCATGTCCTAAACGTGGACTTTGGTAGAGGTTTGCCTTGCTTTGAAAAACACTTTTTGCTCCTCAACTTCATCAATGAATATTTCAGCATCCCCATCTTTGATCTCAAATGTGACAGTCATGTATTTTATGTTAGTCTAAAGGTGAAGGATTCCCTAAGTTTTTTTGTCAAGGATGGCATTGTAGGATGAAGGAACTTCTATGTCGATGAACCTTATCATTGTGGAAGTAAAGTGTTCTTCCCCTAAGTGGACTGAAGTTCCTTTTGGCATTAATGGCATGTTGATCCATCCTAAGGCTAGGTGTTACATGGGGCCAACCCTAGATATAGGTGAAGTCATAGGTTGGAGCTAACTTTTGAAAATCCTCATCCTTGGCATCAAACAGGCAAACTGTTACCACCTCACAAAAATGGGAGAACTACAAAGTATGGCATAATTGTAAAAAACCATTATATTGCGTAATTCTCATCATAGTGATTGAAGTGAAAGGGGTAAAGGGGATGATTAATGCCTCCTTAAATGTGTTCTAAGATGGTATAACTTGGCCTCCAAGAAAAGCCGTAAGGATTGCTTGTTTGTCAAGTAACCTATGGACCTTTTTGTAAGGTTTTGGAAGCTCGGGTACTTAATTGGAAAACCATTAAGAAAGATATTTGAAGAGTTATGGGAAGGACATGAATGGTATGAAAGTGCTATTGGAGGACAAAATTTACTTACAAAAGAAAAGTTTGGACAACATAAACACTACAGGCATCAAGAACCTAAATGTCCTAGTGTAAACCTTAAGATGTTCAAGTTTTTGACTTAAGTCAAAGGGTGAAATTGTGAAGTTATCCCATCATGGGGGAGGTTGGATATGGCTTGAAAAATGGTAAAAAAATATGGGAAAAATGTAGACCAATGAGTTTAAGACAAAGAAACCATGGTTAGTGAGAAGGAAAATGACATAAAGCATGATTAAGGCTAATAAGGGTGTTTAGTACCCTAAAGCCAATTCAAGAAGCCAAACTCAATTTTGCTCCCTCATATTCGACCCAACCAGCCATCACCAACCTTCACACTTCCTCCATAGCTCCTCCATAGCCACCATACCTCCAAGGTTGAAGCTAGAAGGCATTGAAAGGAAGAAAGGGCAACTAGAAGCTATTTGGTGCTAAGACTTGAATGCAGCTAGGATCAAGCTCCAATTTTAGCATACACTCATGGTAAGGAGTTCTCTTACTCTTATGGAATGTTTACTATGTTTACAAGCATCCATTGAGCTATGGCTAGGATTGGAAGAGAGCCATGAGCTTGATGAACCAAACTTAGTGAGGGGAGTGTACTTAGTGAAGGTTTTATGACCTAGTGTGAAGTGCATAGTGATGGTAGTGAATTTAAGGGTTTCTAGAGTGAAAAGTTAGTACTAACTAGTGTTAAAACTCTCCTAAGGCTAAAATTATGCTTAAGGAGGGCTACCATATTGATCTACTTATGTTTATTATGTCTTTGATGGACTAACCAATGAATGTTGTTGCTGCCAATTACATATGTTTGGTGTTTGTGAATGATTGCTGCATTTGGTTGCTCTATATTGGAAATATGCATTGTAATTTCTTTTGTTTTATTGTATTTGGATGTAGATGATTGCTAAAGGTTACTTTACCTTATTGTTAAAGTGTTCTTCTTACTAAGTTTCTCCATGAAACTTAACTCCCCTCTAATCTGCCCATTTCAAGTCCTGCAGAAATATCACATTCAAAGTGACCTTTTTCATTTGAGTTTTGATCTAAAATTCCAAGCACATGAACGTCCATGTGCCTAGTAATGATTTGAAAATCTTAGTGATTTTAGGAGCACATTTGGTATTTTTCGTGATGGTGCTTATTGTGTTACGCAGCAGCTGTCCAGCATCCTATTTTGGAGTGCCTTATGGATTAAGCATCTCCTATGACTTGGGTGCATGTCTTTTGCTGAGTTAAGGCCATGATGTAGTGCATGGATGCATGTACATGTTAGACATGTAAATTTTGGACAATGAATGTGAACATTTGTGGGCTAAATGGCTATGTATGTGAAGCTATGCATAAGCTATCTAAGTGTGAATGATAGGTTGCTTGTTTGTAGATTCTATTTTGTCGACATAAAGTTGCTAGATGCAAGAGAATATAATTCCTATGTGTATTGTACATGTATGGGGTAGACTTGGAGGGCTTACCCCTTCTGAATAAAGTGTTTGCACACTTATGAAATTTTGTATGGGCATAATAGTCATAAAGTGAACAGAATTTTGACCCTGCACTCAAAGTTCTATATCTCCCTATGTAGAATGAATCTCGGCATGAAATTTTGGCCACACCTAGAGCACAACAATAGGTTTAATTGGGATTTTAAATTTATTTATTTGGAGCCTTGTATCCAAATTTATTACATTGCAAATTTGGCTGATTTACAGTTTATTCGATCAAAATTTTGTAACTAACTTAAAAAATCTTTAATTGGTCCATAGGTGGGCTATTAATGTAAACCCAAATTACATGGTTTGGTTTAAGTCTTTACTTGATAATGAAGCAATGAAAATGGAGGGGTACATGGCTAGATTAATATAGTTTTTTTGGATAAAGTTTTTGGGTGCAGTGGCTAGTTACTTAAACTAAACAAGATTGGCTAATGTGTGGTAGCCAAGATTAAGACATGTGCTAGTGTTTTCCTTCCTTGCTACCATAGTGTGTATAAAATGTGAATACATGCATAATGGTTGGACCGATATACATGCATTTACATAGTGCCAAGAGGACTACTTGGGTATGCACACTAAAGGTATTGTCCTGATGGCGTACAGAACATGCCTGCCCTAGGAGTCTTAAATGCACAATTTTGGTACCATAACTGGACTACCCTAGAGTGGGTAATAGATGTTGGTATCAGAGCATGGTTAAAGTATGGTTTGTACATGTACATAGCATATAGTTGCATCCTGCATGCTAGCTACATACATGAACTCAATTTGGTCAGCTGCTAGTGTCAAGTACCATTAAAATAACTATGATATTTATACGTGCTCTATAATGAATCATGAACACTATAAGTAATTATGGTTGTCACAAGGAGAGTGGAACCACATCAAAGGCCTCCCACTGAGCATAGACAACAAAGAAATGGACAGGAATGGTAGAATCAGTGCTAACAGAGGGCACCAAACCCTAAAGTGCCATAGATTTGGTTAGAGTTTCAGAGGAATTTAGCTCGAATCAATGAAAACTTAGTAAGGTTGATACATGCACAACCACAAAGAGAACAAGTTCAAAATGTACAGCAACAAGTAAAAGAGGAAACTAGGAACACATCTGAATATATTTCTTCTAGAAGATCAAAACATACAAATGATGAAAGTATTGAGGTGGAAGATGAGGTGAGGAGAAATCCAAAAGGAAGAAGAGTGAGATCTAAGGTTGTTCAGGTGTCCAGGGCTAATCTCTTAGTCTATGACCATTCCTCCACTCTGAATGAGATCAAGGAAGGCCATGAAAGAAGAAGTAGAAGAAGGCATAGAGATCATAGAGAGCATCATCATTCTAAAGGTTCTCACAAATCCATGAGACAGAGAGTAGGGGATCTGGAAGGCCCATATAAGGTCAGACTATTGGAAAGGTTCCAAGGACTAAGACCTCCATAATTTGATGGAAAATAATGACCAAAAAGAGATTAGGAGTGGTTTATCTTCATAGAAAAGATGTTTGAGAGGATGTCACTAAGCTCCACCAAGAAAGTGTCACTGGCTACTTATAATTTAGTAGACAATGCAGAAATGTGGTGGAGCCGCACCTAAGATAGATATCCTGTCCAGAGCGGTAGAAGGCCATGAAGAGATATAGAGATGAGCTATCTATAGTTGACTCAGTTTTTTCAGGAGTAGTATGTCAGTGATGCCATCAAGGACTTGAAGCAAGCTAAATTTGATGCTGTAAGTTAGGACAACCTGAGTGTCCTAGAGTATTAGCACAAATTCAATCGGTTGGTGATGTATGTTCCTCAATATCAGGGACTATAAGTGTTGAAGGCTAAGAGATTTGTTAGAGCTCTAAGATTAAACATCAGAAGGGCTGTGAGGCCATTTACGGTAGTGATATACTATGAGGTAGTCCAGAAGGCCCTTTTGGTAGGGCAAGAGGAGTATGAGAGTAGGTACTTTCCTAGTCCACCTGGGGAAAGTAGGCACATAGGAGGCAAGTAGAAGAAGCCACTACATGGTAAAGAAATTGCCAAGAGTTCTAATCCAGATGGTGTGGGCAAGGTTAAGGGAAAGGCCCCTGGTCTAAGGTGCCCTAAGTTTAAGAGGTTTCATGGGGAAAAAACCTTGTTATTTTGACATCCAGGCATGTCTATGATGTCGTGCAATGGATCATTGGATCAAAGATTACCCACATGCTCAAGAAAAAAGACAAGAAGACCAAGGTCTAGTGAGACCTCCTGGAGCATCCAGGGAGGGACAGTAGAGACCAGTTCCTCTAGTGCCACGACCTCTAGTGTAAAGAGCTAGCTAAGTGTTCTAGATGGAGAGACCAGAGTCACCATAGCAGGGAGGAGCACTAAGAGGTAAAATTTACTTAAATGATGTGCCTGTTAGTGTTCTGTTTGATACTGGTTCATCTGTTGATGCCATGAAGTTGCCCACTAAAATCTTGCCTAGGATATCCTTAGTGAAAACAGTAGGTAGTTAATGTCTTTTCACTAATGATCTAGCTAAGGATTGTGCCCAAAAGGCCAATCATGAGATGATTGTATTTTTGCACATTGAGTCATGATATTTTATTAAGGCATTAATCCAGCAATTATGTTTGTTGTTTTGTTTCTGCGTAACTTAATAAACATAATTGTAACCCTAGAATAATGATATTCTTAAACGTCCTTGGTCTAGTATTATTGTGGAGCGGGTTGCAATAATACGTAATGACTAGCATATGTGGAGACTAATATGAGATATGTAGTCTACATATGGGTACAAGTTGGAGAACTTGTGTACTGGACCGACCCACATGAGAACATTACATGGATCGTTATATGAGTGTCATAAGTGATTCTCATAGTGATCATGGTATATGTAGTCCTTCGACCTAAGATCATCAAGGTTCCCTACATGTGAGTCACATACTTTGATACTTTCCTTTGTTGGTCGTAACTGAGTGAACTTGAAGGAGATCATTGGGTATGTCACATATCATGCCGGGGGATTTGTATGATCAAGATGGCATTTGTCCCTCCTATGTAACGGGAGTGATATCTTCGTTCCCCTTGATAGAGTGAGACTTAGAAAATGCATGGCCATGCTCGGATGAGTTGATATATGATATCAATGTCATCAGTTTAAATTGGTCTACTCGGCAATCAAGAAACCGAAGATTGGGCTATATGAGAGTGACACATTCCATGTCTCGTGCTTAGTCTTGATATCTTGGACAAAGGGACAATGGCATATATCGGTGATGATCATAAAGGTTTAGTCGATTCACCGACAATCTTGTCACTTGGGTAGCAATGATGTGTTGCTAGACACCGCTCATTGCTTATGATCATAAATGTGATTTATGATCATTGCCAACATGGCAAGAGCCTATTGGGTCGCACACATAGAGCTATTTGGATCATTAGAGTGCATGGGCTAATTATTTGGGTTATGGTTTCACTTTAATTTCGTATTAATAATGGGCCAAAGAGTTGAGCCATTATTAAGCCCAAAATTAATTCCTAATTGGATTAGGGCTTTGAAACCCATTAGGCCTGGAAGTTGAGTCTCACTATAAATATAACTTCTAGTGAGAAATTCACAGGTCTCGTTGCCCTAGCCTCCAAAAGGGACAACCACACTCTTCTCTTGCAATTCCTTGGAGGACGCAAGCTAGCACTGCGAGTGCAAGAGAAACGTATCTGCCGGGACGTGGTGGAAGCATGCTGATCCCGAGAGGCTCGTGTGGATACCATAGAGAGCCTGAACACGTCAACTGTTCAGGTTTTGTGATTCAACTGTACAGTTGAGTGAGAGATCTAAATCGAAAATTAGGTATGAAAATTTTCGAACACTCGGTTTACCCCGTTTCACTTGGATCCTGGAGGGTTTCGATTAAATTCCGCTGCGCTGTTTGGCTCCCGAAACCCATCAGTGAGCTAGTAGTAGGAAAGACTAAGGTTATAACTAATATGCTAGTGTTGGATATTCGTAAGTTTGATATAGTATTGGCTATGAATTGGCTTGCTATGCATAACATAAGAATTGATTATGCTAAGATAGAAATCACACTATTTGATGATGAAGTCTATGAATTAGTGAATTCTAAGGAAATAGTGTATCAAATGCATTTCATGGAACTAGAGGTGTTAGATTAAATACCTATGATTTTTTAGCATGAATACAGTTATACATTTAATGGCTTCGATTATGATGAAGAAGTAGATAGAATACCTGCAGTGAGAGACTTTCCACAAGTCTTTCCTAAAGATATGCTAGGTATTTATCCACTAAGGGAGATTGAGTTTGAGATCAAGCTGCAACCAGGAGCTTGTCCAATATCCATTCCTCATTACAGAATGCTTATCACAGAAATGAATGAGCTCACGAAACAACTTGTTGAACTTATTGAAAAATAATGCCAAGTGTTTCACTATGGGGAGCTCCAGTGCTCTTTGTCGAAAGGAAGGATGGATTATTGAGACTATGCATTGACTATATGGACCTTAATGTAGAGACTATAAAAAAAAAGTATCCACTCCCTAAGATTGAGGATCTATTTGATCAACTAAAAGGAGCTAAGATCTTCTCCAAGATTGATTTGACTAGATACTTCCAATTGAGAGTAAAGGACAAGGCTATTCCTAAGAATGCATTTAAGATTAGATATGGGCATTATGAGCACACAGTCTTGCCATTTGGTTTGACTAATTTTGTTAGCACTTCATAAAAATGGGAGAATTACAAAGGTGGCATAATGGTCAAAAACCATTATATTGTGTAATTCTCATCATAGTGATTGAAGTGTGGGGGGTAAAATGCATGATTAAAAGTTCCTTAAAAGTGTTCCAAGTTGGTAACTTGACCCCCAAGAAAAGCCTTAAGGATTGCTTGTTTATCAAGCAACCTATGAACTTTTTTGTAAGATTTTGGAAATTCGGGTACTCAATTGCAAAACTTTCACAAAAGAGATTTGGGGAGTTATAAGAAGGATATGAATGATATGAAAATTCTATTAGAAAACCAAATTGCTTATGGAAGACAACTAATAACAAAGAAAACACAAAAAGGCATAAAGGACCTAAGTGCTCTAATGGAGGCCTTAAGATGTGTATGTCTTTGACTTAAGTCAATTGGTGAAATTGTGGGGTTATTCCACACTAGGGAGGGTAGCTAAGGCATGGGAAAAGGAAGTCAAATGTGGGCGAATAAATTAAGGTTAATAAACTATGGTCTTGTAGCAACGAAAATGACATAAAGCATGGTTAAGACTAGTAAAGTGTGTTTGTGCACTTAAGACGAATTAAAGTCCATCTTGGTCCTTATCTCTCCACAATTTTGGCCTTCACCAGCCAAAAGAAAGCAAACCCTCTCCTTTACACTTCCTCCATAGGCACCATACCTTCAAACTTAAAGCTACTTGAAATTGAAGGCAAAAGAAAGCAATCAGAAGCAAACTAGAGCTATTGCTTCAGTGCTTAAAGGATCAGGCTTAAAAAGCCTACCTATCTTGGAAAGGGGTCTCTTGCTCTTATGGATTTTTAACTATATTTTCAAGCATCCATGGGGCTAGGGCTACGCTTAGAAGAGAGCCATGAACTTGATGAACCAAGCTTAGTGAGGGGAGTCCAATTATTGAAGGTTTTGCGACCTAGTGTGAAGTGCACACTAATAGTAGCAAATTGAAGGTTTTCTAGAGCCCAAAGTTAGTACTGACTAGTGTTAAAACTCTGCTAAGACCAAGCTTAAGCTTAAGGAAGGCTGCGATAATGATTTACATAAGTTTATTGCATGTTTTATGGACTAACCAATGGTTTATGTTACTACTGCATTTCATGTGTTTGTTGGCTGTGAATGGCTACTGCATTTGGTTGCTGTATCTTGTATATATGCATTTTGGTTTTGACATGGCCACCCTCGGCCCTACACAGGAAGCCTGTGAGAATGAGTCTCATGGTGGTTGCAATTGGCTGGTTATATATGTCTACGGATTAAAACTACATGATATTAGTTGATTAACCTAGAATATGTAGGATGCATGCTATTTGTGCTTTGACTTAAGCTAAAAGAAATCATAAGAACATTCACTTGGCTAAGTATTTTCATAGAAAACATGCTCAAATACTCAAAGCATACAAAATAAACATTTGTATTGACATTACTACACATATTAACCATGTAAGGGCATTCACAAAAAGTAGTCTAATGTCCCTCACCCAAGAAGAACCCTAGAGTCTACTGATATAGGAGGCAACTAGGCATAAACATATTTAAGCCTCTACTGAGATCATCCTAACTAACTGTTGGGTTTCGGGAGCCAAACAGCGCAGCGGAATTTAACCGAAACCCTCCAGGATCCAAGTGAAACGGGGTAAACCGGGTGTTCGAAAATTTCATACCTAATTTTCGGTTGAGATCTCTCACTCAACTGTAGAGTCGAATCACAAAACCTGAACAGTTGACGTGTTCAGGCTCTCTATGGTATCCACACGAGCCTCTCGGGATCACCACGCTTCCACCACGTCCCGGCAGATGCGTTTCTCTTGCGCTCGCAGTGCTAGCTTGCGTCCTCCAAGGAATTGCAAGAGAAGAGTGCGGCTGTCCTTTTGGGAGGCTAGGGCAAGGAGACCTGCGAATTTCTCACTAGAAGTTGTATTTATAGTGAGACTCAACTTCCAGGCCTAATGGGTTTCAAAGCCCTAATCCAATTAGGATTTAATTTCGGGCTTAATAATGGCTCAACTCTTTGGCCCATTATTAATATGAAATTAAAGTGAAACCATAACCCAAATAATTAGCCCATGCACTCTAATGATCCAAATAGCTCTATGTGTGCGACCCAATAGGCTCTTACCACGTTGGCAATGATCATAAATCACATTTATGATCATAAGCAATGAGCGGTGTCTAGCAACACATCATTGCTACCCAAGTGACAAGATTGTCGGTGATTCGACTAAACCTTTATGATCATCCCCGATATATGCCATTGTCCCTTTGTCCAAGATATCAAGACTAAGCACGAGACATGGAATGTGTCACTCTCGTATAGCCCAATCTTTGGTTTCTTGATTACCGAGTAGACCAACTTAAACTGATGACATTGATATCATATATCAACTCATCCGAGCATGGCCATGCATTTTCTAAGTCTCACTCTATCAAGGGGCCCGAAGATATCACTCCCGTTACATAGGAGGGACAAATCCCATCTTGATCATACAAATCCCTCCGCATGATATGTGACATACCCAATGACCTCCTTCAAGTTCACTCAGTTACGAGCAACAAAGGAAAGTATCAAAGTATGTGACTCACATGTAGGGAACCTTGATGATCTTAGGTCGAAGGACTACATATACCATGATCACTATGAGAATCACTTATGACACTCATATAACGATCCATGTAGTGTTCTCATGGTGGGTCGGTCCAGTACACAAGTTCTCCAACTTGTACCCATATGTAGACTACATATCTCATATTAGTCTCCACATATGCTAGTCATTATGTATTATTGCAACCCGCTCCACAATAATACTAGACTAGGGACGTTTAAGAATATCATTATTCTAGGGTTACAATTATGTTTATTACGTTACGCAGAAACAAAACAACAAACATAATTGCTGGATTAATGCCTCAATAAAATATCATGACTCAATGTGCAAAAAATACAATCATCTCATGATTGGCTTTTTGGGCACAACACTAACAATCTCCCACTTGCACTAAAAGCCAATCATCCATGTATCTAATACCGATGGACCTAGAATGGCTATCATGCTTCTGCTGCGTAAGGGGCTTTGTCAGTGGATCAGCAATGTTGCTGTCTGTCGAAGTCCTGCATATCCTTACATCACCCCTCTCGATGATCTCCCTGATGAGATGATAGCGTCGGAGTATGTGTTTGGATCGCTGGTGAGATCGAGGTTCCTTAGCCTGTGCGATTGCTCCATTGTTGTCACAATAGAGCTCTATCGGGTCGGCAATGCTTGGAACCACTCCAAGTTCAGTGATGAACTTCTTGATCCAAACTGCCTCCTTCGCAGCATCAGAGGCGGCAATGTACTCAGATTCTGTTGTAGAGTCAGCTACTGTCTCTTGCTTTGAACTCTTCCAGCTCACAGCACCACCACCAATACAAAACACATAACCAGATTGCGATCTAAAATCATCCTTATCGGATTGGAAGCTTGCATCGGTGTAACCCCTTACAACGAGCTCATCTTCACCTCCAAAGACCAAGAATGCATCCTTAGTCCTTCGTAAGTACTTAAGGATGTTCTTAACAGCTGTCCAGTGACTCTCACCAGGGTTCGATTGGTACCTACTCGTCATGCTCAAAGCATATGAGACATCGGGACGAGTACATATCATGGCATACATGATAGATCCAATTGCTGAGGCATATGGAATCTTACTCATGCGCTCTCTCTTCTCAGGTGTACTCGGACACTGAGATCTAGAAAGAGTGATACCATGTGACATGGGCAAGAATCCTTTCTTGGAATCTTGCATGCTAAACCTCTTTAGCACCTTGTCAATATATGTACTTTGACTTAGGCCAAGAAGCTTTCTAGATCTATCTCTATAGATCCTGATGCCTAACACATAGGCTGCTTCACCCAAGTCCTTCATAGAGAAACATTTCCTTAGCCAAGTCTTCACAGACTGTAGCTCAGGAATGTCATTCCCGATGAGTAGTATGTCATCTACATACAACACCAAGAAGACAATAGCGCTCCCACTAACCTTCTTGTAGACACAAGGTTCATCTTCATTTTTGATAAAACCAAACTCTTTGATTGCATCATCAAAACGAAGATTCCAACTTCGAGAAGCTTGCTTCAGTCCATAAATGGACCTTTGCAATTTGCACACTTTATTGGCATTCTCAGGAGTGACAAAACCCTCAGGTTGTGTCATGTACACATCCTCAAGTAGCTTTCCATTTAGGAATGCAGTTTTGACATCCATTTGCCATATCTCATAATCATAGTGTGCAGCAATAGCAAACAAAATTCGGATGGATTTAAGCATAGCAACTGGTGAAAAAGTTTCATCATAGTCAATACCATGAATTTGCTTGAAACCTTTTGCAACCAATCGTCCCTTAAAGGTAATCACATTACCATCCATGTCAGTTTTCTTCTTGAAAACCCATTTGCACCCTATGGGTTTTACCCCTTCAGGTGGGTCAACCAAAGTCCATACTTGGTTTTCATACATGGATTCCATCTCGGATTTCATGGCCACTAGCCACTTCTCAGAGTCAGGCCCCGACATAGCTTGTTGGTAGGTTGTGGGCTCATCCTGATCCATGAGCATCACATCACCGGTGTGAGTCACAAGAAATCCATATCTCTCGGGCTCACGCCGAATCCTACCAGACCTACGTGGGCTCTGTGCTACAGGAACAGACTCTTGAACCACAACATCTTGTGGTGTCTGTTCAGGTTCCATTTCAGGTTCGATGTCTCCTTGTTGTTCTTGAATTTCTTCAAGTTCTACTTTCCTCCCACTAGTTCCTTTAGAGATAAACTCTTTCTCTAAAAAGACACCAGTTCGAGCAACAAACACTTTTTGCTCAGAAGGATTGTAGAAATAGTAACCCTTTGTTTCTTTGGGATACCCAACAAAAAGGCATTTTTGAGATTTGGGCCCTAGTTTGTCAGAGGATTGACGTTTCACATAAGCGTCACAGCCCCAAATCTTCATAAAAGACAAATTGGGACACCTCCCACTCCATATCTCATATGGTGTCTTTTGAACCGATTTAGATGGAACTCGGTTTAGTGTAAAAGCGGTTGTCTCTAGAGCATGTCCCCAAAAGGAGTTTGGAAGGTCAGCTTGACTCATCATAGAGCGAACCATGTCTAACAGAGTTCGATTTCTCCTTTCAGATACACCATTCCATTGAGGTGTACCTGGTGGAGTGAGTTGTGATACTATACCACACTCCTTCAGATAGTCAAGGAATTCTCGATCCAAGTACTCTCCACCTCGATCTGATCGAAGCACTTTGATACTCTTCCCGAGTTGATTCTCTACTTCATTCTTGAATTCTTTGAACTTTTCAAAGGATTCTGACTTGTGTCTCATAAGATACACATAGCCATATCTGCTGAAGTCATCAGTGAAAGTAATGAAGTATTGGAAACCTCCTCTAGCTTGTGTAGACATAGGGCCACATACATCACTATGTATGAGTCCTAGTAAGTCATTAGCCCTTTCACTTTGCCCTGTGAATGGGGCTTTGGTCATCTTGCCCAACAAACATGACTCACATGTCTCATATGATTCAAAATCAAATGAGTCCAAGAGTCCATCCTTATGGAGCTTGGATATGCGGGTCTCATTTATATGGCCCAAGCGACAGTGCCAGAGATAGGTCGGGTTCGAATCATTTAATCTGACCTTCTTGGTATTCACATTATAGATTGGATCTTCGAGGTCTAGAACATACAACCCATTGCTAAGTTGAGCACTACCATAAAAGATTTCATTCAAATAAATAGAACAACATTTGTCCTTTATTATAAATGAAAAACCTTTCTTGTCCAAACAAGAAACAGAAATCAAATTTCTACTAATAGTAGGCACAAAGTAGCAGTTGTCTAATTCTAAAACTAATCCACTAGGTAAAGTGAGAACATAAGTCCCTACGGCTAAGGCAGCAACCCTTGCTCCATTTCCAACACGTAGGTCCACTTCACCTCGGGCCAATCTTCTACTTCTACTTAGATCCTGCACATTTGCACAAATGTGAGATCCACATCCAGTATCCAATACCCAAGATGAGGAAGTAGAAAAGTTAGCCTCTATAACAAAAATACCTGAAGTGGAAGTCTTACTTCCCTTTTCCTTAGCAAGTTCTTCAAGATAGAGCTTGCAATTGCGCTTCCAGTGTCCAGGTTGCTTACAATGGAAGCACTCCCCTTCCTTTGCCACACCACCCTTTGGTTTCAGTGCAGCTGAAGAAGAACTAGCATTGGACTTTCCATTAACTTTTATCCTTCTTCTTGTTGGCTTTTCCCTTTCCCTTGCCCTTTTGAACCATAAAAATGGGCTTAGCCTTCTTAAGGTTTTGCTCAGCAGTTCTCAACATGTTGAGTAATTCAGGAAGGGACTTGTCAAGGTCGTTCATGTTATAGTTCATGACGAACTGACTGTAGCTTTCAGGCAACGATTGCAAGACTACATCGATAGCCAACTCTTTTTGAGGAGCAAATCCCAAATTCTCAAGATTCTCAATGTACCCAATCATCTTGAGCACATGAGGACCCACGGGACTTCCCTCAGACATCTTGCACTGAAACAATGCCTTAGAGGTCTCAAACCTCTCATGCCTAGCTTGCTCTTGGAAAAGCATTTTGAGATGTTCGATCATATCGAACGCCCCCATGTTCTCATGTTGCTTCTGAAGCTCAGATTCCATGGTAATAAGCATGAGGCATGCAACATCCAAAGCATCATCAGAATGCCTCTTGTGAGCATCCCTTTCAGCTCTTGGAGCAGTGGCAGCAGGCTCATTCGGAATGGGCTGCTCTAGGACATAAGCCTTTCTCTCTTGTTTGAGGACTATCCTCAAGTTTCGGTACCATTTGAGAAAGTTGGTCCCATTCAGTTTTTCCTTCTCAAGGATCGATCGCAACGAAAGTGTCGATGTGTTTTGTGCCATGGTTATCTACAACAGTAAATATGCAGTGTAAGAGTCATGTATTTTAATTCATTTAATAAGGACTTTTATTAAACGATACTCCCACTATTTTCCTCAAAATAATAACCCTCGATATTATTTCGGAACACCTCGGCGCTAAGGTATTCTAGTGGGCCAAGATCCATATTTGACCACAACCTGAGTCAGCTTTGGCTTTTCTCTCAAGTTACAGCTATTTAGGTAGGCAACTCCTTGCCAATTGCATCTTATGCAACTCTTGGATAGTTGGGTGAACAACACTTGTCCAAGCTCATCTCATGAACTTAAGCCCAACTCTATGCCTCTAAGTCCCTAATCCTATTAGGATGACTTAGTTAAGTCGAACCCAAAGTTAGCAGTTTGGATATCACTATTATCCCATCGCGCCTTACCAAGATGAACATAGGTGCTTTGCTTTGGCAAACCCACCTAATGTTGATCAAAGTCTTGACGAGTGCCAACATTTGGAAGGCATCACATTTAATGACTTAATATTTGTTTGAGGGATTTTTCTTTTGATCTCACCAATTTGTTATCTCCGGTTGTTTTATACATGCATCACATACAAATATAAAACATGCATCTCATGCTTACAAGAAAATAAACGTGACATGGTTATAGCCCAAACTATGCGATATTCTCAAGCCAATGAGAATATCATAAAAGCCTAAGAAAAGAAAAGAGTCTTCACAAGCTCCTTCTCTTCCTTTCTTGGTTGCCCTTTTGTTGTCACCTCCTTGGACATACCACCTTGGATGATCCTTGGACATACCACCTTGGATGATCCCATAATGCACCATTACATCAATAATAGAAACCTCGAGTTACATTCGAGGGGAGTAAGGTGAGAAGAGAATGTACAATGAGAGTGATAAGAAAAGGCACGACTCGCAGGCCGTATTTACAAGTACAACCAATCAAGGGCTATAACCATGCACCATGCTTCAAACACCAATCAGCATATCATGTCAAATCTCATTCAACAAAGATGCATGCCAATTTTCGCGTGTTGATTAACCAGTTTTTATTTATGTGGCGCTTCGCATACGGCGGTCCCGCTGGCCTGTCAGTGGGCGGTGGTTCCGCTGACCGGTCAGCGGACGAGGTCAAGGGGAGCCGCCCTTGCGGGGGGCGTGGGGGGCAGCGCCCCCCTGCGCAAAAAATTTTCTTACAATTGCTTAGCCCGAAATCTTGTATTTTGAGAAAGTAGGCACCCGAGACTCCTCTATTCGAGCCACCAAAAATACCTTACTTTCGGTGCCCGAACAGGCTGAATCCGAACCAAGCTAGGGTTTTTGCAACTATTGCAAGAATCCTAATCCATATAGGTATCTCATACCATTCAATTTGAGGTTAATCTCATTAACCAATTTGTGTCGTTTCTTCATATATCTCATATGTTCATTACGAATTCCAGTTTCATGCATCTTGAATCAATCTAATTAATCATGGCCGAAAAGCAACCGAACACATAGCATCATGCGATTCAACACTCAATCCCGATTTAGGGTTTCACCAGTAGCTCTGATACCACTGTTGGGTTTCGGGAGCCAAACAGCGCAGCGGAATTTAACCGAAACCCTCCAGGATCCAAGTGAAACGGGGTAAACCGGGTGTTCAAAAATTTTCATACCTAATTTTCGGTTGAGATCTCTCACTCAACTGTAGAGTTGAATCACAAAACCTGAACAGTTGACGTGTTCAGGCTCTCTATGGTATCCACACAAGCCTCTCGGGATCACCACGCTTCCACCACGTCCCGACAGATGCGTTTCTCTTGCGCTCGCAGTGCTAGCTTGCGTCCTCCAAGGAATTGCAAGAGAAGAGTGTGGCTGTCCTTTTTGGAGGCTAGGGCAAGGAGACCTGCGAATTTCTCACTTAAAAGTTGTATTTATAGTGAGACTCAACTTCCAGGCCTAATGGGTTTCAAAGCCCTAATCCAATTAGGATTTAATTTCGGGCTTAATAATGGCTCAACTCTTGGGCCCATTATTAATACGAAATTAAAGTGAAACCATAACCCAAATAATTAGCCCATGCACTCTAATGATCCAAATAGCTCTATGTGTGCGACCCAATAGGCTCTTGCCATGTTGGCAATGATCATAAATCACATTTATGATCATAAGCAATGAGCGGTGTCTAGCAACACATCATTGCTACCCAAGTGACAAGATTGTCGGTGAATCGACTAAACCTTTATGATCATCACCGATATATGCCATTGTCCCTTTGTCCAAGATATCAAGACTAAGCACGAGACATGGAATGTGTCACTCTCGTATAGCCCAATCTTTGGTTTCTTGATTACCGAGTAGACCAACTTAAACTGATGACATTGATATCGTATATCAACTCATCCGAGCATGGCCATGCATTTTCTAAGTCTCACTCTATCAAGGGGCCCAAAGATATCACTCCCGTTACATAGGAGGGACAAATCCCATCTTGATCATACAAATCCCTCCGCATGATATGTGACATACCCAATGACCTCCTTCAAGTTCACTCAGTTACGAGCAACAAAGGAAAGTATCAAAGTATGTGACTCACATGTAGGGAACCTTGATGATCTTAGGTCGAAGGACTACATATACCATGATCACTATGAGAATCACTTATGACACTCATATAACGATCCATGAAGTGTTCTCATGGTGGGTCGGTCCAGTACACAAGTTCTCCAACTTGTACCCATATGTAGACTAGATATCTCATATTAGTCTCCACATATGCTAGTCATTATGTATTATTGCAACCCGCTCCACAATAATACTAGACTAGGGACGTTTAAGAATATCATTATTCTAGGGTTACAATTATGCTTATTACGTTACGCAGAAACAAAACAACAAACATAATTGCTGGATTAATGCCTCAATAAAATATCATGACTCAATGTGCAAAAATACAATCATCTCATGATTGGCTTTTTGGGCACAATACTAACACTAACTCACACCTTGGAGATGAGTCCTAGTGGCGAGTTGCAAGCCTATCCACGTGCTGCTAGCCACTACGGCCAAGAAAATACTATAGTTAGTATTGTTGCTTCACCGACAAGTAACTAAGAAAACTAGAATCATAAATATTCCCATAACAATATACCTACAACAAAAGACAACCATGAAAACCCTCAGCGGTTATCGAGCTCAACACGGTCAGAATTTGCACAACATAAGATTAAGGAGTGAGAATTTGTAATTCTCAGCAAGGGATCTTCACTTGTAAGAAAAATTCTAAGGACAACACATATATCATCATATGTAATCTTATGTGACATATAGCATGAGGCTTGATGGAAAAAGGGTTATTACCCCTCAGAGCCCCAAGCTCTGGCAAAGCGCCACCCTCGGAAAGGGGGAGCATCACCCTCTAGAAATACCAGCACCAACCTTGGTAAGACAAGATTTGACCACCTGATCACTCAACCTCGGTGATCCACCATCACCTTTGGGGAATGATAATATTATCTTCAGGAATACGGTGCTCTACCACACTCGGTAAGATGACCCGACCAACTTCAGGAGAGATAGACTCACCGTCCTTGGCAGAAGAGAACATCAATCGAAAGGGGTCCTCCATACTGAGGGGACTTGCGAATAATAGGAGCTGCCTCGATAGGAAGCCCTCCCACCCCGAAGGGGTCTCTTTCACCGAAAAGGTCTTGAGAATATGACAAAAATGATTAAGGAACCTCTAACACACTGCCCTTGAACACGCTCTGGCACGCCACCCTCACACATGCTCTGACATGCCGCCCTCGTACGCATCCTGACGCGCAAACCTACCGTGGCTCTGGCTTCTAGCTGAGATGGCCTATGGCCGGCTGTGTTAGTGTTGTGCCCAAAAAGCCAATCATGAGATGATTGTATTTTTGCACATTGAGTCATGATATTTTATTTAGGCATTAATCCAGCAATTTTGTTTGTTGTTTTGTTTCTGCGTAACGTAATAAACATAATTGTAACCCTAGAATAATGATATTCTTAAACATCCCTAGTCTAGTATTATTGTGGAGCAAGTTGCAATAATACATAATGACTAGCATATGTGGAGACTAATATGAGATATGTAGTTTACATATGCGTACAAGTTGGAGAACTTGTGTACTGCACCGACCCACCATGAGAACACTTCATGGATCGTTATATGAGTGTCATAAGTGATTCTCATAGTGATCATGGTATATGTAGTCCTTCAACCTAAGATCATCAAGGTTCCCTACATGTGAGTCACATACTTTGATACTTTCCTTTGTTGCTTGTAACTGAGTGAACTTGAAGGAGGTCATTGGGTATGTCACATATCATGCGGAGGGATTTGTATGATCAAGATGGCATTTGTCCCTCCTATGTGACGGGAGTGATATCTTCGGGTCCCTTGATAGAGTGAGACTTAGAAAATGCATGGCCATGCTCCGATGAGTTGATATATGATATCAAAGTCATCAGTTTAAGTTGGTCTACTCGGTAATCAAGAAACCAAAGATTGGGCTACACGAGAGTGACACATTCCATGTCTCGTGCTTAGTCTTGATATCTTGGACAAAGGGACAATGGCATATATCGGTGATGATCATAAAGGTTTAGTCGATTCACCGACAATCTTGTCACTTGGGTAGCAATGATGTGTTGCTAGACACCGCTCATTGCTTATGATCATAAATGTGATTTATGATCATTGCCAATCATGGCAAGAGCCTATTGGGTCGCACACATAGAGCTATTTGGATCATTAGAGTTCATGGGCTAATTATTTGGGTTATGGTTTCACTTTAATTTCGTATTAATAATGGGCCAAGGAGTTGAGCCATTATTAAGCCCGAAATTAAATCCTAATTGGATTAGGGTTTTGAAACCCATTAGGCCTGGAAGTTGAGTCTCACTATAAATACAACTTTTAAGTGAGAAATTCGCAGGTCTCCTTGCCCTAGCCTCCCAAAAGGACAGTCGCACTCTTCTTTTGCAATTCCTTGGAGGACGCAAGCTAGCACTGCGAGCACAAGAGAAATGCATCTGCCGGGACATGGTGGAAGCGTGGTGATCCCGAGAGGCTCGTGTGGAGACCATAGAGAGCCTGAACACATCAACTGTTCAGGTTTTGTGATTCGACTCTACAGTTGAGTGAGAGATCTCAACCAAAAATTAGGTATGAAATTTTTGAACACCCAGTTTACCCCGTTTCACTTGGATCCTGGAGGGTTTCGGTTAAATTCCGCTGCGCTGTTTGGCTCCTGAAACCCAACAGGCTGGACGTCCCCATTTCTGAAGGTACGAATAAAATCCAACCGAACACGTGTCATGATATGAGCGGGTGATGTCAAGCAGGCTTTTCCTAAAAAATCCCTATAAATACTTGGGAAACAACCTTGCCAGAAACAAGGGGAGAGAGAACTCAAAAAATATAGATAGGCATCCTCTACTCTCTACTGATCATTCTTCATTTGGCAAGGTACTAACTTGGGCGTTGGACGCTCCTCCCCCAGAAAAACACTCCGAGGGCCCCCTAATCCTTGCTCTTTGAGTGTTTCAAGCAGTCCTTTCTAGCAAATTTCTTCTTTAGACGTTCTCCCTTTACCGGAAGTCCCTTCCAGGCTCACCATGTCATTCAGCGAAGATGCCAACGGGCATTATCTGGCGCCATCTATGGGAACTCCCTCTCAGGTTGCCGTCGTTGAGACTTGGCATTCTAAGGACAAGGGATTCCCAAAGTTCCTGTCCGTGTTGGAAGCTCAACCGGTGACCGAACGTCCTTTAACCGTCACGATGAGCTTTTTGTGTGATTTTCAACGCTCCATTGTGGCTGAAATGATGCAACAACTAGACCAAAGGTGGTCACAACAGCCTTCGGCACGAAGGGCACCCTTGCCAATGCCCTATCAAGAGACAAGCCCTAAATCAACTCACCAGAGTTTGGGGAGTGGAGACATCCGTGTTGAATCCTCAATGGAGAACGTGCCTCGTAGCGTCCGACGTACCAGAGAAACAGGGTCAAAAGGGGCTAGGACTTCCTGCCGGTGAAGTTCTTCACTGGAGGAAAGATCGCAATCTCCCCACTGCCGAAGGTACTCCCCGAGGAGGCAGCGTCATCCTTTGTTGCCGGAGGCCTCCTGGTAGCAAGAAGAGCCTAGGGCCACCATCCTCATGGAAAAAATCCTAGATAGGCAAATCGCTCAAAAGCCAGTATGGTCAAGGTTATCTGAGACCTTCACTGGAGAAGAGTCACCCTTCATCTAGACGGTAGTAGAAGCACCAATGCCAAGAAACTTTTGAGTCCCCCACTTGGAAACCTATGATGGATGCAGTGACCCTCAGGCCCACCTAACCAAGTACAAACGCAGCATGGTGCTACACGGTGCCGACGATGCCACCCTCTACAAATGCTTTGAGGTCACCCTCTCCGGTCCAGTGACTGCGTGGTATAACTCCTTCGCCCCTGGGACAATAATGAGTTTCCAAGAGCTATCCATAGCATTCACGTAGCAGTTGATCGGTAGCAGGGAAACAACGAAGATGCCCATACAGATGTTCGACATAGCACAGAGAAATGGGGAAACCATTCGTGACTACATCAGAAGATTTAATCGAGAGGCCTTGAGCATGCCAGACTTTCGCCATGAAATATGCATCCTCACCATGATACGAGGACTTTGACGAGACTCATAACTTTTTTATGAGTTCTCAAAAGACCCTTCGGACACCCTTCGCGGGTTCTACCACAGAACCGAACAGCACATGACGGCCGAAGAACTGAGAATGGGAGGATCAAAGCCTAATCATCATCATCTCGAAGGTGAAAGCCATCAACCCCGGAACCCAGTCGAGGGCAGGGGAAAAACTCGGAAGCAGAAGGGGAAAAGACCCATGTCATTTACTCCCCTAAACACCTCCCAAAGAAATATACTACTGGCCATGGAAAGGAAAGGAAACCCAATGTAGCGTTCAAAGGCCATGACTTCCAAAAATAAGAAAAATATGAAGAAGTTTTGCCAATTCCATCCGGATCATGGGCATGATACCGAGGATTGCTTCTAGCTAAGAAAGTACATCGAGTCTCTAATAAAGCAAGGCAAACTTCGCCGCTACCTGCGGATGCCCTCTCCGAAGGGGAGGAAGGGAAAGGAAAGGATAGGAGATGATGAAGAATATGATTCCGATAGGCACCAAAATTGAAGTCCCAAAAGACATCTGCCACCTCTAGCTGGAATAATATAGACGATCACTATCAGACTATCTTCGGCAGAAAGAAAAAGAAAGGCTAGGGTTTCATGTGTTTGTTGTTTGTGAATGGCTGCTGCATTTGGTTGCTATATCTTGTATATATGCATTCTGGTTTTTATTTTTTAGTGTCTTTGGATACAGGTTTTAATAATGGTTACATTGCCTCCTGAATATAGGTGCTACCCTTACTAAGTTTCTCAATGAAACTTACTCTCCTCAATTTTGTTATTTCAGATCCAGTAGAAAGATCACCTTCAAACTAACCTTTTTGGTCTGAGTTTTGATCTAAAATTATAGGTACATGAACTACCATATGTCTAGTTATGATCTGGAAAGTTTGGTGATTTTAGGAGCACATTTGGTATTTTTAATGGTGGTACTTATTGTGTTGTGCAGCGGCTGTCCAGCATCTTGCTTCGTGAGTCCAATGTGTCTCAAGACCTCCTGTAACCTAGGGTGCGTATTTAGGTGAGTTAAGAACATATTATAGTGCATGTATGGATGTACATGTAGTGTATGTAAGATGAGACAAGTATGTGAACATGTGAGTAATGTTTTGGCTATGTAAGTGATGTGGTGCAAAGCTGCTTAAGTGTGAATGATAGGCTGCTTACTTGTAAATTCTGTTTTTCCCACATAAAGTTGCTAGATGAAAGAGCATGTAATTCCTATGTGTAATGGACATATATGGGATAGCCTTGGAGGGTTTCCCCTTATGAATGAAGTGTTTGCACACTTATGAAATTTTGTACGGGCAAAATGGTCATAAAGTGACCAGAATTTTGACTCTCCACTTAAAGTTATATATCCCCCTGTGTAGAAGGAATCTTGGTATCAAATCTTCACCACATCTAGATAACATCTAGAGGTTGAACTAAGATTTGGAATTTCTGAATTTGGAGGCCTGTAGCCAATTTTTACGTTGCAAATTTGGCTAGGTTATTGTTCATTTGGTCAGAATTTTGTCGCCAACTTAGAAAATCCATAACTTGGTACATAGGTGAGCTATTGGTGTAAAAAAAATTCCTTAGTTTTCTCTAAGTCTCTTCTTGATATTGGAGCAAAGAAAATAGGGGGTACATAGCTAGAATGATATAGTTTATTAGTGGAAGTTACAGGTGCAGTGGCTGGTCGCAAGAACTTAATAAGATTGCTTAAAGTATGGTAGCCAAGATTAAGACTTGTGCTAGTGTTTTCCTTCTTTGCTGCCATAGTGTGCATGAAATATGAATATGTGTGTAATGGTTGGACCAATATGCATGTGTTTACATAGTACCCAAGAGGGCCACTTGGGTATGCACACTAAGGGTAGTGTTTTGATGGCCTACAGAACATTACCAATTCTGGGAGACTAAATGCACAATTTTGGCACCATAGTTTGACTACCCCAGAGTGGGTAACAGTCCTTGCATAGGAACGTGCCTGTGACCACCTTTGGTTGAGCTGCTATGTCATTTTGGCCACTATTAAGTGCTAGAAATCGCACAAGAAACCCATAATGACTGTGAGGGGATGTTCATGCTCCAGTGGGAAAGGCTCTGAGGGTGCTTGGTCATTTTCTGCCAAGGCTCAAGCATGGACTGGGACTTTAGAATCCCTTGTCCATGGAATGCCAAGTCTCAACAATGGTGACTTGGGAATGATTTCCCACAGATGGTGCCAAATGATGGCTACCACATCTTTGGTCTAGGACATGCTGGACCTTTGGTAGAACTTCACCTAGGTAGTATCTACAGCAGTTGAAGAACATGGGTTAGAGGTCTCCAAATTATTTTTCTAAGGAGGAACCTCTAACACCCCAGTTAGTATACAGGAAAAAAATTGCTAAGAGTATAAAGTAGAAGGAGGGTGTCTCATATGTATTACCTGGGAGCCTCCCCAACTATTTATAGTAGGCTTGTAGGAGAAGGCCGTTATGCCCAAGTTGAGTAGATTATGATGTGTGGTCGGTAAGATTTGCTAGACATTCGGTACAGACTTTCAGGGAGAGGTGTATCCAGCTATACGTAGGTGGTTTTGCTCAGAAAGTAGGGGTGTGTGCAATGTTCCTATCAGTGGTCCCTCAAAACTGTGTATTTGTCATCTTCCCTTAAGACCCCTCAGGGACTTGAGACCCCTTCAGACGTAGGATTTGCTACGAAGGTCATTGAGGGAAGGCTATCGATTGTATAGACCATGTTTGGAAGGTATCTCTTCTAGCAAGGGTGGTAGACTTTTATTTCTGAGGTTGGTCATGTGACCTTTCGATGGTGGTGTAGAGCCCTTTCCCTAGGTTGGTCATATTCTCTTCCGAGGGTGGTGTAGAACCTTTTCCCAAGGTTGGTCGTATTCTCTTCTGAGGGTGTTAGGTCTATTTGTCTAAAGGTATTGTAGGTGATAGCCCTACGGCTATCACCTTGGGCATTGAGCCCAAACAATCTTCCTTAGAGTTTTAGGCTTTAGAGCATTCAAGTTGATATGAGTGCACACAAGGGTGTGCCCAAGAGCCCCTTGTGGCTCTCTTTGGTTTACTTATAGTGCTCTTAGGTTCTTTGAAATCTTTCCTCAAACCATGATTCTTCCTCTCAAGACCCATCTTGGCACCACATTTTAGCCATTTTTGGCTTAGGAACAAAGCACTCTTCTCTCATGTCGCCTTGATGTGCCCTTAAAATGTCTTTGGGACACATCATGGATACTAAGTCTTGTATGTTTCCTTTTCTCATAGTCTTTCATAACTTTCATTACTCATTCACATCTTTGAAGCTCATCATATTCTTCTAAGAGTCACAGCCCATAGTTTATGTAAGTTACAAGCATGACAACCAATGTTACCACCTCAACAAATGGGAAAATTACAGTATAAAGGCATAATGGTTATAAGCCATTATATAGCATAATTTTCACCATGGTGAATGAAATGTGAGGGGTAAAGTGAATAATGTACACCTCCCTAAAAGATTACAATGGTTACTTGGTACTATAGGAAGCCCTAAAGGATTGCTTGTTTTACAAGTGATCTATGGGTCTTATTGCAAGATTTCAAGACTTGGGTACTCAATTGTACAACTCTAAAAGAGATATTTGGAAGGATTTGAATTGTATGGAAGCAATTTTTTGGAGGCTCAATTACATAAAGGAAACAGAAGCGATGATTCAAGAACCTAGGACAACTAGGTGTACAATTGTTCCAAAAAATAACTTAAGGATGGGATAAATTTTGACAAGAGTCAAAGATGGCCGTTTCTAGGATTATCCCAGCCTTTATTTCCAGGTTCTAAGGTCAGAAATGTGGGCTAAAGATTAGCCAAAAATTCCTTGCTTAAGGCATACTTATAGTGACCTAAGTGAAGGTTAAGGTTAAACTAATTAAATCAAGCAAAATATCTTGATTTCGTGCCTTTCCCTGGCCATTTCGGCCATAAACAGCCACAGACTTCTTCCTTAGCTCCTCCATAGGCTTCCATTGACACCACAGCTCAAGCTCTCAAGAAATCAAAAAGGAAGGCAATCGGATGCACCAGGAACAAGAAAAACCCTAAATTTTGGGTTTGTTGTGTATCTCTGGAAGATTTTATCTTTCACAGCTTAGGTAAGGGTTTTATCTTCATGTTTCATGGTTTTTTACTGTCTTTAGATGATAATCAAGCATCCATGAAGCTAAGACCATGCTTGGAAGAGAGCAAGAAGCTCAAGGAACCAAGTATGGGTTAAGGGGGAGAGCATGAACAAGGTTCCAGCCTTACTGTTTTTCATGCACTAAGATGGCAGTTTTTACAGGGGTTTCTAGAGCCCAAGTTAGTACTAACTAATACCAATTAACCTCCTAAGACCAAGCATTAGCTTGAGGAGGGCTGCCATAGTGATTACATATTGTTTATTTGATTGTTTATGGACTAACCCTAATGATGTATTTTTTTGTGTCTTTATGTCTTTGGATTTCAGGTATGTTTCTGGGAATTCAAGTTTCTAATGATAAGCCCTTACTAAGTTTCTTCAAAGAGACTTACCCCCTTTCTGTCCATTTCAGGAGCACCTGAAAGAGAGCATTCAAAATAATAGCTATCATGTGAATTTCTCTGTGAAATTTCATTATATTAATTTTCATATGTTTATTTATAAACTGGAAGGTTTCATTATTTTTGGAGCACATTAACTATTTTTAGTAATGGTACTTTCTGCCTTACGCAGCAGCTGGTCCCTTCAAGTTTCTGGAGTGCTTACTGCTTTTGAAGTTCTCCAAGAAGCTTAGTGTACGTATTAACTAAGTTATTGTCATGTATGTGGTGCATCAATTCATGTGAATGATCTGGGTATGTTGTATGTCTAGTGTGATGAGGATATATGGATCAATGGAGTGTGGTTTGAAGTGTGTATACAATGCTGTCCATATGGTGTTTCTGGGCTGTTTTGATGGCATTTTTATGAATGATGGTTAGAAGGACTCTAAATTCATGGGAATGGTTTTTCCATGTTTTTAAGACATATATGGACACTACCAAGTGGATTTTTCACCTGGAAATGAAGTGTATGAAGATTATGAAATTTTGTATGGGCATAATGGTCAATAGTGGCTAAAATTTGGTACCCTGTACTCCAGCAGCCATAACTTTCTGTACATAAAGGATTTGGCTACGAAATTTTGACCACACTTAGAAAGCTTCAAGAGGAATAACTTGGATTTTGAATAACTGGATTTGGTTCCCTGTAGCAGGAGTTATGGGCTTTCAAAATTGGCTGATTTTGGTGAGTACTGTTTATATGGTCTTTTTTACCCGGTTAAGTGTAAGATCCATAATTGTAAACTTAGATGGAATTATTGTCTCAAACCTATTTGCCTATGAATTTTTAAGGTTATTAAAGTGTTTAAAACCTTTAGGGAATTGGAGAGCATGGGTAGAATTTGAGTTGGACACAGTGTGGGAGTTTGAAAAAAAAAAAGATGCACACCAATAGCATCATGTGTGCATATGATTGTACATGCACTTGGGGATTTTACTCAAATTTCATATTGGTCAGGAATAAAGAATTTCATTATCATCATTACTTCTAGATGAAATTGTATGTGAATATGTGTGTGATGGTTGGACCAATATACACATATTTACATATTGTCCAAGAGGGCCACTTGGGTAAACATAGTGAACATGTTCTGCTTGGCCTACAGGACATGCACTGCCTACGGCTTGAGCTCACTAAAATTAATCACTGTATTTAAATACTCAGAGTGGTAACAACCAAGGTCCCAAAGGACACCAAATGGCAGGGTTTGTAAGAACCTAGCCACACACCGCCATAGTGACAACTTAGGCATCTAAATGCAAGCCTTGATATGATTTGCCACCGAAGAAATCTCCATCCCTACTGGAGGAACAAATAGATAACCCAGCAAACCTGCATGAGGATGATCGCTTGGTGACATTCATGATGGGGTTCCTACATGGATTCCAACATACCATAGTCATGGAGATAGCCCAACGTTTTGGTTAGAATACTTCTAAAAGGTTACCTAGGAGGCAAATATCACCGGAGAAATCCCTTATTGTAGCAAAAACTTCCCATCCTATGTTGGAAGCTAGGACATGTACTGAATCTCATGCCAAAAGCTAGCCACCTCATAGCCTAAAGTGTAATCACAAGGAGAAAGGTATGCCCATTTCTGAACAAAAAATTTGTTCCCTAGACTTTTCTTTCTCCCCCAAGGCATGATGATGACCAACCAGATCTTCTCCTAAAACAATTGTTGAAAGGAATGGAAAGAATGGATGAACAAATGATGGGAAGGCTAGTGTGGACTCATTTGACTGGAACTCCTATCGGTGACAGGATCCCTTTGTTCAGGCCATTCTGAATGGCCCAGTCCCAGTAGACTTTTAGGTACCTCAGCTGGGCTAGTGTGATGAGAGATGTTACCCACAGGCACACCCAACCAAACATCAAAAGAAAATGGTTCTGAGTGGAGGAGATGAAGCAACATTGTGCAAATGTTTCCAGGTCACACCCTCGGCCCTAGCCATTGCCGGAATAACACCTTGTGCCCTTCTTGTTACCTCCTTAACAAATGGAAAAATTATAGTATAAAGGCATAATGGTTATAAACCATTATATAGCATAATTTTTACCATAGTGAATGAAACATGAGTGGTAAAATGAATAATCTACACCTCCTTAAGAGATTACAATGGTTACTTGGTACTAAAGGAAGCCCTAGAGGATTGCTTGTTTTACAAGTAGTCTATGGGTCTTATTGTAAGATTTCAAGACTTGGGTACTTAATTGTACAACTCTAAAGAAGAGATTTTGGAAGGATTTGATTGGTATGGAAGAAATTTTTGGATGCTAAATCTCATAAAGGAAGCAAAGGCTATTATTCAAGAACCTAGGGAAACTAGGTTTACAATTGTTCACAAAAATAACTTAAGGGTGGGATGATTTTCACTAAGAGTCAAAGATGGCCATTTCTAGCATTATCCCAGCCTTCTATTTCCAGGTTAAAGATCAAAATAGTGTCCTAGAGATTAGCCAAAAATTCTTTGCTTAAGACATACTTATAGTGAGCTAAGTGAAGGTTAAGGTTAAACTAATCAAGTCAAGTAAATATCTTGATTTCTTTACCTTTCCTTGGTCATTTTCAGCCCTCACCAAGTAGACTTCTTCCCTTATCTGCTCCATAACATTCCAGATCCACCATAGCTCAATCTCTCAAGCAATCACAAAGGAAAGCAATCAGATTCAACAGAAGAGAGAAAAACCCTATTTTTCGGGTTTATTGAGCTTCCTTTGCTATTTTCAGCTTTAACAGCTTAGGTAAGGGTCCTATCTTCATGTGTCATGGTTTTCTACTATCCTAAGATGATGATCAAGCATCCATGAAGCTAAGATCATGCTTGGAAGAGAGCAAAAAGCTCAAGGAACCAAGTAGGGGTTAAGGGGGAGTGCATGAACAAGGTTGCAGCCTTACTGTTTTTCATGCACTAAGATAGGAGTGTTTGTAGTGGTTTCTAGGGCCCAATTTAGTACTCAATAAGACCAATTAATCTCCTAAGGCCAAGCATTAGATTTAGGAGGGCTTCCATATTGATTACATAATGTTTATTTGATTGTTTATGAACTAACCCTAATGTGTTTATTGCTGCCAGCATTACATTTGTTTGTTGCTATGTTGTTTGTGCATTTGGATGGCTGTGCTTGTGTATGTGTATTGTAATTTTTTGTTTTAGTGTCTTTGGATTTTAGGTATATGACTGGAGTTTGAAGATTTTGTTGATAAGCCCTTACTAAGTTTCATTCAAAAAACTTACCCCCTTTCTGTCCATTTTCGGTCCAGCATAAAGATCACATTCAAACTGACCTTTATCATTTGGTTTTTGATCTAAAATTTTAGGTACATGAACCTCCATGTGTCTAGTTATGATCTGGAAATTTTGGTGATTTTAGGACCACATTTGGTATTTTTAGTGATGGTGTTTATTGTGTTATGCAGCAGCTGTCCAGCATTTTGTTTCTGGAGTACATTGTGTGTAAAGCTCTCCTGTATCTAGGGTGTATGTTTTAACTAATTTAAGAACACTATCTAGTGTGTGTATGCATGTACATGTAATGCATGTCAAGTTTGGGCAATGTATGTGAACTTTTGTGGGATGTTTTCCCTTGTATGAGGTTGCTTTGCACAGGCTGCCTAAGTGTGCAATATTGGCTACTTATTTGTAAATTTTTCTATTGGCTATGTAAAGATGCTAGCTATAGGGGAATGTAATTCATAGTTGTCTTTGACATATATGAAATAGCCTTGAGTGGCTTGCCCCTTGTGAATGAAGCGTTTGCATGCTTATAAACTTTTGTATGGGCAAAATGGTCATAAAGTAATCAGAATTTTGACTGTAGACTCAAAGCTTTATATCTCCCTGCGTAGAATGAATCTTGGTATGAAATTTTCATCACACCTGGAGCACATCTAGAGGTTGAACTGGGATTTAGAATTTCTGAATTTGGAGCCCTGTAGCCAAAGATATGACATCTCAGAGTTGGCTATGTTACTGTTCATTTGGTCATAATTTTGTAACCAACTTAAAAAATCCATAACTTGGTCCATAGGTGGGCTATTGATGTAAAAAAAAATTCACTGGTTTGATCTAGGTCTCTACTTCATAATGGAGTAAAGAAAATAAGGGGTCACATGGCTAGAACGATACAGCTTATTGGAGGAAGTTTGGGTGCACTAGCTTGAATTTTTGAACCTAGTAAGAATGCTTAATGCGTGGAAGCCAAATCTAAGACTTGTGCTATTGTTTTCTTTCTTAGCTACCATAGTCTTCATAAATGTGAATATGTGTGTTATGGTTAGACCAATATGTATTTATTTACATAGTCCTCAAGAGGGTCACTTGACAATGTACACTAAGGGAGTTATTTTGATGACCTACAGGACACACCAATCTTGGGAGTTTAAATGCACAGTTTTGGCACCATAACTGGATTACCCCAAAGTGGGTAACAGATGTTGGTATCAGAGCATGGTTAGAGGATGGTTTATACATGTACATATAGTTGCATTTTGCATGCTAGCTACATATATGAACTCAGTTTGGTCAGCTGCTAGTGTCAAGTACCATTAAAATACCTATGATCTTTATTTGTGCTCTATGATGAATCATGAACAGGAAGTAAACATGGTTGCCACAAGGAGAGGGCAACCACCCTTAAGGCCTCCTACTGAACCTAGGCAGCATAGAGATAGAGAAGAAATGGGGAATCAAGGCCAACAAGGGGCACCAAACCCTGAAGTGCCACAGATTTGGTTGGAGCTTCAGAGGAACTTAGCTTTAATCAATGAAAACTTAATAAGGACGATACAAGCACAACCACAAAGAGAACCAGTTCAAACTGTGCAGCAACAAGCCGAAGAGGCGACTAGGAAGACAAACGAATATGTTCCTTTTAGAAGATAAGAAGATACAAATGATAAAACTATTGAGGTGGATGATGAGGATAGAAGAAATCCAAGGGGAAGAAGTGTCAGATCTGAGATTGGTCAGGTATCTAGGACCAATCCCTCAGTCTGTCACCATTCCTGTACTAGGAATGAGATTGAGGAAAATCTTGAGAGAAGATGTAGGATAAGACAGAGACCATGGGGAGCATCACTATGCTGAGGGTTCTCATAGATCCAGAAGATATAGAGTTGAGGATCTAGAGGGCCTAGATGTGGTCAAACTGTGTAGAGGTTCCAAGGACTCAGGCCTCCACAGTTTGTTGGAACAGCTGGGCCTAAGAAAGCTGAGGAGTGGTTAATCTTCATTGAGAAGATGTTTGAAAGGATGCCCCTCAACTCCACCAAGAAGGTGTCACTGGCTACTTACAACTTGGTAGGCAGTGAAGAGATGTGGTGAAGAAACACCAGAATTAGGTTTGCTATCCAAAAGGACAGAAGGCCTGGAAGAGATATTAAGATGAGCTAGCCAGAGTCCACTCAGCTATTTCAGGAGCAATACATTAGTGATGCAATTAAGGATATGAAGCAAGCTAAATCTGATGATGTAAGGCAAGACAACCTTAGTGTCCTAGAGTACGAGCACAAGTTCAATCAATTGGTGAGTTATGCTCCCCAATATCATAGACTAGAGGAGTTAAAGGCCAAAAGATTTGTCAGAGGCCTAAGGTCACACATCAGAAAGGCTGTAAAACCTTTTGGAGCAGTCACATACTATGAAGCGGTCTAGAAAGCTTTATTAGTAGAGCAAGAGGAGTATCAGACCATGTACTTTCCCAGTGGACCAGAGGAAAGTAGCCAGGCAGGAAGCAGCCAGAAAAAGCCACCACATGGCAAGGGAATTGCCAAGAATTCCCATTTTGGTGGTGAGGGCAAGATGAAGAGGAAGTTCCCTGGCCTAAGGTGCCTTAAATGCAAGAAGTTTCATGGAAAGAAACCTTGCTATTTTGATACTGAAGCTTGCCTAAGGTGTGGTGCAATGGATCGTTGGATCAAAGATTGCCCACATGTGCAAGGAAGAAGGCCAGAAGACCAAGGTCTAGTAAGACCTACTAGAGCAAGACCTAGAGAGGCAACACCAAGGTAGGGACATCAGAGACTAGTTCCTCCAGTGTGAAGGCCTTTAGTGCAAAGAGCTAGCAGAATGTTTCAAGTGGAAAAGCCAAAAACATCATAGTAGGGAGAAGCACTAGGAGGTAACATTTACCTTAATGGTATGCCTATTTGTGTTCTGCTTGATATTGGTGCATCTGTGTCTATAATGGCTAGGAAGTTTGTTGATGCCATAAATTTGCCTACTGAAATCATGCCTAGGATATATTTAATGAAAACAGCAGGTAGTCAATGTCTCTTCATGAATGACCTAGCTATGGATTGTGAGCTAGTAGTAGGAAAGACTAAGGTTATGACTAATCTACTAGTGTTGGACATTCCTAAGTATGATATAGTGGTGGGTATGAACTGGCTTGCTATGCATAACATAAGAATTGATTGTGCTAAGAAAAAAATCACATTGCCTAATGGTGAAGTGCATGCATTAGTGAATTCTAAAGAATTAGTGTATGAAATGCATGGCATGGGCCTAGAGGTACTAAATGAGATACATGTGATTTCTGAGCATGATTATTTTTATGCATTTAATGAATTGTACTGTGAAGAAGAAGTAGATAGAATACCCATAGTGAGAGATTTTCCACAAGCCTTTCCTAAAGACTTGCCAGGTATTCCTCCACCAAGGGAGATTGAGTTTAAGATCAAGCTGTAACCAGGAGCTAGTCCAATATCCATACCTCCTTACAGAATGCCTATCATAGAGATGAATGAGCTCAAGAAACAACTTAATGAAATTCTTGAAAAAGGGTTTATAAGGCCATGTGATTCACCGTGGGGAGCTCCAGTGCTCTTTGTGAAGAAGAAGAATGGATCATTGAGACTATGCATTGACTACAGGAAGCTCAATGCAATGACTATCAAGAACAAGTATCCACTTCCTAGGATTGAGGATCTTTTTCATCAACTCAAGAGAGCTAAGATCTTTTCCAGGATAGATTTGAGATCTTGATACTTTCAGTTGAGAGTAAAGGAGGAAGACATTCCTAAGACTGCATTCAGGACATGATATGGGCATTATGAGTACACAGTCATGCCTTTTGGTTTGACTAATGCCCCAATTGCTTTCATGGACCTAATGAACAGGGTGTTTAGACCACATTTGGACAAATTTGTAGTCGTCTTCATTGATGACATCCTAGTGTATTTGAAGGATGAAAATGAACATGGACATCATCTGAAGATTATCTTAAAGACTCTGTTAGAACATCAACTTTATGCAAAGCTATCCAAGTGCCAATTCAAGATAAGGGAAATGTCTCTCCTAGGACACATCATAGAAGCACAAGGGCTTAGGGCAAACTCTGAAAAGGTTAGTGTAGTGCAAGAATGGGAAAGACCAAAAACTGTAAGGGAAATCAGAAGTTTCCTAGGATTAGCTAGATACTATAGAAGATTTGTATCAGGCTTTTCTATGATTGCCTCAGTTCTTACTCATTTGACCAAGAAGGGTCAAAGGTTTGAGTGGACTAAGAGATGTGAAAAGAGTTTCCAGGAGCTTAAGCAGAGGTTGATTGAAGCTCTAGTATTGATTCTTCCTGATCCAAGTAAGCCCTACATAATCTATATAAACGCATGTAGATCTGGGTTAGGTTGTGTACTTATCCAAGATAGAAATTTCATTGCTTATGGGCCAAGGTAGTTGAGACCCCATCAAAAAAATTATCTTATCCATGACCTAGAACTGGCAGTAGTGATTTTTGCTTTGAAGTAATGGAGGCATTACTTGATGGGTAGCTCCTTTGTGATCTACACTGACCATAAAAGCCTAAAGTACTTGTTCACTTAGAAAGAGTTGAACATGAGGCAAAGGAGATGGTTATAGTACATCAAGGATTATGACTGCAGAATAAAGTACACAAAAGGCAAAGGCAATCTAGTGGCAGATGCCTTAAACAGGAAGTAGATGGGTCTTCTGAAAGGAGGATCTATAGTTGCTCATGATGAGCAGAATAGTCTGCTATGCCTATGGCGTAAGTGGCGTAAGTAGGAGGAAGCCCAAATTTACACATTCACAATTCAATCTAGATGGATTGAAGACGCCAAAAAGGCACAGGCAACAGTTCCTGACCTGAAAAAGATTTCAGGAAAGGAAAAAGGTTCCTTGTATCAATCCTTTGCCTACAAGCAAGGATTACTGTACTTCAAGGACTGAATCTATGTGCCTAAAGGACCAAAGCTCAGGGATGAAATACTTGAGGAAGCTCACATGAGCAAGTTAAACATCCATCCAGGAAGTGAGAAAATGTATAAAGACTTGAATACTCAATTTTGGTGGCCAAACATTAAGACAACATTGCTATTTATGTGTCCGAATATGCCACATGCTAGAGGGTAAAGGTAGAGCACTAGAAGCTAGCTGGTTCCCGAGAGACTCTACCTATACTAGTGAGGAAGTGGGGCAACATAACCATGGACTCTTTGACTAGGTTGCCTATGACTAGATTAAGGCATGATACAATCTGGTTCATTGTGGATAGGCTAACAAAATGTGCCCACTTCTTACCTATGAAACTCACAGACTCCTTGGAGAAGTTAGCTCAGATGTATGTCTAGGAGATAGTAAGACAACCTGGAGTGCCAGACTCCATTGTATCTGATAGAGATTCAAGATTTACAGCTCAATTTTGGAGTGTTTTCCCTAAAGCACTAGGAACCAAAATCCACCTGAGTACTGCTTATCATCCTCAGACAGATGGGCAATCTGAAAGGGTGATACAGATTCTGGAAGACATGCTCAGGAGCTATGTGTTGGATTTCAAAGATGAATGGGATCAACATTTTCCATTGGTCAAATTCTTATATAACAATAGTTACCAAAGTATCATTGGCATGGCACCTTATGAAGCATTATATGGAAGAAGGTGCAAGACACCCCATTATTGGGTGGAAGCCTCAGATAGGCTAGAGTTAGGTGCTGAGATCATTGAATAAACAAAAAATAAAATCAAGGAGATACAAGCAAGGTTAAGGATAGCCAATGAAAGGACCACTACTTACGTGAACAAAAGAAGATGAGACTTGGAGTTTAAGCTTGGTGATGAAGTGTGCCTTAAAGTAGCACCAACCGAAGGCACTATCAGATTTGGGAAAAGAAGTAAGTTAGCTCTAAGGTACATTTGTCCTTGGCTCAAGGTAGCACCAGCCAAAGGCACTATATGATTTGCTAAAAGAAGTAAGTTAGCTTCAAGGTCCATTAGTCCTTACAAGATACTAGAAGGGGTTGGTAAGGTAGCTTATAGGTTAACTCTACTACCAAGTATGTCAAGTGTTCATAATGTTTTCCATGTTAGTATGCTTAGTAAGCATTTAATAGATGCAAAGCATTCTATAGCAGTGGAAGACAAACAGTTAGAGCCAAATCTAACATATGAAGAGAAAGCTATACCTATCTTAGCTAAGGATATGAGAACGCTAAGGAACAAACGGTTTCCCATGGTTAAAGTACAATGGTCAAACCATTCTAAAAGAGAGGCAACATGGGAAATTGAGAAAGAAATTCTAGAAAGGTATCCAGATGAGTATCCCAAGCTAAGGAAAATTTTTTAGGACTAAAATTTTTAAAGGAGGGAGAAATGTTACCACCTCAACAAATGGGAAAATTACAATATAAAGGCATAATGGTTATAAACTATTATACAGCATAATTTTCACCATAGTGAATGAAATGTGAGCGGTAAAGTGAATAATCTATGCCTCCTTAAGAGATTACAATGGTTACTTGGTACTAAAGGAAGCCATAGAGGATTGCTTGTTTTACAAGTAATCTATAGGTCTTATTGCAAGATTTCACGACTTGGGTACTCAATTGTACAACTCTAAAAAGGAGATTTTGGAAGGAGTTGATAGGTATGGAGGAAATTTTGGATGCTAAATTGCATAAAGAAAGCAAAGGCTATTATTAAAGAACCTAGGACAACTAGGTTTACAATTATTCACAAAAATAACTTAAGGGTGGGATGATTTTTTAGAAGAGTCAGAGATGGCCATTTCTAGCATTATCTGAGCCTTTTATTTCTGAGTCTTTGCTTAATACATACTTATAGTGACCTAGGTGAAGGTTAAGGTTAAACTAATCAATACAAGTAAATATCTTGATTTCTTTACCTTTCCTTGGTCATTTTTGGCCCTCACCAATCATAGTTCCTCCCTTAGCTCCTCCATAACCTTCCATAGCCACCATAGCTCAATATCTCAAGAAATCACAAAGGAAAACAATCGGATTCAACAAGAGAGAGAAAAACCCTAGTTTTTGGGTTTATCAAGCTTCCTTTGCTGTTTTCAGCTTTCACAGCTTAGGTAAGGGTTTTATCTTCATATTTCATGGTTGTTTACTATCCTAAGATGATGATCAAGCATCCATGAAGCTAAGATCATGCTTGGAAGATAGTTAAAAAGCTCAAGGAACAAAGTATGGGTTAAGGGGGTGTGCATGAACAAGGTTGTAGCCTTACTGTTTTTCATGCACTCAGATGGTAGTGTTTATAAGGGTTTCTAGAGCCCAGGTTAGTACCAACTAAGAGCAATTAATCTACTAAGGCCAAGCATTAGCTTCAGGAGGGCTGCCATATTGATTACATAATGTTTATTTGATTGTTTATGAACTAACCCTAATGTGTTTAATGCTGGCAGTATTACATTTTTTTTGTTGCTGTGGTGTTTGTGCATTTCAATGGCTATGTTTGTTTATTTGTATTGTAATTTTTTGTTTTAGTGTCTTTGGATTTTAGGTATATGACTGGAGTTTGAAGATTTTATTGATAAGCCTTTACTAAGTTTTATTCAAGAAACTTACCCCCTTTCTGTCCATTTCAGGTCCAGCATAAAGATCACATAAAAACTAAGTTTAGTGATTTTAGGAGTAGATTTGGTATTTTTAGTGATGGTGCTTATTGTGCTATGCAGCAGCTCTCCAGCATTCTATTTCTATGGTGCATTGTGCCTAAAGCTTTCCTGTAACTAGGGTGTGTGTTTTAACTGAGTTAAGAACATTATTTAGTGCATTGATGCATGTACATCCAATGCATGTGAAGTTTGGACAATGTATATGAACATTTGTTTGCTATTTTGCTATGTATGAGGATGCTATGCACAGGCTGCCTAGGTGTGCAATATAGGCTACTTGTTTGTAAATTTTGGTATTGGCTATGTAAAGATGCTAGCTCTCAGGGAATGTAATTCCTAGGTGTCTTCGACATGTATGGAATAGCCTTGAGTGGCTTACCCCTTGTGAATGAAGTGTTTTCATGCTTATAAAATTTTGTATGGGAAAAATGGTCATAAAGTGATCAGAATTTTGACTCTACACTCAAAGTTCTATATCTCCCTGTGTAGAATGAATCTTTGTATCAAAATTTTCACCACACCAAGAGCACATCTATAGGTTGAACTCAGATTTAGAATTTCTAAATTTGGTGCCCTGTAGGCAAAGATATGATGTTTCAAAGTTGGCTAAGTTACTATTCATTTGGTCAGAATTTTGTAACCAACTTAAAAAATCCATAACTTGGTCCATAGGTGGGCTATTGATGTCAAAAAAAATTCATTGGTTTGATCTAATTCTCTAATTGATAATAGAGCAAATAAAATAGGGGGTTACATGGCTAGAATGATACAGTTTATTGGAGGAAGTTTGGGTGCAATGGCTGGAATTTTTAAACCTAATAAGAATGCTTAATGCGTGGAAGCCAAAACTATGACTTGTGCTAGTATTTTCTTTCTTAGCTTCCATAGTGTTCATAAATGTGAATATGTGTGTTATGGTTAGACCAATATGCATGTTTTTACATAGTGCTCAAGAAGGTCACTTGAGTATGTACATTAAGGGCGTTGTTCTGGTGACTATAGGACACACCAATCATGGGAGTTTAAATCCACAGTTTTGGCACCATAACTTGATTACCCTGTAGTAGGTAACACCTCTTCTATTTCATAGTTCCATGAGTTATTTATTTTTTTACTCACCAATTTTGTTACCCACTCCAGTGTAGCCTAGTTATGGTGCAGAAATTGTGCATTTAAAACTCCTAGGGTTGGTATGTTCTGTAGGACATCAAAACAATAGCCCTAGTGTGCATACCCAGGTGACCCTCTTGCGTACTCTGTAAATGCATGCATATTTGTCCAACCATTACACACATATTCACATTTTAGTGCACCATGGTAGCAAGGAAGGAAAACACTAGCACAAGTCTTAGTCTTGGCCACCACACATTAGGCAATCTTGTTACGTTTAAGTAACCCGCCACTACTCCTGAAACTTCCTCCAAAACATTGTATTAATCTAGCTATGAAACTGCCTATTTTATTTACCTCATTATAAATTAGAGACTTAAACAAAACCAGGGAATTTGGTTTGACATCAATAACCCATCTATGGGCCAAGTTATAGATTTTTGAAGTTGTTTACAAAATTACGACAAAATGTACAGTAACTCAGCCAACTTTGCAACATCATAAATTTGGATACAAAGCTCCAAATGAAGAAATTACAAAGTGCAATTAAACCTATAGATGTACTTTAGGTCTGGTCACAATTTCATATCATGATTCATTCTACAAGGGAGATATAGAACTTTGAGTGCAGGGTCAAAAATCTATCCTCTTTATGACCATTTTTCCCATACTAAATTTCATAAGTGTGCAAACACTTCATTGACTTTCAAACACTTCATTGACTTTGGGTAAGCCCTCCAAGGCTATGCCATACATGTTTAATATGCATAGGAATTACACGCTCTTGCATCTAGCAACTTTTTATGGCCAAAACAAACTTTACAAACAAGCAGCCTATCAATCACACTTAGACAGCTTGTTCTCCACATTCACATACATAGCAAAAGAGTCGTCAAATGTTCACATACTTATTTTAAATTTACATGTCTTACATGTACATGAATCCATGCACTACATAATACTCAGCTAAAACATGCACCTAAGTTACAGGTGAGCTTTGATAGCCAAAGGGCTATTACCTTTCAAACTCCCAAGCTCTGACGAGCACCACCTTTGGTAAAGACAAGCACACCATCGGAGAAGACGAGCACCAACCTTGGAGAAAGGGTCCACAGCCCGATAGTACCCCGTGTATGCCAAGAGCTGCAAAAGGGAGAGATCCTGACTAAGGAACAAAAAGCAAACAACAAATCACTAAGTATTAAAAGGGTATGAGTTTACCTGGGTAGCCTACTTGGTCATCCTTGTGGAGATGATCTCCTTATTCGGACACTCCTTAGTCAGAGACTAAAAGGTAGCGTGCGTGATAACACCTGTTGCCATCTGAGGAGCCATCTTCTAGCTATCCTCAGAGAACAAGTTCATGTCCTCCGTGAATGACCAGAAAGGCTCCATCGGGACAATCCCCTTCAGGATCTTAGCCTCCTGAATGGCCCTGTTTCGGGCGTGATCTTCCGCCTAGGGAGCTTGCACTACTTCACTTGCAAAGTCTCACCGAAGTTCCATCAGTACATTATCCCTTAGCCACTCGTCTATGAGATCTAAAACACAAAAAATTCCCATGCTCATAAAAGAATGGCTAAAGGACAAACCCGGTGGAAGGTCTACATCAGCACCGTCGGAGTCACTACTGTCAAGGACCTCGTTAGGGATGTTCTTGCCTTTCATTTTGTGGCACTCCTCTAGCTCCTTGGCAGAAAACCCCCCAACCAAGGGCCCAAAGTCTCCATCGTGGTGCTAGGACTAAGGGGAGTGGAATGAATAGCTGGCTCCTAAGGTGGATCCTCCCGAATGTGGATCTGGTCCACAGCCTCCACTTCACCTTTAGGAGGTGGGGGAATGAGGTCCTCCTTCATCTTCTTCAGCCTCGGAGCCGAAGAAGGTCCCCCTGATGGTTCTTTCTCTTCGGCACCACCATCTTTCGGGTCTGCTCCCCCTTCTCGGCCTGGCCAAGGAAGAGGGACTTGTAGAACGTAACACATTTGTCACCCATCTTTGCAAAAAGAAGAATATCAGTGTAAGTACACAGAATGAGAGATGAAAAATTTGGAAAGGAACTTACTCTCTTTAATGAGCATTACCAACAATGAATTTTTCCTGTCAAAAAGAGGCTTTGGCATGTTCAGGTCGGTAACATGCTCCTTGATCACCTCTAGTTCCCGAAGGACCTCTTCGGTCATCAAGTTCCATCTAATGGGAAAGGGGTACAGGAAACCGGGGGGACCTCAAGGTCCCAGTCCGCAACAGCCCGAACACAACTATCGAACTCCTCGAACTTGGCTTATAACTCTAGGGTTAGCAATTTTCTAGGGTCAACTACATCTATAGGCAAATTTCCCCTATGCCCATTTGGTTGGAATGTGCTCCCATTGGTCAGCCACCTTCAGGAAGAAGAACTTCCTCTACCACCCTCGCCAACTATCCTTCGTGTTGAAGGTAAATGTGTACTTCTTACTCCCAAAACCAAGAGGGAGCAAAAAATAGAAACCACCTTTTGGGACGGGGTGGATTTTGTAGTATTGCATAAAAAAAATAAAGTGAGGTTTTACCTTGAAAACCCCACACATGCAAAGGAAAACGTTGAAGTAGGAGTAAGAGTTGGGGGGAAGCTGATTCACGGCTATGCCATGAAATTGGCAGAAGTGGCAGATCATCTTTGGAGAAGGAAACCGAAGTCTGGCCTTTGGTTAGGCCCGAAAGACGGTAACCTCGTCCGAGTTATTCATGTAACTGAATAAGCCAGGACTAGGTAGCTTGGTAACCATATAAGAAGGAAGAAAGAATTTAGTTGTCCACTTTGCCAACTTCTCCGAAGTGGTACAACTCGGATGAGAATTAAGGGGAGTCTAGCTCTCGGGGATAGGTTGGACAAACATGAGCAAAACTGGAGTAGACATTTAGAAAAGGGAAACCTAACTTCGGAAAGGTGAAGAAAAGAAGAGAAGGAAATAATGCCGAAGAATGACATTAGGAAAGAACCCACCTAGTTCAGAAAAGGAAATGACTTCGAGAGAACGTTGAAGAAACTGCCAAAAATCGCCCTGCCGCTAGCACCGCCACCGGGAAAGACAAGGAGGGGAGAAAATTTGAGAGCAAAAGAGAGCAAGAGAACGTAAGTATGAAAAAATTGATGAGGAATGGGGGATTTATAGGCCAAAGGAGGAAGGCGAAGTGTCACCATAATTGCCCTCGAAGGTGAAGAGGCACGTCTGACGAAACAAATGCGACCATTCACCACTGACCAGGTGACACGTGTCACCCAGTGTGAGAAACTAGAGGACACCCCTGACAACTATCAGACTTAGACCCTTTCCAAGGAAATGTGTCAAGTAGACATGACGGTCCACTGATAGACATTAAAAAGCCTAGAACAGATACACTTTAACTGAAGAGACAACCTCGGGAACACCAGACTCCTCTCCCAAAAAGATAAATGCCATTACCTCGGCAAGAATATATGTTCTGGGTCAAAAGACTCTCATCCAAAAAAGGTGACTCCGGCCATTTCAGGGTTCCATGACTGGCTCGCGAAGGCTCAAAAGCCGAAGACATATCTTTAGCTCTTCGAGGGGGGCATGCGATAGCGAAAAGGCTATTACCCTTCAAACTCCCAAGCTCTGATGAGCGCCACCCTTGGTAAAAATGAGCACCACCATCGGAGAAGATGAGCACCAACCTTGGAGAGAGGGTCCATAGTCCTTGACCCCCTAACCTCGGCAACCCGCTAATCACCCTCGACAAACAGCAGGACGGACCTTTGGAGTACGGTGCGCTACCACCCTTGGTTAGATAACTTGGCCAGCTTCAGGAAACATACTCACCATCATCGGCAAGGGAAAACAACCTCTGAAGGGTATCCTCTGTGCTGAGGGGCATTCTGAATGACCTGGGCAACCTCGATCAAAAAGCTTTCATATCCCAAAGAGGGCTTTTTATGCCAAAGGGGTCTTTTTCAAAAAAAGGGTCTTTTCAACAACAAAAATAGTTACAGAGCCTCTGACATAGAAACCTCGCACACGCCCCTAACACATAGGCCTCCTGTGGCCCTGACTTCTGGCCAAGATGACTTGCGGCCAGCTAGAGATCCCCATCCCTGAAGGTACGAACCTTCTCTGGCCGAACACATGTCATGATCTGAATGAGTTATGTCAAATGGACTTCTCACAATGCCCTCCTATAAATATGTGGGGAATGACCTTGGTAAGAGGACATGCTGAACTCTTAAGAGAACTTTGCTTTTACTCTCCAAGCACTACTCCTTACTTGCTAAATACTAATTTGGGCGTCGGAGGCTCCTTCCCCTGAAACACACTCCGGAAACCTCCTAACCCCCATTCTTTTGAGCATTTTAGGCAATCTCACGTTGGAAGTCTTCTCTACCAGCATCTCCATACTAAATGTCCCTCTCAGGCCTACCATGTTGTACAACGAAGATGCTGCCAGGCATCAAGCTTGACAGACAATACTCTCTTGAAAATAGGATGCTGGAAAGTTGCTGTGTAACATAATAAGCATAATCACTAAAAATACCAAATGTTCTCCTAAAATCACCAAAATTTCCAGATCATAACTAGATACATGGAAGTTAAAATAACTGAAATTTCAGATTAAAAATCAAACCAAAAAGGTCAGTTTGAATGTGATCTTTTTGACGGACCTCAAATGGGAAGATTTGAGGGGAGTAAGTTTCATTGTGAAACTTAGTAAGGAGAACACTTGTAGTGTTAAGGTAATGTAACTTATACTATTACCTGCATCCAAAGACACTAAAACAAAATAAAACACAATGCAAATATCCAATATAGAGCATCCAAATGTAGCAGCCAAACACAAAAAACAACCATATGTATGCGGTAGCAACAATATGCATTGGTTAGTCCATAAAACATGTAATAAACACAAGTAGGTCGTTATGGTAGCCCTCTTCAGGAATAATTTTGGTCTTGGAAGAGTTTTAATAGTAGTTAGTACTAACTTTGGGCTCTGGAAGCCCTTAAAATTTGCTGCCATCACTGCACACTTCACACTAGGTCATAAAACTGTCACTAAGCACAGTCCCTTCACTAAGCTTGGTTCATCAAGTACTTCGCTATCTTCCAAACTTAGCCCTAGCTCCATGGATGTTTGAATAATACAGTAAATAGTCCACGAGAGAAAGAGAACTCCTCACCTTCATGGGTATGCCGAAATAGGAGCTTGATCCCAGGTGCACTCAAGCCTTAGCACCGAATAGCTTCCAGTTGCCCTTTCTTGCTTTCAGTTACTTCTAGCTTGAAGCTTGGAGGCATGGTGGCTATGGAGGAGCTATGGAGGTGGAGGGGCTGCATTTTTTCCACTGGAAGAGACTAAATGTGGGAGATAAAGACAAAGATAACCACTTATAAAGACTTTAGTGCACAAAACACACTTAACTGGCCTTAACCATGCTTTATGTCATTTTCCTTGCTACAAGACTACGGTTTCTTAGTCTTAATCTATTGGGCCACAATTGACCAACCTTATCTTCCTATGGGTGCCTTTTCTTGAGTGGTATAACTCCAAAATTTCTACATTTGACGTAAGTCAAAGACATAGACATCCAAAGGCCTGCACTAAACACTTAGGTCCTTAATGCCTTTTGTGTTTTTTTTCTAAACTTGGCTTCCATAAGCATTTTGGTCCTCTAATAGCACTTTGATACCATTCATATCCTTCCCGTAACTCTCCTTAGCCTTTCTTGAGAGTTTCACAAATGAGTACCTGAATTTGCAAAACCTTACAAAAGGGCCCGTAGGTTGCTTGACAAACAAGCAATTCTTAAGGCTTTTCTTGAGGGCCAAGTTACTAACTTAGAACACTTTTAACGTGGTGTTGATCATGCCCTATACCCCTCACACTTCACTTATTATTGTGAGAATTACACAATATAATGGTTTTTGACCATTAAGCAATACTTCATAATTCTCTCATTTTTGTGAGATGGTAACAAATTTATCAAAAGCCATTCTTTGGCAAAAAAAAGTGGCCGGGTTACTTAATTTAGTTGAATAGGAAAATGAGTCTCTCCGAGACTACATCAACTGGTTTAACCAGGAGGACTTAAAGGTCATCGACTAATGTCTTGAGGGTTGTATCCCTGTAATAAGAAAGGGCCTTTGAAATGGTTCAAACGTGGCTTTTGAACTATTGAGGCAGATGCCAACCATAGTCAGAGAATTGTACCAGCTTGCCAAATAGTACATGATTACTGAGGAGATGATGGCTGATGAAGAAAGAGTGAATACTCACGCAATGGAAAATTGGCTCTAGAGCCAACGTCATAGGGAAGGCAAGGGCAGTAAGCAGTCCAACAAGAGCAAAGGTAGAAGAAAGATACCGACCCATTCTGACATGACCCCTCATGGGCCTGCCCAGGAAGCCTATGGGAACTTGTCCCACACTAGTTGCAATTGGCTAATTGACTACGTACACACTAGTTAAAACCTTCATGCTTCTAGTTGATTAACCTACTATGCAGTCATGCGTGGATAAATGCCTTGACTTGAATGATTAAATAAGTAATAAGACCATAAAACATTGACATGGCATTTCATTAAAACTGAACATCAAAACCATCAAAGCATACAAAGCATTTATATGGTTAACTACACATAATCAACCGTGTGTGATCATCCATACAAAAGTAGACTAAGCTCACACCCAAGAGCAACTTTAGAGTACATTACTCATACATGAACATTGAAGGCAAACTAGTGTATGGAAACTATACACCGAACAACTCTACTCACATCCATAACTAAGCTCTCACCTTAGAGAAAACTCCTAGTGGCAAGCCTCAAAAGCCCTCCCTTATGCTTCACTAGCCTCTGTTGGCCAAAAGACAACTGTAGTTAGTACTATAACACAACCAGCAAGCAAACTAAAAACTAGAACCATAAAGATTCAAATAAACTATATACCTGCTTGTGAGCCTAACATAACAACCCTTAATGGTTGCCAACCTTATAGAACATATCTGTACAACAAAGACTAAAGGAGTAAGAATCAATGATTCTCAGAAAGGGTTTCTTCAACTTGCAAGAAAAATACTGAGGACAAACATATATACAATATATATGAAATCTACTGCGCACGCTTACAGTCTAAGGGTTTAACATATGCGCATATATCCAGGTCCCTTAGGACCCTTCCTCCTTTTAGTTTTCTCACAGGCGTCACTCCGTGGCTAGCAAATTCTAGCCCCTAACTCGCTCCTAGAAGCCTTAGCTTACTAATGTAATAAGTTTAACCTTCCATTAATTGTTGTGCAGGTGAACATGGTGGATGCACCTCGCTTGAGTTCCAAGGAACTCACTAGGTGTACTAAGCCTCCAAATAGTTTATCAAGTCCTTTGACTTACCTAGGTTCTTGTGTACTAAGCTTCCACCTTAAACCCTTACCAAGAGTGCACTAGGCTTTCACTTGCACCTCAAGTAACCTTGCTTAGGCTATAAGTGCACTAAACCTTCACTCAAGGCATATACCTACCACCATTACTTGATTCACCTTAATGGACTGACAATGGTCATGGTTCGACTAAAAAATTCTAGGTTCCATTGGACGCTCCTAGGTGAACTAAGGTTTCCACATCAGGAACTCAAACCCAAAAGTTGAACTAGGCTCCCAATGGTGCTAAACCTTTTTCCTGATTAATGGTGTTATAATGTAGCCAAATGTCCCCTCACTTTGAGTGAATGAACCATTAAACCTGGGCTAAAAAATGCTTGGGAAAAGCATGGAAATGATATCCCTTCTTCTTAACTTCACGTGGAAACTTGAATTGCCTCAATTGCACACCTGAGCGGAACTTTAAGGTGAAAACACTACAGCATGTCAATGCTGTCGAGTGCTGGCGCCTAGGCGCTAGGAGCACCTGAGGCTTAGGTGTTAAGAGCACCCTGCTCTACGGACAGAAAAATGCACCTTTGGTGTTGAGGTGTAGGATGGCGCCTAGGCGCCAGAGCCCTATGCCCTGGACCCAGAAAAAGCCTCCTAAGCCTCTTTGGAGGCTTTCAAAGCCTCCCAAACAATTTTGGGACGCTACCCCACTTTGTAAACCTGTAAAACACACTTCTTAGGCCACAATCCACCATTCATTCCAAGCTTGTAGCACTCACAAACATCACACTAAGCTTGGAAACTCAACTAGTCCAACAAAACCAATGCCATCCACTAGCTAACACCATTCACTAATTCACATGAATTCTACTTCAAGCAAGCAATGAATGGCCTTAATCAAGCATGAATCTTAAATCCCTTACGTTAATTAACCATGAACTAGCAACAATCAAGCATCAAAGCATCAAACTCCACATTCCAAAGGTTCCACTAAGTTTCCTAGGTTCCAAGCAAAATTCAAGGCATATGGCACCAAATTAATGCTAACCCAACAAAACTCAACCTTGATTAAGCTCAAGAAGCTAGATAAATCAAGGATCGAAGCCATACCTCACGTACACACTATGCCCAACCAAGAAAAATGCCCTAAGAAGCTTCAAACCAAGAAAACAAGTGAAAAGCAAGCATTCATCCACTTGGGCGCCAAGAAAACCTTCCAATTTCATCTAGAAATCATGGGTTAGTGAAGATTTGAGGAGGAGATGAAGGGAGTAAGAGAGAGTTATGAATTTTGGAGCCAAAATTGGGTGAATAATGGCAGCCCAATCCTTCCAACAAGTTTAATAGCCAACAAACATATCCCTCCTTAAAAATTTATAAAACTTGCAAAAAAACCCCTTCCCCAAATAGTAACTAGGTAATTAAAAACTTTGGAAAACTTTACTAATTGGGGATTTGGGTTTTAAGAACATCATTTTTTATGCCCATCAGCATCTCCACTGTGTGTCATAATGAAGGTGGTAGGAACCTTCACTGGTGGAAGGACGTCCAAAAAGAATGTGATCTGGGAGGACCACCTGGAAGACACAAAGAGTAAGGGTTAGGATGTCCCCGGAATGTTTTTCCGTGGAGGAATCTCCGATGCCCAAGTTAGTATTTGGAGGTGAAGGATAGGCGAAGGGAGTAAAGAGTGCCTTGTGGAGAGAACCCCTTTACCTGTGACGCCTCCCAAATATTTATAGGAGGTAGATAGGAGAAGATCGTTTGCCACAAGCTGCCCAGATCATGACACATGTTTGGCTGGATGCGCTTCGTACCTTTAGGGGGCTTTTGGCTGACCATAGGCCGTTTGGCCGAAAGTCTGCACCGCTCTAGAACGGCATGTCAGAGAGTGTATGGAGGCGGCGTGTTGGGAGCTGTATGAGCACGCTGTGTCAGAGACTCATGAGCTGTCTAATCGTACGTCCATGTGGCCTTTCTAGGCGACCGAGTTCCCACGAGGCCTAGGGGTACCTTGGGGAGGTGAACATCTTCGGAAGGAGGTCCTTTGTTTTATACGAGACACATTCGGATGGAATTTCCCGACGTTATGATCAGGTCCTTAGTGTTGGCACTCTGGAGGATATGTTCCGAAGGTGGTCCAGAGAATGGTCGAAGGCGGGTTGGGCACGTGGAGCCATTCCAAGGTTATCCTTAGGAGGAGTGATGACCCTTTACGACCGAAGTTGGTCTGACGTGTCCCCCGAAGGTGGCGTTTATCCTGCTTGCCCGAGGGTGCTTGAGGCCCTCTCTTTGCCGAGGTCTGATCGCTTATTCTGGGTCAAAGGTGATGCATTGGCCTAGGATGTCATATACGCGCGGGATCCTTCAGGGGCGATTGCCCTTCGGCTATCAATTTTTGTTGCTGAGATGTGTCTTGACCTTTTGAGTTACAAATTGACCATTTTGCCCCGAAGCAAACCTAGTGCCATACCGCTTGGAACCAACTAACCCTTGGAGAACTTACTTGCTATTGCTAATTCACCTTTAATTAGGGCATTTAAACTAGGGATTTATTAATTTACCTAGCTCACTAGGCATTCCACCAGGAGGGCTATAACATATCCCCCCATGAACACTTCATCAGCTAACATCTTAGCATATTGGAGAAGGAAGGAATAATTTAGAGAGCCGATGGTTCCTAGCAACAAAAAGAACATGAAGAAGTATTGCCAAAACAATCGGGACCAAGACAACAACTTCAAAAACTGTCATCAATTGAAAAAGGACATCGAAACTCATATTAAACAAGGCCGACTTACAAGGTACCTTTGATCTCAGTCTCTGAAGATTATAGGTAAGGATGAGGAAGCAAAATATGATGAAGACGAGTATTGATAGCCGATGGGCTATTGCCTTCAAAGAACCTTACATGAGCGCGCCACTTCCGGTCGAAACAGACATGACAAGACCCCGGCAAAGAGAGGACCGCAGCACCCTCGGACAAGCCGGATAGGCGCTACTGCTCAAGAAATCCATGGGACCAACTTCGGTCAGAAGTAGTCACCGCCCTCCCCGAAGGTGACTTCGCGCCGACCTCACATGGTCAAAACCACTTCCGTATACTCTCTAGGCCACCCTCGGGGCTCGCTCATAAAGTGCCACATCAGGTACCCAAGCCTGACTGCGAGAAAGTCCAACAGAAGGTGCCTCGTACAAACAGGGGACCTCCCTCTAGAGGAACTCACCTTCCCGAACGAGCTCTATACCTCGAAGGAGTTCGGTCCACCAAGAAGGCCACGTAGGTGTACAAAAAAATAGCTGAGGAGTCTCTGACACACCATACTCGTATAGCCCCAACACGCCGCCCTTAGACACGCTCTGACATGCTGCCCTAGGCTCCCGGCCAGGCCGCCTATGGTCAGCTAGAAGCTCCCCCTTTCCCCGAAGGTACGGTTGTATCTGACCGAACATGTGTCATGATCTGGGCAGGCTGTGGGAAACGAGCTTCTCCTTTTCACCTCCCTATAAATATTCAGGGAACGCCCCAGGCAAGGGGATCCAACTCTAAGGAAAAAATCTCTCCACTCCCTACTTATCTCTGATACTAACTTGGCCATTGGAGACTCCTCCCCCGGAAAAACAATCCGGGGAGCTCCTAACGCTTGCCTTCCGGAGTATTTCCAGACCTTCTCCCACGAGAGGATCCTTATCCAGGCATTCTCCCATCTCAAGTTCCTGTTCCAGGCTCACCATGTTGCACAATGATGATGCCGAAGGGCATCATTTGGTGCAGTATGTGGGAAACCTTTCCTAGGTCGTCGTCGTAGAGACTTAGCGTTCAAAAGACAAGGGGCTCCCAAAGTCCACCTCTGCGCCGGAGGCCCGACCAGTGACCCAGTAGCCCACTGTAGAAACTTCTGTGCTGGAAGATGACCGCCCTCTAACAGTGACGATGGGCTTCTTGCGAGACTTGCAGCGCTCAATTGTCACTGAAATGACTCAGCAGCTCGACCAGAGGTGGCCCCAGCCTCCAACGGTCAGAAGGGCCTCCCCTACGGCATCGCACCAGGAGAGAAGCTCGATGTCTACCCACCAAAGTTCCAGGAATGAGCACTCTCTCGACGCATCTTTTATGAAGGACGTGCCCCCTAGGGCGCGACCCACCAGAGAAGGGGGCCGAAAAGAAACTAGGACCTCCTGTTGGCGGAGTCCATCCCCGTACCGAAGGTCCCAGTTTGCTCTCTGCCAAAGTTATTCTCCGAGAAGGAGAAGAAGTTGGCCACTGCCGGTGACTGCCAGGCAGCAAGGGGAAGTTAATATGGCTACCCTCGTGGAGAAGATCCTTGGAAGACTGGAAAAGGTCGAGAGGCAGATCTCCCGAAAGCCAGTCTGGTCAAGATTGTTTGACACTTATACCGGAGAAGAGTCACCCTTCGTACGGGAAGTGGTGGAGGTGCCCATGCTTAGTGACTTTAGGGTGCCACATTTGGAAGCCTACGACAGGTGTAGTGACCGCCAAGCACACCCGACAAAGTACAAGTGAAGCATGGTGCTCCACAGCGCAGATGACGCTACCCTCTGCAAATGTTTCAAGGTGACCATCTCTGGTCCAGCAACAGCAAGGTACAACTCCCTGGCTCACGGAACCTTGCTGAGTTTCCAGGAGCTGTCTACTGCCTTCACCCAACAGTTCATTGGCAGTAGGCTAATAGCCACGATGCCGGTACAAATGTTCGACATAGCATAGCGAAGTGGGAAACCATTCGCGACTATGTCGAAAGGTTCAACCGAGAAGCACTCAGTGTGCCCGAATTTTGGCCCGAAATTTGCATCCTTGCAATGATAAGAGGACTTCGGAGAGACTCCTAACTCTTTTATGAGTTCTCCAAGGATGCGCCAGACACTCTCGGGGAGTTCTATAGATGTTGGGTTTCGGGAGCCAAACAGTGCAGCGGAATTTAACCAAAACCCTCCAGGATCTAAGTGAAACGGGGTAAACCGGGTGTTCAAAAATTTTCATACCTAATTTTCGGTTGAGATCTCTCACTCAACTGTAGAGTCGAATCACAAAACTTGAACAGTTGACGTGTTCAAGCTCTCTATGGTATCCACATGAGCCTTTCGGGATCACCACGCTTCCATCGCATCGCGGCAGAAGCTTTTCTCTTGCACTCGCAGTGCTAGCTTGCGTCCTCCAAGGAATTGCAAGAGAAAAGTGCAGCTATCCTTTTGGGATGTTATGGCAAGGAGACCTGCGAATTTCTTACTAGAAGTTGTATTTATAGTGAGACTCAACTTCTAGGCCTAATGGGTTTCAAAGCCCTAATCCAATTAGGATTCAATTTCAGGCTTAATAATGGCTCAACTATTGGGCCCATTATTAATACAAAATTCTTGTGAACCCAAAACCCAAATTATTAGCCGATGCGCTCTAATGATCCAAATAGCTCTATGTGTGCAACCTAATAGGCTCTTACCACATTGGAAATGATCACAAATCACATTTCTGATAATAAGCAATGAGCGGTGTCTAGCAACACATCATTGCTACCCAAGTGACAAGATTGTCGATGATTCGACTAAACCTTTATGATCATCACTGATATATGCCATTGTCCCTTTGGCCAGGATATCAAGACTAAGCACGAGACATGGAATGTGTCACTCTCGTATAGCCCAATCTTTGGTTTCTTGATTACCGAGTAGAAAACTGATGAAATTGATATTGTATATCAACTCATCCGAGCATGGCCATGCATTTTTCTAAGTCTTACTCTATCAAGGGGCCCAAAGATATCACTCCCGTTACATAGGAGGGACAAATCCCATCTTGATCATACAGATCCCTCTGCATGATATGTGGCATACCCAATGACCTCCTTCAAGTTCACTCAGTTATGAGCAACAAAGGAAAGTATCAAAGTATGTGACTCGCATGTAGGGAACCTTGATGATCTTAGGTCGAAGGACTACATATACCATGATCACTATGAGAATCACTTATGACACTCATATAATGATCCATGTAGTGTTCTCATGGTGGGTTGGTCCAGTACACAAGTTATCCAACTTGTACCCATATGTAGACTACATATCTCATATTAGTCTCCACATATGCTAGTCGTTATGTATTATTGCAACCCGCTCCATAATAATACTATACCAGGGACGTTTAAGAATATCATTGTTCTAGGGTTACAATTATGTTTATTACATTACGTAGAAACAAAACAATGAACATAATTGCTGGATTAATGCCTTAATAAAATATCATGACTCAATGTGCAAAAAATGCAATTATCTCATGATTGGCCTTTTGGGCACAACACTAACAATAGAAGGGCCGAACAGCATATGACGGCCGAAGAACTCAGAATGGGAGGGCCTAAGGCAGAACACCCTCGGCTCGAAGGACTAAGCCAACAACCTCCTCACCAGAATGAAGTTGGAGGAAGGCCCCAAAAACAAAGGGGTAAAAGGCCAATGATGTTCATTCCCCTAAACGCCACGAGGGGCAGCATTCTCATGGCCTTAGAAAGGCAAGGGACTATGGTTTCAAGGCCGAAGGCCATGACTCAGAAAATAAGAAGAACATGAAGAAGTTCTGCCAATTCCACTAAGATCATGGCCATGACACTGAAGATTGTTTCCAGCTAAGGAAGTACATCGAGTCTCTGATAAAGTAGGGACAACTTCACCGGTACCTGCGGATACCTTCACCGAAAGGAAGAAAGGGGGAACAAAGAAGGGGGGATGAGGAGGACTATGATTCCGACAGATGTCGGGATCGAAGTCCTCGAAAAAATCTGCCACCATCAGTAAGGGTCATCCAAACCATCACTACGAGGATACCCTCAGCTGAAAGGAAAAGAAAGAAAAGGGAGATCTTTGTAATGGAGTGTGGGAACTCGCCAAATAGGCTCGTTCACAGGGACGGGTCTACAGTAAAGTTCCCTCACGATAACCTACTCCTTGTCATAGCAAGGATAGGGAGTTAGGACATCAAAAGACTACTCCTAGACGACGGCTCCAACACCGACGTCATCTTCTCGCACCTACTGCCTAAATTAGGCATCTCAAAAGGCGACCTCAACACAGTCAATTCCCCCACCTTTGGGGTTGGGCCATCCGAGCTCCCAGTCGTCAGATACATCGATATGCCCCTAATGTTGAAAGGGACCCCGCCTCAAAGTCAGGAGGAATGTTTACCTCCGTTATGACAAGATTCATTATCATTGATGTTCCCTCACCATACAATGCCATCCTCGAAAGGCAAACTCAAGGCAATCTCCACATCTGCCCCGATGTAACGTACCTAACAGTCACCTTCGTGACTAAAGAAGGAGATGCAGAAATCTTCATTGACCAAGCTGAAGTCAAGAGGGTCTTTACCAAGGCTAGGCAAAGCCCGGAAAAGGTCCAAGTATAGACTTCAGCTACTGAAAGAGCAGTCACGACAGGCGAAGAGAAAGTAGGGGAGGGAATAGAAGAGTTGGAAAAAGTAGAAATAGAAGATATAGAGCTGGCCCCCGGCTGGAACACCTGAGTGGGAAAAAAATTGGCTAAGGGTGACAAAGATAGGCTTGTATCTTTCTTGTTAATGAACAAAGATCTATTCACGTACTCTCCGAAAGACATGCCTGGGGTCGACCTCAACAAAATCCACCACAGCCTCAAAGTACGCTCTGATGCAAGGCCGGTTCAGTAGAAAAAGTGAAACCTATTGGCTTATAAGAACTTCTTCGTTAAAGCCGAGGTTAAGTGCCTGATTGAGGCAGGGCTAATAAAAGAAGTTAAATACCTCGAATGGCTTAGCAATGTGGTTATTGCCACAAAAGAAGGGAGTGAAAAATTTTGAATGTGCATCGACTTTCGGAACCTTAATGATGCCTGTCCAAAGGACTCCTACCCTTTGCCAGCCATAGACCAATTGGTGGATTCAACCACCGAATACGGCCTTCTCAGTTTCCTCGATGCCTTCAGCGGGTATCATCAAATCCAGATGAACCCTAAAGATGAAGAAAAAACCACCTTCGTCACCAAAGTTGGTACTTACTACTACGTCAGAATGCCCTTCAGCCTTAAGAACACAGGGGCTACCTATCAGAGGTTGATGATTAAAGTATTCGACTCCTAGATCGGGAAGAACATGGAAGTGTATGTCGATGATATGATAGTTAAGAGAAAAATGCCTAGTAATCATATCTTGGACTTAGGTGAAACCTTCCAACGACTTCGGGAGTTCGGTATTCGCCTTAATCCCGAGAAGTGCATGTTTGGAGTGAGTGCAGGTAAGTTCCTTTGGTTCATGGTGTCAGAAAGGGGAATAGACGCCAACCCTGAAAAGGTCAAAGCCTTGTTAGTATTCCAAACACCCACAACCATTAAAGATATACAAAGGCTTATCGAAAGAATCACTTCCCTTAGTAGATTCATTTCCAGGTATGGCAACAGATGTCGACCATTTTTCAAGGTGCTCACTAAAGCAACCAAGAGCAAAGGTAACTCCGGAACCGAGGAGCACCCTTGGAACCAAGAATATCAGAAAGCTTAGGATGAGCTTAAAAGCTACCTAACCCCACTGCCGACACTTCGACAACCTCGGGAAGGAAATCCTCTCCTCCTCTACATTGCTGTCATTGAAAAAGCTATAGTTCAGTCCTAGTGAAGGAAGAAGGTGGAAGCCAGAGGCTGGTATATTATGTAAGCAAGTCCCTGCACAGCACTGAGGTCAGATACCCATTGCTCCAGAAAGCCATTTACGCCTTAGTGCTTGCAGGGAGGAGGCTACGTGTCATGCCCCAAACTGCCCCTGGCCCATCTGGGCCCGATTATCAAATTAATGCAGCGGAAGTTATTCATACTGAAGGGGCTTTATAAGCTAGTTATGAGCACCTACGGTGTGACTCCAGGATCTATTCTGGTACTAGCTTGTTACTTAAATACTTTCAATGTGTTGTCAGGGTGCTCTTTAGGAACGAGCTAATACCTATGTGGAATTCTAGTGTTCCATTTATAGACTTTACCACTTAGCCGGTTACACACACAAGTCTTTAGATGCCATCTCAACAAATTCCAATAAATCCAGATTCACTGGAGGTCTTCCCTTAGTTACACATATGATCAGCAAATCATACTTGCAAATCAAGCAAAGCATACACTTAATCCATTAAGTGCATAAGATGTGTGTCCATCAAGTGTACTAATCCAATGCATGGCAACAAAGAAGCCCATCTCATTTTCAACTTTGAAAACCACATTTATATATCCATGAGCATCAGCCAAGTCTAGTACACATAACATGAATATCCAACATGGCATTTCATCAAAAATCATCCAAAGATAATCATGATCACAATGTGCATCTAATAAGCATCTCCTACTTGGAAAACATACCAAAGATGCTATATGTTCATAACTAGTTAAGTTTAGGTTTTTCAAACCAAGTCCTGATTTCTACCCAAACTTTAACTCATAACCTGGAACACATTCCAGCTTAATAGACCTTGTTCCCACAACTTCTAGACTCCATAAGCCTGCACAAGGAAGCCCAAACCATTAGCTTGTTCCGCAAGCAAAATATACCACATAAGTCACTTAGAGTCAAATGAATATATTAAGCAACACTAAACTCATACCCAACCCTTTAGCAAAACATAACGAGTACTCTAGTACTCCCCGCTTGATCTATCAAGCCATCCAAACCACTTCCTGAAAAAGTAAAGAAGGGCGGGTGGGTTATAAAACTCAGTAAGGATCCATGTGTGAGGTAAGTAACTCATGACTTTCATAGTCATATCCGGCTTGAAAAGCCAAAATTGTACCAAAAACGTAATGGCAATGCCAAATCAGAATGAGGTAATCTCTCGTGACTTTCGTAGTCACATATGGCTTCCAAAGCCTATTCTTAAGCCAAGAATGTCATGGCAATTAAATCCCATGCCAAGAATACCATGGCAAATAATCCTGTTCCTGCAAAAGAAAACACTAAAACAAAGAAAACACAAGATACAGCACAATAGCAGCATCAATAATAATAATAATAATTTGGGTCAGCATGCACAAACAATTCAGAGAAGCACACAACACACGCACCCAACCACAAGTTTTCCTGGGCAATCACTACTGCCACCCACTACCGGCACCCCTGGCCAGACTGGCAGTACTGGCACCAATGGCACCCCTGGCACCACTGGCACCCCTGGCAAGTGTCCAAGGCTTTAAACCTCAATTCTCCTTCTTAATCATACCACCCGTTCCCCTAGAGCTCCGAGTTACATAGTAAGTTGGCCATTCTTACTATAAACTCTAACACTTGCCTTTATATTGATTAGCTAATCAAACCATATATATATCCACAAATGCCCATTATTCATATCCATAGTTGCCGAAGCAACAATCCTCGTCCAATATGCACTTACGTGCCCAAAGTTGCCGAAGCAATGATACCTCATCAATTATGCACTTACGTGCCCAATTATTAAACTAAGAAAGTAACATGAGCCCTCACACAAAGAACAACTAACCCGCTGCACACCTATGGTCACTTGGTTCTATGACCATCACATAGGGGCATTTATACTCACAAACAATATCATGGAAGTATACCATGCAATAAGTGAGTAAAGGATCCTTACCACCATTGGTGTAACCTTTTGCTCATTGCCTTTGCTTTGCTTTGTTTGTTGTTGGAACTTTGCCATTTCCTTAATGGACTCAACCTCACTTAAGGAGGTAAAGGCCCACTTAGCCTTTCTGTGAACTGAGGCCCAATTTTCTGTGAACTCAGGCCTACATTGGCCTTTTCCTGGAAATCCAGGCCCAATTTGCACTTTTCTGAAGTTCAGGCCCACTTGGCCTTTTCTGGAATTCTGGCCCAATTTAACCTTTAGGCGCAATATCACCTTTTTATGATTTTAGGCCCATATTAACCTTTTCAGGACTTGGGCCTATATTAACCTTTTCAGGATTTAGCCCATTTGCCAATAATGCCATTGTGGCCCAAAATAGCCCATTTCATAATTTCTGGACCAAGAACACTTGGTTTTCAATTTGAGCCTTCAAATTTAACTCTTGGCCCAAATAGCCCCATCATTTCTTTTTCTTGCTCAATTTAGTCCCACAAGTTTTCTAAGGACCATTTATGCCAAGAACACTTGGCTAACACTTTGCATGTTCATAAGAACACTTGTACTACCATGAACACATGGTTTAAACTTATGTATGCCAAGATTACTACTTGGCCGAATCTTCTAGTACTTCCATAGCTTACAAAATTCTCCTTTTTGCATCCAACTTTTTGCCATTGTCTTGTATATTCACAAGGACTTTAATGATACCAAGAACACTTGGAAAAATGTCCATGCATGCCAAGATTCACACTTGGCCGAAACTTTCCTCTTGCTTTTCTTTCATCTTTTGCTTGTTTCCTTCCTTGGAATGGCCATACAAGCCTCGAGGCACCAAGAACACTTGGTTTCATGCCTCCAAATGCCATGTATACTCATGGCCGAAATATCCACTTGATTTCCTTGCAAAAATTCAACATGGCCAAGTCATTAGAGAGTAGCATCTAGCTCAAAATACATGAAACTACCAAGAAAAACTTGGTTCACTTACAACCTTTAAATGGCCGAAACTTGAGCTTCACTTTCTTGGAGTTCGTTTTCATCTTCTTGCTCTTCATGGCTTAGAAATGCCATGCATGTAAGGAGCTCTTGAGGTAAGCTCAAGAACACCATTTTATCCATATGGCCGAAACTTCACAAGCATTTCTTCATGGGTTTTCTTTGATTTCTCACTTTGTTCTTGGTCTAGATGGGTTTAGGAGCTTGAAAGCTTCAAGAAAATGTGTTTGCATGTGCAAGAACATGCATTTCTAGCTATGGCCGAATCTTAGATGAAGAAAGAAGGAGATGGAGTTTGAAGAACACCATGGCTGGAACTTAGAGAGAAGGGAGAGCTTTTGGTGCTAGAGAGAGAGTGAGATGAGTAAAATGTGAGCCAAAGGGGAGCATGGCCGAATAATGCCTTGCAAATGCAAGAGAAATGAAACTCAAATGCATTCTAAATGTGCATTAAACGTATATTCAAATATGGTGGCTGGTCATGGTGCTAAATGAAGTGAAATGCACCTAAAATGCATATCAAATGCATAATTTGGAGGTATGGCCGAATTTTGAATGAAAAGGTGGGAGAATAAGTCAAAAATGATGGGCCAATATATTAATTTATATGGCAAGTGGGGGACAAGACTTAAGAGATGATTATTTTAATCAAAGTGGAGGGCAATAAAATAATGTGAGTGGAGACAAGTGTGGGCCAAGGTAATGTGTTATATGTGTGAGTGGGAGACATGTATAGTGGAGGGAATAATTAATTGGTGAGTGGAGGATGTAGGAGGATTTTAAAATGGTGAGTCGAGGGATGATGTGGCATTTTTAATTGCCAATATGCAAGAGTGGCGGCCATGGCATGTATTGCCATGAAAAGTGGTCAAATTCAAACTTCAGTCCTCCAACTTTCTTCAATTTTACAATTGAGTCGTCCCACGCAACTTTCCTTTGTGCAATCAAGTCCCTCAACTTCAAATTGCATCATTTTCATCACCAAAACTCTTGGCCTAAACCAAGCATAATTCTCAAAGTGTCCTACACTCATTAATGCCCATTCCATAAATAATTCAAGGTCTCCACAATTAAATTTGCTAAGTTTCCAAATTAGGAAACTAATTATGCCACTAATCCACTTAACCCGGTAATTAATCATTTATCACTTTCCGGGTGTAACAACACTCCCCACCTTTAAGAAATTTGGTCCTCCAAATTTCCTAGGAGTCCAAAATCTCATACTCAGGTAGTCTGTAGTTCATCACCAGAACACTGGTGGACTACCTTAATTATCAAGCAGCCTCCTTCTTGGCCATATAAGTACTCATCTCCCCTTTTTTGTTTCAACTCTCTCTTTTAACTCCAGATTATATACTGGATAGCTCTCCTCATATGGCCTTACTTGCCTTAATTCACAAGTCATAGCTTGTTTCCCTTTTTCATAAGACTCAGCCCAACCCACCAGTAATTACTGATATTTCTTAGTAAAGTCTGGTGAAACTAGTATTGGGCTGCACGAAGGGTCACAGGAGAAACTCCTTTGTCGCTCGTGTTCGGAACAGAAGCTGTTATTCCCATTGAGGTCATAAGGCCTTTAGTAAAGATACAGGTGTTCGATGAAGAAGGAAATAACCTTGGCTTGAGGGCAAAACTAGACCTCGCAAAAGAACACCACGAAATGGCCGAACTCTGGAGGAGCGCTTTCCAACAAAAAGTAGCCGACGCTACTAACTTGCGTGTGAAGAAAAAAGAAATCAAGAAGGGGGACCTTGTCCTCCGAAAGGCCGAATTTGAGTTGCGAAGGCCATCAGATGGGGTACTTCGGGCAAACTGGGGAGGACCTTATTTGGTCCTCAACGAAGTCCGCCCAGGGGTCTACAAATTAGGCGATGCCGAGGGAGTAGAGTTGAAAAACACTTGGCATTCAGATTCTCCGAAAAAATTCTACACTTAGACATTTTTTCCAAGAAAAGCTTGCGATTACTCCTCCCCGAAATCACCAGTAAAAATGTGGTTTATAAACCGAATATGGTCACATTGCTAAAATAGGTTTCTAGCACATTGACTTTTTTTCGAAGATGCTAGTTCCTTAGCAAAGTCTAAAACTTGGTGGAATGTGTTCGGAAAAGTTAAAATAGTCCATATATCGGGAAGATCTCGCTAAAGGAAGAATAGTACAATGATTCCCGAAGGCATAATTACGGATGTGGATGTTCGCTGAAAATACACACACAGAATTATACAAACTTTTGAAGAGTCGTGATCGAAGGAAAGAACGGGAACTTAGGAAAAAATTTTCATTCATAAGTTCTGAGGTAACATTACAAGAAAGTAAGATTATAAGAAAAAGAAAGGAGAAAAAGCCTATTGAGCCGGAGCATCCGGAACCTCCTCGGCATTGGTATCTTTTTCTTGGACAGGAGCATCTGAAGGCACGGGCACAACAGGAGGGAGGTTGAGGAACTCCAGCTTCAAGCACGTCCACCTGGGCTTTTTACGAAAATCCAGAGTGGCAGGAAGGAGAGGTCGAGTTCGGGGTGCCGAGAAAGGACTTGATGCCGCGCCAAACAGAAACTGTCTTAAAAAGACACCTTCATCATATGGTCAGACTGGTCCTTCTCGGCACTCAGAGTTGACAGCTCGGCTGTAAGCTCAGCAACCTCCCTCTTGAGTTTCTTCTTCTTCTTTTCCATGGCCTCCTTCTTCAACGAATCGACCTCAGCTTGGAGATCGGCGTTCAAAGCAAGCGCCTTCGCAAGGTTCTTAGCATCTTCCACCTTTTCCTTCTGAAGGGCTTCATTCTCTGAAGAGAGAATAGCACACTTTATGCCAAGGTCCTTAACCTTGGCCGAAAAGTCCAGAAGAAGCTCTTTCTTATTCTCCCGAAGCTCGGTCCAAAGATTCTCCAAGTCCTCATTCACAATTTTGCTTAGTTCACTGCACTTAAGGACGTATTTGGTGCAAAACTCCTTCACCCGTCTCAGAGAATTCTCAGACCGAGAACGAGCCTCAGTCTGCTTTGCCGCCCAAGCTCGGAAGTATCCGCTGTATGCCAGGAGCTGCAAAAAAGAAAGTCATGAGTAAAGGTCAAAGGACAAACAAAATTTAGAAGAAAAATTTCTAAGTCCCCAAAGAAGGAAAGAAGAAATGTACCTGGGTGGCGTGTTCGCTCATCCTCGCCGCGAGGATCTCCTCGTTAGGGCATTCGGCGAGGAGTGACTCGAAGGTGGCGTTCATCAGCACACCCCTTGCCATTTGGGGAACCATCAACTAGCTATCCTAAGTGAACAAGTTCATGTCCTACGTGAAAGTCTAGAAGGGCTCCCTTGGTACTTTGTCCTTTGGGATATGGCCATCCAGAAGGGCCCTCTTTTGGGCATAAGCCTCCACCCAAGGAGCAGGTGTCACCTCCTCTGCAAGATCATACTGAAGTTCCATCAGAACGTTGTCCTTTAGGCATAAATCTATAAGATCATAGATACCAAAAACACAAAGATTTATAGACAAACGGCTAAGGAATGAACCTGGTGGAACCTCGGTAACAACATCCTCAGTCTCACCCACTTCACGGACGTCACAGGGAACGTACTTGCCCTTCCTTCTCCTGCTTTCATCGAGCTCTTGAGCTGAAGTCCCTCCGACCAAAGTCTTAGTAGTTGTATCCAGGCTCAGAGTAGTCTTGAGGGTGGCTGGATCAAAAGGTGGATCAGGATAGGCAGGAGATCGAGCAGGCGACTAATCCTGCACTTCGACGATGTCTTCTAGGGGAGGTGGAAGGACGTCCGGCTTGGCTTTCTTCGCCTTGGACGGCCCTTCACTGGTCTTCTTCCTCTTCATAGGTGCCTTTTTCCACGTCGGCTCCCCCTTTTTGGCCTGATCAAGAAAAGGGGACTTGTAAAACTCCGCAGATTGATCGCCCAACTCTACAAAAGGAAAAAACATCAGTGTAAGTCCAAAAGGAACACATGGAAGCAAAAACTGGAAGATAACTTACTCTCGGAAAAAGCTTCGTACGAGATCTCGCACCAAAGAAGCATCACCAGCCATGCTTTCTTCCTCGGCAGAATAGGCACGGGCAGGTTCAAGTTGAACTTGTGCTCGTGGACTACCCTCAACTCCTGAAGGACCTCTTTGGTCATGAGGTCCCACTTAATGGGAAAGGGGTACAAGGAACGCGGAGGGACCTCAGGGTCCCAATCCGTAATCGCCCAAATGCGCCGGTGGAGCTCGTCAAATTCAGCAGCCAACCCTGAGGTCAACAGCTTTCGAGGGTCAACAACGTCGGTCTTCAAAACCCCTAAAGCCCATCTGGTCGGAACGTAGCTCCATATTTTGGGAACTGATAGAAAGAAGGACTTTTTTTGCCACCCTCGCCAACTATCCTTCATTCCAAAGGTGAAGGTGAATTTCTTGCTCTTGGACCCTTGGGGAAGCAAGAAGTAGAAGCCACCCTTCGGGACCGGGTGGAGCATATAATATTGCATGAAGAAAAGAAAATGGGGCTTTATCTTAAAAACCCCACACATGCAAAGAAAGGCGTTGAAATAAGAATAAGAGTTTGGAGGGAGCTGGTTCACGGCAATCCCGTGGAAGCTGCAGAAGTCGCACACCATGTGCAGAGGGGGATACGGAAGACCAGCCTTCAATTGGGCTCTGTAGACAGTAAGCTCATCAGAAGGAGCCATGTAACCATACGTGACCGAAGAAGGTAACCTCAGGGCGGCGTAAGTAGGGAGGTAGAATTTTGCTATCCACTTCGTCATTTTCTCCGAAGTAGTGCAGCGTGGATGAGACTCAAGGGGCAGAAAGCTCTCGGGAATAGGACGGACGGACATCAGTGGAGTAGGGTTCAGCATTTCTCAAAAAGAAGAGAGGTAACCTCGGGGAAACTAAAGAAAGAAAAAACAAAACTTCGGAACGAATGACTTCAAAAGGAAGGAAGAACTTCGGAAAAGAAAAAGCCCACTGAAAGCTTTGCCAAAATCAGGATTCCTGAATGCCATTGTGATAGGTTGCCGGAAATCGCTCCACCACTAGAACCGCTGCCGGAAGGAGAAAAAGACAAGAGAGAATTCTAGAGCAAATAAGAGCAAAGGAAATGAGTATGAAGGTCTGAGGCAAAAGGGGTTTTTATAGGCCGAAGGGGGCAGGCGAAATGTCATCATTATTGCTCCTTGAAGGCGAAGAGACGCAATTAATGTAACCAATGTAACCGTCTGCCACTCACCAGCTGCCACGTGTAAGCCATCACGAGAAACGAAGGCACGACCCTGACAACTGGCAGACCTATATAACCCTGCCCGAAGTAATACGCCCGCATACAAGGGAAGACGAAATGGTTCACTGATAGAAAAGTTAGTGTAAGTACGTGCCCCAGACAGCTACCTCGGGGGAAGAGCCAGGGACACCACTTAAACACCAAGGAAACTACCTCGGTTGGGCACCTTAGTTTGCCATAGTTCCATCCTGGGGAGAAGGAGACTCCGGATAGAAGCCAATCATGGCAACAAGGCCAAGCATCGCTTGCCCCAAGAAAGGTACCCGGAAATCCCCAAACCGAAGGAATATCTTTGGTTTTCTAAAGGGGGGCATGTGATAGCCTGAGGGCTATCACCCCCGAAGAACTTCACATTAGCGCGCCACTTCCGATCAAAACAGACACGACTAGACCCCGGTAAAGAGAAGACCGCAGCACCCTCGGACAAGTCAGATAGGCGCTACCGCTCAGGAAACCCATAGGACCAACTTCAGTCAGAAGGAGTCACCGCCCTCCCTGAAGGTGACCTCACGCCGACCTCACATGGGCAAAACCACCTCCGTATACTCTCTAGGCCACCCTCGGGGCGTGCTCACGAAGTTCCACATTAAGTACCCAAGCCTGACTACGGGAAAGTCCAACCGAAGGTGCCTCGTACAAACAATGGACCTCCCTCTAAAGGAACTCACCTTCCCGAACGAGCTCTATACCTTGAAGGAGTTCGGTCCACCGAGAAGGCCACGTAGGTGTACGACAAAATAGCTGAGGAGTCTTTGACAAACGGTACTCGTACAGCCCCCGACACACCGCCCTCAGACACGGTCTAACATGCCAGCTTAGGCTCTTGGCCAAGCGGCCTATGGCCGGCTAGAAGCTCCCCCTCTCCCCGAAGGTACAGACTGTATCTGACCAAACACGTGTCACGATCTGGGCAGGCTGTGGGAAATGAGCTTCTTCTGTTCACCTCCCTATAAATATTCAGGGAATGCCCTAGGTAAGGGAATCCAACTCTAAGGAAAAATCTCTCCACTCTCTACTTATCTCTGATACTAACTTGGGCATCGGAGACTCCTCCCCCGGAAAAACACTCCGAGGATCTCCTGACCCTTGCCTTCCTGAGTCCTTGCAGACCTTCTCCCACCAGAGGATCCTCTTCTAGGCATTCTCCCATCACAAGTTCTTGCTCCAGGCTCACCATGTTGCACAACGATGATGCCGATGGGCATCAAGTATGATTCAGACTGATGAAGGAATGAATGAGGTACCAGAAGGCAATTGCCCTTTTTGTGAAAGTGATTCAAACTATCACTACAGGACTTCCATCATCAGAACCAAAAAAAAAAAGGAAAAGAAAGTAGCTACACTCAGCTTCGGGAAGGCACAAAGTCTATGGACAAGATTTGACAGAAGCATCATCAACTCCCCTCACGATGATCTCCTTCTGATGATCAGTCAAATAAGAAATTGAGATGTGAAAAGTTCCCTTTGTCATGATGGATCAAATTCTGACATGCTGTTCCGCACATACTGCTAACGTTAGGGATATCGGTGCAAGTCCTCAAAACGATGGTGTCCCCGACATATGGGCTAGACCCCAATAAACTCCTGGTGTTAGGCATTATTGATTTACCATTCATTGTTAAAGGGAAAGCCATTGGAAGCTAAGAGGAGTTATATGTTTTGGTAATGATAAAGTTTATAGTCATTAATCTTCCTTCACCATATAATGTCATAGTCAGAAGGGAAATGTAAGGAATGCTGCACATGAGATCTAATGTCAAATAATTGACCGTGACTTTTGAATGCAATAAAGGTGATGCAGCTATCTTCATTGATCAAGCTAAAATTTGAAAGGCCTTTGTAAAAGCATAGCAGCCTAAAAAAAAAAAGGGTTCATACCTTAATCGCAGTGGTGACAAAAGAGCGATAGGTAAACATAGGAAAGAGGGCCAATGGAGTAGATATTAAAATAGAAAGCTTAGAACTCAATGAAGGCCAAAGTACAAAGATTAGGAAAAATGTTCCCATCAGGTAACAGGCCAAGCTTGTAGATTTCTTAGAGTCAAACAAAGACCTCTTCATTTCCTTGCTAACGGATATGCCCAAAGTAAATCCAAGCATAATCCAAGATAGTTTGAATCTTGATCCTCTTGTAAAGCCAATAACACAAAACAAATGAACCATAGCCCTAAATAAGAGGGCCTTTGTCAAGCAATAAACTCAAAGGCTCATTGAAGTGGGTGTGATAAAGGTTGAGTAACATGGTAGTCGTTATAAAAGAAGGGTGTGGTAAACTCTAAATGTGCATAGACTTTACTAGAGTATATAATGCACGCTTGGAAGACTCATATCGACTACCTTCAATAAATCAACTGGTAGATTCCACTTCGAGATACAAGATATTGAGTTTCCTGGAAACTTGTAGTGGGCATCATTAGATCTAAATGAACCTAGTTGATGAAGAAAAGACTTCATTCATTACTGATGATGAAACCTTCTGCTACATACGAATGCCCATGCCCTTTCAGACTGAAGAACGTAGGGGCCATATACCAATAGCTGATGAATAAAGCATTCAAAAGGCAAATCGGCAAAAACATGGAAGTATGTTGATGATATGATAGCTAAAAAATTAAGTAGTCCAAATCACATTGAGGATTTGTGGGAGACTTTCCAGCAGCTTAGGAAATGTGGCATATGTTTGAATCCCAAAAAAGTGCTTTTGGTGTAAGGGGAGGTAAGTTCTTAGAATTCATGGTCTCAGAGTATGGGATAGAGGCAAATTTGAACAAGGTGAAGGCTTTCCTCATGTTACACCTTCACAAAATGGGAAAATAACAACATAAGGACCTAAACTTGTATGCTTTAATTTTCACTGTAGTGCATGATTTGTGAAGTGTAAAGTGTTCAACAAACACCCCCTTAAGTGGAAAAAACAATGATAGCTTGGTCCTTAAGAAAGCATTGGCGCATTGCCTAATTTTCAAGTAACCTATGGACTAAATTGTAGGGTTAAAAAAGCTAGGTACTCAATTGGATAAATTTCTAAAGATGGCTATGGAAAGGACATCGATAGAATTATGAATAAAGGACATGGATGGAATTAAGGATATTGTTGGGGACCAAAGTCCTGAAGAAGGCAAAGTTGATCATTTATGGCATAATGCCAACTAAGGATCGAAGTGTCCACCTTTTTGTCTAAAAGCCATAATGACCTTTGACAAGGTTCAAGGTCGTCAAAAACATCATTTTCCTAGCCAAAAATATCTGGATATAATCTGTCCAAGTGTTGGCCAAAGTTTCAAAAACTTGCATATATGCCACTAAGGTCAAATGATGTATAAATAAATAAAAATCTTCATTTTCTTGCCATTTCCCTTAAATTTCATCCCCCAATAGTAAAGTTTCTTCCTTAACCTTCTCCACCATCCTCCATACCACCATACCTTAAGAAAGCAAGAGGAAGCAAGAGAAAGCAAAGAAGACATCAAAAAGTGCAAGAAAACCTAATTTTGGTTCTATTTGGGTTTTCAGATTTCATAGCAAAAGGTAAGGGTTTTCTAAAGTTTCTTGGATTTTTTACTGTATTTCAAAACATCCATGAAGCTAAGACCATACTTGGAAGGGAGCAAAAAGCTCAAGGAACCAAGTATGGGTTAAGGGGAAAGAAGCATGGAAAGGTTTCGACCTTAGTGTTACCATGCTAAAGATGGAAGCAAGAAAGAAGGGTTTCTAGAGCCTAAGTTAGTACTAACTAAGACCTAAAAGACTCCTAAGACCAAGAAAAAGCTTGAGGAGGGCTAATCCTAATGTGTTATTGCTGCCAACATTACATGTGTTTGTTGGTGCGTATAGTTGCCATATTTGTGTGTATGTGTTATTTTGGTTTTTTTTTATGTCTTTTTATTTCAATTGGCACATTTCTATGGAAGACTTTACATTGAAAGCCCTTACTAAGTTTTTTACAAAGAGCTTACTCCTCTTTCTGTCCATTTTCAGGGACACCTAAAAGAGAATGATAAAACTAATAGTTCTAGTTCAAGTTTTCCCGTGAAATTTCAGGTACAAAAACTTCAATTTGTCTAGTATTAAAATGGAGTGTTTCATGATTTTTAGGGAACATTTGTTAATTTTAGTGGTGGTACTTTCTGCCTTACACAGTAGCTATCTCTTGAAGTTTCTAGGGTGCATTGTGTTTGGAAGGCTCTCCAAGAAGCTAGTGTATATACCCAACTAAGCTAGGACATATGTATGATGAATCTATGCATGCAAATACACTATGTATGGTGTATGGATGATATATGAAGCAATAAAGTGATCTTTGAGGTTGAACGTTCATTTCTATCTATTTTGCAACTCATTAGCTGTTCCAAAGAAAATTATGTTTAATGTTCATGGAACACCACTAAATTTAGGGGAATGAATTTTCCATTTGTTTAATACATGTAAGAACCTACCCATGTTGGTTTTGCACCTGGAAATGAAGTGTGTGAATCTTATGAAATTTTGTATGGGCAAAATGTTCATAAAGTGACCAGAATTTTGACTCTGCACTTAAAATTCAATAACTCCCTGTGTAGAAGGAATATTGGTATGAAATTTATGCCACACCTAGAGCGCATATAGAGGTTGAACTAGAATTTGGAATTTGTAAATTTGGAGCTCTGTACCCAAAGATATGACATTGCAAATTTGGCTAAGTTATTGTTCATTTGGTAAGAATTTGGTAACCAACTTAAAAAATCCATAAATTGGTCCATAGGTGGGCTTTTGATGTAAAACAAAATTTATTGGTTTTCTCTAAGTCTCCACTTGATAATGGAATAAAGAAAATATGGGGTTACATGGCTAGAATGGTACAGTTCATTAGTGGAAGATACAGGTGTAGTGGCTGGTCACTAGAACTTAACAAGATTACCTAATGTGTGGAAGCCAAAACTAAGAATTGTGCTAGTGTTTTGCTTCATAGCTACCATAGTGTGCATAAATGTAAATATGTGTGTTATGGTTTGACCAGTATACATATATTTGCATCAAGACCAACAAGGCCACTTGGGTAATATAGTGAGCATTGTTCTAATGGCCTACAGAACATGCATAGTTCCTGGGAGATTGACACATTAAATATTGTCACCATATTTAAGCTCTCAGAGTGGTAACAGAAGTTGGTATCAGAGCCAAGTTTGAATGTGGTTTATGTGCATATGACATGATGCATATAATTGCATACATATAGCTTAGTTGGGTCAACTGCTAGTGTTAAGTACCTAACATAGAGTATATATTGTGCTCTTCTGATTTTTATGAAACAGGAAAATGGTCACCACAAGGAGAGGGGATCAAGGACCTCTAAGACCTCCTATTGTGCAAAGACAGGCCAATAAAAATGGAAGGGGTGTAGAAGAGCAACCAAGGGTTCAGAAAGTAGAAAACCCAGCACCTGACATGAACATACTGCAAGTGTGGGTTGAACTACAAAGAAACCTATCGTAGATAAATGAAAACTTAGTAAGGTTACAGCAAGCTCAACAACAAGGAGTCCAAATAGCATAAGCATTACCATAGGAGCAGAACCAGGAAGTTGTTAGGAACAACCCAGTGAATGTGCCTTATGATGAAAATGAAGAGAATGAAGATGCTAAAGATGAGGATAGAAGACATCCCAGAGGTAGAACAATCAGGTCTGAGATTGGCCAAGTATCTAGAGCCAATAACTCAACTTATGACCATACCATAGGGGATGAAGCAGAAATACGTAGTGAGAGGAGAAGAAAAAGGAGACATAGAGACTATATGGACTTAGAAGAATCACACAGGTCCAAAAGGCATATAGCTGAAGATCTTGAGAGCTCTGATGATGTCAGATTGTTGGAGAGGTTTGAATGCCTAAGACTTCCACAATTTAATGGCAGAGCTGGACCAAAGAAAGCTGAAGAATGGCTAGGATTAATTGAGAACATGTTCAAGAGGATGCACTAAAATTCCACCAAGAAAGTATGTTTGTCTACCTATAATCTTGTAGGTAGTGCAGAAATATGGTGGAGAAGTGTTAGAGATAGGCATGTTGCCTAGAGAGGTAGAAGAGCAGATCATGAACTGGAGATGACATGGCTTAAGTTCACAAGGTTATTCTAAGACCATTATATAAGTGATGCCATCAAAGACTTAAAGCAAGCTGAGTTTGATGCACTACAACAAGACAACCTCAGTGTTCTGGAATATGAACACAAGTTCAACCAACTTGTGAGGTATGCACCACAGTACCATGGGTTGGAAGAACTTAAAGCCAAGAGGTTTGTCAAAGGCCTGAGACCAGATATCAGGAAAGCTATTAGGCTTTTTAATGCCATTAAGTATCATGATGCTGTTCAAAAGGCTTTACTGGTGGAACAGGAAGAGTATGAAGTAAATGGTTTCCAACCAGGAGAGACCAGCCAAGTTGGAAGACTGTAGAAACCGACGAAAGGTAAGGACATTACGAAGGCTGAAAAACCTAGTATAGAGGGGATGGCCAAGAATAACTTTGTTGGCCCAAGGTGTCCTTGATGTAAGAAGTTTCATGGCAAGAGGCCATCTTATTTTGAAACACAGGCATATCTCAGATGTTGATCTTTGGATCACTGGATCAAGGACTACCCCTTCGTCCAAAGAAGAGGGAAGGAGGACCTAGGCCAAAATAGGCCTAATATGCCACCTGTTAGAGACAATCAACCAAGGTGTCCTCCTAGAGCTCAAAGGCCTCAAGTGCAGAGAGCTAGATGGGTATTCGATATTGATAAGGGAGAGACATCCCAACAAGGAGCACTTGGAGGAAACATTTATTTTAATGGTGTGCCAATTTGTGTGTTGTAAGATACTGGTACTTCAGTGTCTATTATGGCTAGAAAGTTAACTAAATCCATGCAATTGTCCATAAAACTCATGCCTAATGTATCATTAGTAAGAACAGAAGGTAGTCAATGTCTTTTCACTAATGACCTGACTAAGAATTGTGAGCTAGTAGTTGGAAAGACTAAGATTTTGACTGATCTACTAGTGTTAAATATTCCAAAGTATGATATTGTTCTTGGCATGGATTGGTTAGCAAAGCATGGAATCGATATTGATTATGTTGAAAGAGAAATCACATTGCCTGGTAATGAAGTTCATGCATTAGTGAATTCTAAGGAATTAGTGTATGAAATGCATGGCATGGAACTAGAAGTTATGGATGAAATTCCTGTGGTTTTTGAAGATGAATATTGCACGTTAAATGGTGTTAAAATTGATGAGGAAGTTCATAGAATACCTGTAGTGAAAGACTTTCCACAAGTCTTTCCTAAAGACCTGCCAGGTATTCCCCCTCCAAGAGAGGTAGAATTTGAAATCAAGATACAAATCGGGGCAGTACCAACATCCATACCTCCTTATAGAATGCCAATCTCAGAAATGACTGAGCTTAAGAAATAACTTGATGAACTTCTTCAGAAAAGGTTCATAAGACCAAGTGTTTCACCGTGGGGAGCTCCTGTTCTCTTTGTGAAAAAGAAGGATGGATCATTGAGATTGTGTATTGACTATAGAAAGCTGAATGCTGTAACTATAAAAAATAAGTACCCACTCCTTAGAATTGGGGATCTATTTGATCAACTCAAGGGAGCAAAGATCTTCTCTAAGATTGATTTGAGATCTAGGTACTTTTAGTTAAGAGTTAAAGAAGAAGATATACCTAAGACAGCATTTCAAACAAGATATGGACATTATGAGTATATACTTATGTCATTTGGCTTGACTAATGCCCCTGCTGCATTCATGGACTTGATGAACCGTGTGTTCAAACCTTACTTGGACAAGTTTGTAGTGGTGTTCATTGATGACATCCCAGTGTATTTCGATGATGGAATTGAACATGAGCATCACTTAAGAACTGTCTTGAACACACTGTTCAACAATCAACTATATGAAAAATTTTCCAAGTGCCAATTCTAGATTATTAAAGTATCTTTCCTTGGAGACATCATTGATGAACAAAGTCTTAGAGTAGACCCTGAAAAGGTTAAAGCTGTGCAAGAGTGGGAAAGTCCTAAGATTGTAAAGGAAGTTAGAAGCTTCCCAGGACTGGCAGGCTATTACAGAAGATTTGTGTCAAAGAGTGAACGTAGAGCACCAGAAGCCAGTACGAACACTGCAAACTTTACCCATTCCAGTTAGAAAGTGGGGTAACAAAATAATGGACTTCTTAACTAGGTTGCCTATGACCAGATTAAGACATGGCATAATCTTGGTCATTGTGGATAGGTTAACCAAGTGTGCTCACTTTTTGCCATTAAAGATCACAGACTCACTGAAAAAATTGGCACAAATGTACATCAAAGAGATAGTAAGGCTGCATGGAGTGCTAGACTCCATAGTGTAAGATAGAGATCCAAGGTTTACAGCTAGATTTTGGAGTGCTTTTCACAAGGCACTAGGATCCAAAATCCACCTTAGCACTGCTTATCATCCTCAGACTAATGGACAGAGTGAGAGGGTGATTCAGATATTGGAAGACATGGTCAGTAGTTGTATATTGGATTTTAAAGGGGAATGGGACCAACACTTAGCTTTGGTGGAATTTTCTTATAACAATAGTTATCAAACCACCATTGGTATGACACCTAATAAAGCCCTTTATGGGAGAAGGTGCATGACACCCCATTGTTGGGTGGAAGCCTCAGATAGGCTTGAGTTAGGTCCAGAGATTATTGAACACACAACAAGTAAAATCAAGAAGATACAAGAAAGGTTAAAAATAGCTAATGAAAAGACCATTGCTTATATGAACAAAATAAGAAGAGAATTGGAGTTTATGGTTGGAGAGAAAGTGTGGCTCAAAGTAGCACCAACCAAAGGCACTATGAGGTTTGGCAAACATAGTAAGCTATCTCCAAGGTACATTGGTCCTTACGAAAAACTAGAAAGGGTTGGCAAGGTGGCTTATAAGTTGGCTCTACCACCAAGTATGTCAAGTGTCCATAATGTTTTCGATATGAATTTGCTTAATAAGTGTTTGCTAGACATAAAGCATACTATAGTAGTGGAAGACATACAGTTAGAGCCTAGTTTGGCATACGAAGAGAAACCTATAGCTATCTTAGCTAAGGATACCAGAAAGCTAAGAAACAAGCTTATTCCCATGGTCAAAGTTCACTGGTCACACCATTCTGAAAGAAAGGCGACCTAGGAAACTGAGAAAGGAATGCAAGAGAGGTATCCAAAAAAGTACCCCAAGGTAAAGGTACTTTTAAAAGACCAAAATTTTTAAAGGGGGAAGAAATGTTAGACCTTCACAAATGGGAAAATTACAGCATAAGGACCTAAACTTATATGCTTTAATTTTCACCATAGTGCATGATTTGTGAAGTGTAAAGTATTCAATATACACCCCCTTAAGTGGCAAAAACAATGATAGCTTGGTCCTTAAGAAAGCATTAGCACATCGCCTAATTTTCAAGTAACCTATGGACTAAATTGTAAGGTTACAAAAGTTGGGTACTCAATTGCACAAAGTTCTAAAGATGGCTATGGAAAGGACATGGATAGAATTAAGGATATTGTTGGGGACCAAAGTGCTTAAGAAGGCACAGTTGATCATTTATGGCATAGTGCCAACTAAGGATCCAAGTGTCCACCTTTTTGTCTAAAAGCTATAATGACCTTTGACAAGGTTCAATGTGGTCAAAAACATCATTCTCCTAGCCAAAATATCTGGATATAATCTATCCAAGTGTTGGCCAAAGTTTCAAAAATTTGCATATATGCCACCAAGGTCAAAATGATGTATAAATGAAGAAAAATCTTCATTTTCTTGCCATTTCCCTTAAAATTTCATCCCCTAGTACCCAAGGCTTCTTCCTTAACCTTCTCCACCATCCTCCATAGTCACCACACCTTAAGAAAGCAACAGGAAGCAAGAGAAAGCAAAGAAGACATCAAAGAGTGCAAGAAAACCTAATTTTGGTTCTATTTGTGTTTTCAGATTTCATAGCAAAAGGTAAGGGTTTTCTAAAGTTTCTTGAATTGTTTACTATATTTCCAAACATCCATGAATCTAAGACCATGCTTGCAAGAGAGCAAAAAGCTCAAGGAACCAAGTATGGGTTAAGGGGAAAGAAGCATGGCAAGGTTTCGGCCTTAGTGTTACTATTCTAAAGATGGCAGCAAGAAAGAAGGGTTTCTAGAGCCCAGGTTAGTACTAACTAGGACCTAAAAGACTCCTAATACCAAGAAAAAGCTTGAGGAGGGCTGCCATAGTTTTACTAAAGTGATATCTTATTGTTTTATTGAATGATTATGGACTAACCCCAATGTGTTATTGCTGCCAGCATTACATGTGTTTGTTGCTGTGATTGTTGGTGCATATGGTTACCATATTTGTGTGTTTGTGTTGTTTTTGTATGTTTTTATGTCTTTGGAATTTATGTCATACGTTTCTATGGAATAGTTTACATTGGAAGCCCTTACTAAGTTCTTTACAAAGAGCTTACTCCCCTTTCTGTCCATTTTCAGGGACACCTGAAAGAGAACATTCAAACTAATAGTTCTAGTTTGAGTTTTGTTGTGAAATTTTAGGTACATGAACTTCAATATGTATAGTATTAAAATGGAGTGTTTCATGATTTTTAGAGAACATTTGCTAATTTTAGTGGTGGTACTTTCTGCCTTACACAGTAGCTATCTTTTGAAGTTTCTAGAGTGCATTGTGTTTGGAAGGCTCTCCAATAAGCTAGTGCACATACTTAACTATGATAGGACATATGTATGATGCATATATGCATGAAAATACACTATGGATGGTGTATGGATGATCTATGAAGCAATCAAGTGATGTTTGAGGTTGAATGTTCAATTCTATCCATTTTGCAACTCATTAGCTGTTCCAAAGAAAATTATGTTTAATGTTTATGGAAGGCCACTAAATTTAGGGGAATGAATTTCTCAAGTTTTTCAAACATGTAAAAACCTGTCCATGTTGGTTTTGCACCTGGAAATGAAGTGTATGAATCTTATGAAATTTTGTATGGGCAAAATGGTCATATACTGACCAGAATTTTGACTATGCATTTAAAGTTCAATAACTCCCTATGTAGAAGGAATATTGGTATGAAATTTTGACCACACCTAGAGCACATACATAGGTTAAACTAGAATTTTGATTTTGTAAATTTGGAGCCCTGTAGCCAAAGATGTGACATTGCAAAGTTGGCTAAGTTACTGTTCATGTGGTCAGAATTTGGTAACCAACTTCAAAAATCCATAAATTGGTCCATAGGTGGGTTTTTTACGTAAAAAAAAAAATTATTTGTTTGCTCTAAGTCTCTACTTGATAATGTAACAAATAAAATAAGGGGTTCCATGGCTAGAATGATATAGTTTATTAGTGGAAGTTATAAGTGCAGTGGCTAGCCACTATAACTTAACATGATTGCCTAATGTGTGGAAGCCAAAACCAAGAATTGTGCTAGTGTTTTCCTTCCTAGCTGCCATAGTGTGCATAAATGTAAATATGTGTGTTATGGTTTGACCAATATACATATAGTTGCATAAAGACCATGAGGGCCACTTGGGTAATATAGTGAGCACTGTTCTGATGTCCTATATAACATGCATAGCTCCTGGAAGATTGACACATTACACATTGTCACTGTATGTAAGATCTCAGAGTGGTAACACCTTAAGTCCCTAACTCCCAACTCGATCAAGGATATACAAAGGCTATGGAAAAAATTATAGCCTTGAGTCATTTTATCTCGCATTATGGTGACAAATGCAAACCATTCTTCAAAATGCTCAAAAAGGAGGCGAAAAATGACATCAATATTGATGGCCCTTCAAATCCTTGGAACAAAGAATGCCAAATTGCCTAGGGAAGAATTAAGGTTTGTTTGGCTAAGTTACCCATTCACATATAGCCAATAAAAGGTGAAGCCCTCATTCTATACTTGGCCATCAGTGAAAAAGTAGTAAGCTCTCTTTTGGTGTACAAAGATAAGGTTGGAAAACAATGGCCTGTATACTATATGAGCAAATTGCTTCATGAGCTGAGGTAAATTATAATGCCATAGAAATCCATTTATGCTTTAGTTTTAGCTGGGCTACGGCTTTAGCCTTATTTTCAAGGCCAGTCAATCATTTGCTGAAGTAACTTCACTCTTAGGGATGCGATGAAGAAAGTTGATCATTCAGGAAGACTTTCAAAATGGTGCATAGGGCTTAGTAAACATGACATAAGTTACGATATGAGTAAAGCAATCAATGCATAAGCGCTGGTAGATTTTATCACTAAACTGCCTCCAAATCTTGAAAAGCAAGCTCCAACTAAAGAAAATGGCAAATCAAACTGGGAATTGTTTATTCGTGCTGCATCAGGAATGGCACATCAAGGTGCAAGAATAATTTTAAGTGGACCAAAGGGAATGTAAGTGTCTAAGGCCATCAAATTTGGCTTCCAAGTGACAAACAATGTGGTGGAATACAAAGACCTCATCACCAGACTACACCTCACCAAGAGTGCAGGAATTAAATCTCTTCAAGCTTACAACAACTCGCAGCTCCTAGTTCAACAATTGAGGGGGGGAATATAAAGTTAGGGAGTCGAGACTCAAGAAAACTTTTGACCTTGTGGAGGAGATGATGGAGAAATTTAATAAAGTGCTCTTAGGAAAGGTCCCCTGATGAGAGAATGTGCAAGCAGACACTTTAGCTAAAGATAGGCAAGAGCATTAAGGAGCAAAAAGTGCCAAGCATAGATGGAAACTATATATTGAACATTCAAGAAGGGTGGAGAGTGCCACTCTAGAAATATCTCGCCGAAGGGCAAATGCTTGATGACCAACTGGAAGCTTCAAAGGTCAAGAGAAGGGCTAAAAGGTATTTCCTCATTGGTGAAGAACTTTATCAACAAGGCTATTCTAGTCCCCTATGGAAGTGTGTCAAAAAGGCTATAGCAGAATTTGTCCTTAGAGAAGCACACGCAGGGAGGTGTGGTTCTCACACCAGTATAGATGCTTTAGCCAGCATTGTACTTTGGCAAGGATACTTCTGGCCGTCCCTAAGGTAGGACACGCGCAAACTTGTAAGAAGCTGTGACAAGTGCTAGTGCCACACCCCTAGGAAAATGGTGCCATGCAAATTTGTGACATTTGGAATGTTACCCACTCCGGGGTAGTCCAATTATGTTGCTAAAATTGTGCATTTAGACTCCCAAGATCAGTTATGTTCTGTAGGCCATCAGAACACTACCCTTAGTGTGCATACCCAAATAGCCCTCTTGGACACTATGTAAACACATGCATATTGGTCCAACCATCACACACATATTCACATTTCATGCACACCATGGAAGCAAAGAAGGAAAATACTAGCACAAGTCTTAATCTTGGCTACCACACATTAGGCAATCTTGTTAAGTTCTAGTGAGCAGCCACTGCACCTATAACTTCCATGAATAAACTGTATCATTATAACCATGTACCCCACATATTTTATTTGCTCCATTATCAATTAGAGACACATATAAAATCAAGGAATTTTTTTTTACACCAATAGCCCTCATGTGGACCAAGTTATGGATTTTTTAAGTTGGTTACAAAACTCTAACCAAATAAACAGTAACTTAGCCAAGTTTGCAACGTCATATCTTTGGCTACAGGGCTCCAAATTCAGAAAATCCAAGTCCCAGTTCAACCTATAGATTCTATCTAGGTGTGGTCAAAATTTCGTACTAAGATTCCTTCCACACAGGCTGATATAAACCTTTAAGTCCAGAGTCAAAATTCTGGTCACTTTATGACCATTTTGCCCATACAAAATTGCATAAGTGTGCAAACACTTCATTCACAAGGGGAAATCCCTCCAAATATATCCCATATATGTCCATTACACATAGAAATTAAATTTCCTTGCTTTTAACAACTTTATGTGGCCTAAACAGAATTTACAAGTAAGCAGCATATCATTCACACTTAGGCAGCTTTGCACCACATCACTTACATAGCCAAAACATTACTCAAATGTTCACATACTTGTCTCATCTTACATACAATACATGTAAATGAATACATGCACTAAATAATGTTCTTAACTCAGATAAATACACACCCTAAGTTACAGGAGTGTCTGAGACACAATGGACTCCATAAACAGGATGCTGGACAGCTGCTGCATAACACAATAAGTACCACCATAAAAATACAAAATGTGCTACTAAAATCACCAAAACTTCCAGATCCTAACTATACATATGTAAGTTCATGTACCTGAAATTTTAGAACAAAACTCAAACCACAAAGGTTATTTTAAAGATGATCTTTCTGCTGGACCTGAAATGACAGAATTGAGGGGAGTAAGTTTCATTGAGAAACTTAGTAAGGGTAGCACTTGGATTCAATAGGAAATGTAACAATCATTAAAACCTACATCCAAAGACACTAAAACACAAAAAAACACAATGCATATATATGTTAGTGTTGTGCCCAAAAGCCAATCATGAGATGATTGTATTTTTGCACATTAAGTCTTAATATTTTATTAAGGCATTAATCTAGCAATTATGTTCGTTGTTTTGTTTCTGCGTAACGTAATAAACATAATTGTAACCCTAGAATAATGATATTCTTAAATGTCCCTGGTCTAGTATTATTGTGGAGCGGGTTACAATAATACATAACGACTAACATAGGTGGAGACTAATATGAGATATGTAGTCTACATATGGGTACAAGTTGGAGAACTTGTGTACTGGACCGACCCACCAAGAGAACACTACATGGAATGTTAGATGAGTGTCATAAGTGATTTTCATAGTGATCATGGTATATGTAGTCCTTCGACCTAAGATCATCAAGCTTCCCTACATGTGAGTCACATACTTTGATATTTTCCTTTGTTGCTCGTAACTGAGTGAACTTGAAGGAGGTCATTGAGTATGCCACATATCATGCGGAGGGATTTGTATGATCAAGATGGGATTTGTCCCTCCTATGTAATGGGAGTGATATCTTCGGGCCCCTTGATAGAGTAAGACTTAGAAAAATGCATGGCCATGCTCGGATGAGTTGATATACGGTATCAATGTCATCAGTTTAAGTTGGTCTACTCGGTAATCAAGAAACCAAAGATTGGGCTATACGAGAGTGACACATTCCATGTCCCGTGCATAGTCTTGATATCTTGGACAAAGGGACAATGGCATATATCGGGGATGATCATAAAGGTTTAGTCGAATCATCGACAATCTTGTCACTTGGGTAGCGATGATGTGTTGCTAGACACCGCTCATTGCTTATGATCATAAATGTGATTTATGATCATTCCCAATGTGGTAAGAGCCTATTGGGTCACACACATAGAGCTATTTGGATCATTAGAGTGCATGGGCTACTAATTTGGGTTTTGGGTTCAGAATAATTTCGTATTAATAATGGGCCCAATAGTTGAGCCATTATTAAGCCCGAAATTAAATCCTAATTGGATTAGGGCTTTGAAACCCATTAGGCCTGGAAGTTAAGTCTCACTATAAATACAACTTCTAGTGAGAAATTCACAGGTCTCCTTGCCCTAGCCTCCCAAAAGGACAGCCGCACTCTTCTCTTGCAATTCCTTGGAGGACGCAAGCTAGCACTGCGAGCGCAAGAGAAACGCATCTGTCGGGACGTGGTAGAAGCGTGGTGATCCCGAGAGGCTCGTGTGGATACCATAGAGAGCTTGAACATGTCAACTGTTCAAGTTTTGTGAGTTGAGTGAGAGATCTCAACCGAAAATTATGTATGAAAATTTTTGAACACCCAGTTTACCCTGTTTCACTTGGATCCTGGAGGGTTTCAGTTAAATTTTGCTATGCTATTTGGCTTCCGAAACCCAACAATATACAAGATATAGCAACCAAATGCAGCAGCCATTCACAACAAACAAACACATGAAATGTGGCAGCAACATATACCATAGGTTAGTCCATAAAACACATAATAAACATAACCAAATCACTATGGCAGCCCTCCTCAAGCTAATTCTTGATCTTAAGAGGATTTTAGAAGTAGTTAGTACTAACTTTTGGGCTCTAGAAACCCAGAACTTACCTTCCATCACTGTGCACTTCACACTAGGTCACAAAACCTTCAATAACTACACCCCCTCACTAAGCATGGTTCATCAAGCTCATGGCTCTCTTCCAAGCTTAGCCCTCGCTCTTGGTTGCTTGAAAATATAGAAAACAACCCATGAGAGCAAGAGAACCCTTACCAAAGTGGGTAAGCTAAAAATCAAGTTTGATCCATGAAGTATCCAAGCAATAGCTCCAGTTTGCTTCCAATTGCTTCCTTTTGCCTTCAATTTCAATCAATTGCAAGTTTGAAGGTGCGGTGGCTATGGAGGAGGTGTGGCTATGTTCTTGGGTTGAAGGAGTATGAAAATGAGAGAGGGATAAGGGATTTGGCCACTTAAATGGCCTTAAATAAGCTTAAGGGCACAAAACACACTTAACAAGCTTAACCTTGCCTTATTTCATTTTCCTTCTCACTAATTATGGTTTCTTTGTCTTAAAATCATTGGTACACATGTACCCAACATTTTTGACTAATTATCAAGTCTTGGCTGCCTCCCCCATGGTGGGATAACCCCACAATTCCACCCTTAGACTTAAGTCAAAAGCTTGAACACCTTAAGGTTTACACTAGGACATTTAGGTCCTTATTGCCTTTAGTGTTTCCTTTGTCCAAACTTGTCTTCCATGAGAAATTTGGTCCTCCAATAGCACTTTCATACCATTCATATCCTTCCCATAACTCTCCAAGTCTCTTTCTTGAGAGTTTTGCAGTTGAGTACTTGAATTTCCAAAACCTTACAAAAAAGTCCATAGGTTGCTTGACAAACAAGCAATCCTTAAGGCTTTTCTTAGGGGCCAAGTTACCAACTTGGAACACTTCTAAGGAGGTGTTGATCATGCCTTTTACCCCCTACACTTCAATCACTATGGTGAGAATTACACAATATAATGGTTTTTAGCCATTATGACACACTTGTAATTCTCCCATTTTTATGAGGTGGTAACAGGGAAATTACCCTTGTCCTTTTGCAATCTAGGGCATAGACCTCATAGGTCCTGTTACCACCTCCAAAAATGGGAAAATTACAGTATACACGTATAAAGCTTTGAGGTGGTAACAGGACCTATAAGGTTTATGCCTCAGACCATTATATACCATAATTTTCACCATAGAGAACGAAGTGTGAGTGGTTAAGTGTATAATCTACACCTCCTTAAAAGATTCACACAATGGTTACTTGGCCCTCGAGGAAGCCTTAAAGGATTGCTTGTTTTACAAGTAACCTATGGTCTTTATTGTAAGATTTCAAAACTTGGATACTCAATTTTACAACTTTACAAGAGACCTTTTAGAAGGATTTAAATGATATGGAAACATATGTTGGGGCTAATTTGCATAACGGAAGCAAGGGCTAATTGTATAAGATCCTAGAACAACTTGTTGTATTAGTGTCCATAAAATAACTGAAGGATGGGATGATCTTTGAAAAAGTAAGAAAGTGATCATTTTTATCATTTTCCCACCCATCCATGGCTGGTTCATTTAGTAAAAAAATGTTGCCTAAAGATTAGCCAAAAAAGTCTTTGCTTAAGGCATACTTATAGTGACCTAAATGAGGGTTAAGGTTGTTAGTGTTGTGCCCAAAAGCCAGCCATGAGATGATTGTATTTTTGCACATTGAGTCATGATATTTTATTAAGGCATTAATCCAGCAATTATGTTCGTTGTTTTGTTCCTGCGTAACTTAACAAACATAATTGTAACCCTAGAATAATGACTAGCATATGTGGAGACTAATATGAGATATGTAGTCTACATATGGGTACAAGTTGGAGAACTTGTGTACTGGACCGACCCACCATGAGAACACTACATGGATCGTTATATGAGTGTCATAAGTGATTCGCATAGTGATCAGGGTATATGTAGTCCTTCGACCTAAGATCATCAAGGTTCCCTACATGTGAGTCACATACTTTGATACTTTCCTTTGTTGCTCGTAACTGAGTGAACTTGAAGGAGGTCATTGGGTATGTCACATATCATGCGGAGGGATTTGTATGATCAAGATGGGATTTGTCCCTCCTATGTAACGGGAGCGATATCTTCGGGCCCCTTGATAGAGTGAGACTTAGAAAATGCATGGCCATGCTCGGATGAGTTGATATACGATATCAATGTCATCAGTTTAAGTTAGTCTACTCGGTAATCAAGAAACCAAAGATTGGGCTATACGAGAGTGACACATTCCATGTCTCGTGCTTAGTCTTGATATCTTGGACAAAGGGACAATGGCATATATCGGTGATGATCATAAAGGTTTAGTCGAATCATCGACAATCTTGTCACTTGGGTAGCAATGATGTGTTGCTAGACACCGCTCATTGCTTATGATCATAAATGTGATTTATGATCATTGCCAACGTGGTAAGAGCCTATTGGGTCGCACACATAGAGCTATTTGGATCATTAGAGTGCATGGGCTAATTATTTGGGTTATGGTTTCACTTTAATTTCGTATTAATAATGGGCCCAAGAGTTGAGCCATTATTAAGCCCGAAATTAAATCCTAATTGGATTAGGGCTTTGAAACCCATTAGGCCTGGAAGTTGAGTCTCACTATAAATACAACTTTTAAGTGAGAAATTCGCAGGTCTCCTTGCCCTAGCCTCCAAAAAGGACAGCCACACTCTTCTCTTGCAATTCCTTGGAGGACGCAAGCTAGCACTGCGAGCGCAAGAGAAACGCATCTGCCGGGACGTGGTGGAAGCGTGGTGATCCCGAGAGGCTCGTGTGGATACCATAGAGAGCTTGAACACGTCAACTGTTCAGGTTTTGTGATTCGACTCTACAGTTGAGTGAGAGATCTCAACCGAAAATTAGGTATGAAAATTTTCAAACACCCGGTTTACCCCGTTTCACTTGGATCCTGGAGGGTTTCGGTTAAATTCCGCTGCGCTGTTTGGCTCCCGAAACCCAACAGTGGTATCAGAGCTACTGGTGAAACCCTAAATCGGGATTGAGTGTTGAATCGCATGATGCTATGTGTTCGATTGGTTTTCGGCCATGATTAATTAGATTGATTCATGATGCATGAAACCGGAATTCGTAATGAACATATGAGATATATGAAGAAACGACACAAATTGGTTAATGAGATTAACCCGAAATTGATAGGTATGAGATACCTATATGGATTAGGATTCTTGCAATAGTTGCAAAAACCCTAGCTTGGTTCGGATTCGGCCTGTTCGGGCACCGAAAGTAAGGTATTTTTGGTGGCTCGAATGGAGGAGTCTCGGGTGCCTACTTGCTCGAAATAGAAGATTTCGGGCTAAGCAATTGTAAGAAAATTTTTTGCGCCAGGGGGGCGCTGCCCCCCACGCCCCCCGCAAGGGCGGCTCCCCTTGACCTCGTCCGCTGACCGGTCAGCGGAACCACCGCCCACTGACAGGCCAGCGGGACCGCCATATGCGAAGCGCCACATAAATAAAAACTGGTTAATCAACGCGCGAAAATTGGCATGCATCTTTGTTGAATGAGATTTGACATGATATGCTGATTGGTGTTTGAAGCATGGTGCATGGTTATAGCCCTTGATTGGTTGTACTTGTAAATACGGCCTGCGAGTCGTGCCTTTTCTTATCACTCTCATTGTACATTCTCTTCTCACCTTACTCCCCTCGAATGTAACTCGAGGTTTCTATTATTGATGTAATGGTGCATTATGGGATCATCCAAGGTGGTATGTCTAAGGATCATCCAATGAGGTATGTCCAAGGAGATGACAACAAAAGGGCAGCCAAGAAAGGAAGAGAAGGAGCTTGTGAAGACTCTTTTCTTTTCTTAGGCTTTTATGATATTCTCATTGGCTTGAGAATATCGCATAGTTTGGGCTATAACCATGTCACATTTATTTTCTTGTAAGCATGAGATGCATGTTTTATATTTGTATGTGATGCATGTATAAAACAACCGGAGATAACAAATTGGTGAGATCAAAAGAAAAATCCCTCAAACAAATATTAAGTCATTAAATGTGATGCCTTCCAAATGTTGGCACTCGTCAAGACTTTGATCAACATTAGGTGGGTTTGCCAAAGCAAAGCACCTATGTTCATCTTGGTAAGGCGCGATGGGATAATAGTGATATCCAAACTGCTAACTTTGGGTTCGACTTAACTAAGTCATCCTAATAGGATTAGGGACTTAGAGGCATAGAGTTGGGCTTAAGTTCATGAGATGAGCTTGGACAAGTGTTGTTCACCCAACTATCCAAGAGTTGCATAAGATGCAATTGGCAAGGAGTTGCCTACCTAAATAGCTGTAACTTGAGAGAAAAGCCAAAGCTGACTCAGGTTGTGGTCAAATATGGATCTTGGCCCACTAGAATACCTTAGCGCCGAGGTGTTCCGAAATAATATCGAGGGTTATTATTTTGAGGAAAATAGTGGGAGTATCGTTTAATAAAAGTCCTTATTAAATGAATTAAAATACATGACTCTTACACTGCATATTTACTGTTGTAGATAACCATGGCACAAAACACATCGACACTTTCGTTGCGATCGATCCTTGAGAAGGAAAAACTGAATGGGACCAACTTTCTCAAATGGTACCGAAACTTGAGGATAGTCCTCAAACAAGAGAGAAAGGCTTATGTCCTAGAGCAGCCCATTCCGAATGAGCCTGCTGCCACTGCTCCAAGAGCTGAAAGGGATGCTCACAAGAGGCATTCTGATGATGCTTTGGATGTTGCATGCCTCATGCTTATTACCATGGAATCTGAGCTTCAGAAGCAACATGAGAACATGGGGGCGTTCGATATGATCGAACATCTCAAAATGCTTTTCCAAGAGCAAGCTAGGCATGAGAGGTTTGAGACCTCTAAGGCATTGTTTCAGTGCAAGATGTCTGAGGGAAGTCCCGTGGGTCCTCATGTGCTCAAGATGATTGGGTACATTGAGAATCTTGAGAATTTGGGATTTGCTCTTCAGAAAGAGTTGGCTATTGATGTAGTCTTGCAATCGTTGCCTGAAAGCTACAGTCAGTTCGTCATGAACTATAACATGAACGACCTTGACAAGTCCCTCCCTGAATTACTCAACATGTTGAGAACTGCTGAGCAAAACCTTAAGAAGGCTAAGCCCATTTTGATGGTTCAAAAGGGCAAGGGAAAGGGAAAAGCCAACAAGAAGAAGGATAAAGCTAATGGAAAGTCCAATGCTAGTTCTTCTTCAGCTGCACTGAAACCAAAGGGTGGTGTGGCAAAGGAAGGGGAGTGCTTCCATTGTAAGCAACCTGGACACTGGAAGCGCAACTGCAAGCTCTATCTTGAAGAACTTGCTAAGGAAAAGGGAAGTAAGACTTCCACTTCAGGTATTTTTGTTATAGAGGCTAACTTTTCTACTTCCTCATCTTGGGTATTGGATACTGGATGTGGATCTCACATTTGTGCAAATGTGCAGGATCTAAGTAGAAGTAGAAGATTGGCCCGAGGTGAAGTGGACCTACGTGTTGGAAATGGAGCAAGGGTTGCTGCCTTAGCCGTAGGGACTTATGTTCTCACTTTACCTAGTGGATTAGTTTTAGAATTAGACAACTGCTACTTTGTGCCTACTATTAGTAGAAATTTGATTTCTGTTTCTTGTTTGGACAAGAAAGGTTTTTCATTTATAATAAAGGACAAATGTTGTTCTATTTATTTGAATGAAATCTTTTATGGTAGTGCTCAACTTAGCAATGGGTTGTATGTTCTAGACCTCGAAGATCCAATCTATAATGTGAATACCAAGAAGGTCAGATTAAATGATTCAAACCCGACCTATCTCTGGCACTGTCGCTTGGGCCATATAAATGAGACCCGCATATCCAAGCTCCATAAGGATGGACTCTTGGACTCATTTGATTTTGAATCATATGAGACATGTGAGTCATGTTTGTTGGGCAAGATGACCAAAGCCCCATTCACAGGGCAAAGTGAAAGGGCTAATGACTTACTAGGACTCATACATAGTGATGTATGTGGCCCTATGTCTACACAAGCTAGAGGAGGTTTCCAATACTTCATTACTTTCACTGATGACTTCAGCAGATATGGCTATGTGTATCTCATGAGACACAAGTCAGAATCCTTTGAAAAGTTCAAAGAATTCAAGAATGAAGTAGAGAATCAACTCGGGAAAAGTATTAAAGTGCTTCAATCAGATCGAGGTGGAGAGTACTTGGATCGAGAATTCCTTGACTATCTGAAGGAGTGTGGTATAGTATCACAACTCACTCCACCAGGTACACCTCAATGGAATGGTGTATCTGAAAGGAGAAATCGAACTCTGTTAGACATGGTTCGCTCTATGATGAGTCAAGCTAACCTTCCAAACTCCTTTTGGGGACATGCTCTAGAGACAGCCGCTTTTACACTAAACCGAGTTCCATCTAAATCGGTTCAAAAGACACCATATGAGATATGGAGTGGGAGGCATCCCAATTTGTCTTTTATGAAGATTTGGGGCTGTGACGCTTATGTGAAACGTCAATCCTCTGACAAACTAGGGCCCAAATCTCAAAAATGCCTTTTTGTTGGGTATCCCAAAGAAACAAAGGGTTACTATTTCTACAATCCTTCTGAGCAAAAAGTGTTTGTTGCTCGAACTGGTGTCTTTTTAGAGAAAGAGTTTACCTCTAAAGAAACTAGTGGGAGGAAAGTAGAACTTGAAGAAATTCAAGAACAACAAGGAGACATCGAACCTGAAATGGAACCTGAACAGACACCACAAGATGTTGTGGTTCAAGAGTCTGTTCCTGTAGCACAGAGCCCACGTAGGTCTAGTAGGATTCGGCGTGAGCCTGAGAGATATGGATTTCTCGTGACTCACACTGGTGATGTGATGCTCATGGATCAGGATGAGCCCACAACCTGCCAACAAGCTATGTCAGGGCCTGACTCTAAGAAGTGGCTAGTGGCCATGAAATCCGAGATGGAATCCATGTATGAAAACCAAGTATGGACTTTGGTTGACCCACCTGAAGGGGTAAAACCCATAGGGTGCAAATGGGTTTTCAAGAAGAAAACTGACATGGATGGTAATGTGATTACCTTTAAGGGACGATTGGTTGCAAAAGGTTTCAAGCAAATTCATGGTATTGACTATGATGAAACTTTTTCACCAGTTGCTATGCTTAAATCCATCCAAATTTTGTTTGCTATTGCTGCACACTATGATTATGAGATATGGCAAATGGATGTCAAAACTGCATTCCTAAATGGAAAGCTACTTGAGGATGTGTACATGACACAACCTGAGGGTTTTGTCACTCCTGAGAATGCCAATAAAGTGTGCAAGTTGCAAAGGTCCATTTATGGACTGAAGCAAGCTTCTCGAAGTTGGAATCTTCATTTTGATGATGCAATCAAAGAGTTTGGTTTTATCAAAAATGAAGATGAACCTTGTGTCTACAAGAAGGTTAGTGGGAGCGCTATTGTCTTCTTGGTGTTGTATGTAGATGACATACTACTCATCGGGAATGACATTCCTGAGCTACAGTCTGTGAAGACTTGGCTAGGGAAATGTTTCTCTATGAAGGACTTGGGTGAAGCAGCCTATGTGTTAGGCATCAGGATCTATAGAGATAGATCTAGAAAGCTTCTTGGCCTAAGTCAAAGTACATATATTGACAAGGTGCTAAAGAGGTTTAGCATGCAAGATTCCAAGAAAGGATTCTTGCCCATGTCACATGGTATCACTCTTTCTAGATCTCAGTGTCCGAGTACACCCGAGGAGAGAGAGCGCATGAGTAAGATTCCATATGCCTCAGCAATTGGATCTATCATGTATGCCATGATATGTACTCGTCCCGATGTCTCATATGCCTTGAGCATGACGAGTAGGTACCAATCGAACCCTGGTGAGAGTCACTGGACAGCTGTTAAGAACATCCTTAAGTACTTACGAAGGACTAAGGATGCATTCTTGGTCTTTGGAGGTGAAGATGAGCTCGTTGTAAGGGGTTACACCGATGCAAGCTTCCAATCCGATAAGGATGATTTTAGATCGCAATCTGGTTATGTGTTTTGTATTGGTGGTGGTGCTGTGAGCTGGAAGAGTTCAAAGCAAGAGACAGTAGCTGACTCTACAATAGAATCTGAGTACATTGCTGCCTCTGATGCTGCGAATGAGGCAGTTTGGATCAAGAAGTTCATCACTGAACTTGGAGTGGTTCCAAGCATTGCCGACCCGATAGAGCTCTATTGTGACAACAATGGAGCAATCGCACAGGCTAAGGAACCTCGATCTCACCAGCGATCCAAACACATACTCCGACGCTATCATCTCATCAGGGAGATCATCGAGAGGGGTGATGTAAGGATATGCAGGACTTCGACAGACAGCAACATTGCTGATCCACTGACAAAGCCCCTTACGCAGCAGAAGCATGATAGCCATTCTAGGTCCATCGGTATTAGATACATGGATGATTGGCTTTTAGTGCAAGTGGGAGATTGTTAGTGTTGTGCCCAAAAGCCAATCATGAGATGATTGTATTTTTGCACATTGAGTCATGATATTTTATTAAGGCATTAATCCAGCAATTATGTTTGTTGTTTTGTTTCTGCGTAACGTAACAAACATAATTGTAACCCTAGAATAATGATATTCTTAAACGTCCCTGGTCTAGTATTATTGTGGAGCGGGTTGCAATAATACATAACGACTAGCATATGTGGAGACTAATATGAGATATGTAGTCTACATATGGGTACAAGTTGGAGAACTTGTGTACTGGACCGACCCACCATGAGAACACTACATGGATCGTTATATGAGTGTCATAAGTGATTCTCATAGTGATCATGGTATATGTAGTCCTTCGACCTAAGATCATCAAGGTTCCCTACATGTGAGTCACATACTTTGATACTTTCCTTTGTTGCTCGTAACTGAGTGAACTTGAAGGAGGTCATTGGGTATGTCACATATCATGCGGAGGGATTTGTATGATCAAGATGGGATTTGTCCCTCCTATGTAACGGGAGTGATATCTTCGGGCCCCTTGATAGAGTGAGACTTAGAAAATGCATGGCCATGCTCGGATGAGTTGATATACGATATCAATGTCATCAGTTTAAGTTGGTCTACTCGGTAATCAAGAAACCAAAGATTGGGCTATACGAGAGTGACACATTCCATGTCTCGTGCTTAGTCTTGATATCTTGGACAAAGGGACAATGGCATATATCGGTGATGATCATAAAGGTTTAGTCGAATCATCGACAATCTTGTCACTTGGGTAGCAATGATGTGTTGCTAGACACCGCTCATTGCTTATGATCATAAATGTGATTTATGATCATTGCCAACGTGGTAAGAGCCTATTGGGTCGCACACATAGAGCTATTTGGATCATTAGAGTGCATGGGCTAATAATTTGGGTTATGGTTTCACAATAATTTCGTATTAATAATGGGCCCAATAGTTGAGCCATTATTAAGCCCGAAATTAAAGCCTAATTGGATTAGGGCTTTGAAACCTATTAGGCCTGGAAGTTGAGTCTCACTATATATACAACTTTTAAGTGAGAAATTCGCAGGTCTCCTTGCCCTAGCCTACAAAAAGGACAGCCGCACTCTTCTCCTCCAATTCCTTAAAGGACGCAAGCTAGCACTGCGAGCGCAAGAGAAACGCATCTGCCGGGACGTGGTGGAAGCATGGTGATCCCGAGAGGCTCGTGTGGATACCATAGAGAGCTTGAACACGTCAACTATTCAGGTTTTGTGATTCGACTCTACAGTTGAGTGAGAGATCTCAACCGAAAATTAGGTATGAAAATTTTCAAACACCCGGTTTACCCCGTTTCACTTGGATCCTGGAGGGTTTCGGTTAAATTCCGCTGCGCTGTTTGGCTCCCGAAACCCAACAAAGGTTAAACTAATTAAACCAAGGAAAATATCATTATTTTTTTCCTTTCCTATGTTACCACCTCACAAAAATGGGAGAATTATAAAGTGTGGCATAATGGTCAAAAACCATTATATTGTGTAATTCTAACTATAGTGATTGAAGTGTGAGGGGTAAAGGGCATGATCAACACATCTTTAAAAATTTTCTATGTTGGTAATTTGGCCCCCAAGAAAAGCCTTTAGGATTGCTTGTTTGTCAAGCAAGCTATGGACTTTTTTTGTAAGATTTTGGAAATTTGGGTACTTAATTGCAAAAATCTCAAGAAAGAGCTTTGGAGAGTTATGGGAAGGATATTAATAGTATGAAAGTGCTGTTGGAGGAACAAATTGCTTATGGAAGACAAGTTTGGACAAAGAAAACACAAAAGGCATTAAGGACTAAAGTGTCCTAGTGTAAGCCTTTGGATGTTCAAGCTTTTGATTTGAGTCAAATGGAAGCAACTTGCATTTCTCCTATACTAGTAAGGTTTGCCATGGAAAGGGGAAAGGAAGTCAAATGTGGGCCATGAGTTTAAGGCAAAGAAACCATGGCTTTGTAGCAAGGAAATTGACATAAAACATGGTTAAGGCTATTAAGGGTGTTTGGTGCACAAAAGCCCATTTAAGTAGTCATTTTCTTCTTTGCTTCTCCCATATTCAACCCACACCAACCACCTTCACCTCCATAGTTCCTCCATAGCCACCATACCTTCAAGCATGAAGCTAAAGGCAATTGAAAGGAATAAAAGGCAATTGGAAGCTATTTGGTGCTAAGACTTGAGTGCACCTAGGACAAAGCTCCAATTTCGGCATACACTAAATGTAAGGAGTTCTCTTGCTCTCATGGAATATTTACTATATTTTCAAGCATCCATGGAGCTAGGGCTAGGCTTGGAAGAGAGCCATGAACTTGATGAACCAAGCTTAGAGAATGGAGTGCATTAAGTGAAGATTTTGTGACCTAGTGTGAAGTGCATAGTGATGGAAGCAAATTTAAGGGATTCTAGAGCCCAAAGTTAGTACTAACTAGTGCTAAAACTCTCCTAAGACCAATCTTATGCTTGAGGAGGGCTTCCATAGTGATCTACTTTTGTTTATTACATGTTTTATGGACTAACCAATTTTAATTGTTGTGCCACATTTCATGTGTTTGATGTTTGTGTTTGGCTACTACATTTGATTACTATTTGTTGGATGCATGCATTGTGTTTCTTTTTTTTTAGTGTCTTGGATGTAGGTAATACTAATGGTTACACTACCTTAAGAGTATAAGTGTTCTCCCTACTAAGTTTCACAATGAAACTTACTTCCCTTAAATCTGCCCATTTTAGGTCCAGTAGAAAGATCACATTCAAATTGACATTTTTAGTTTGAGTTCTAACCTAAAATTTCGGCTACTTGAACTTCCATGCATCTAGTTTTGATATGGAAATTTTGGTGATTTTAGGAGCACATTTGGTTTTTTTAGTGTTGGTGGTTACTGTGCTATGCAGCAAGTGTCCAGTATCTTGTTTCTGGAGTACATTATGTCTAAAGCTCTCCTACAACTTAGGGGCATTTTTTAGTTGAGTTAAGTCCATTATGTAGTTCATGGTTTCATGTACATGTAATACATGTAAAGTTGAAACAAGTATGCTATGTATGTAAATGTGGTCCACAAGCTGTCTGAGCGTGGATGATAGGCTGGTAGTTTGTAAATTCTGTTTTGGCCACATAAAGTTGCTAGATGCAAGACTATGTCATTCCTATGTGTATTGGACATGCATGGGATAGCCTTGGAGGGCTTACCCCTTGTGAATGAAGTGTTTGCATACTTATGAAATTTTGTATGGGCATAATGGTCCAAACGTAGACAGAATTTTGACCCTCCACTCAAAGTTCAATATATCCCTTTGTAGAATGAATCCTGGTATGAAATTTTGATCCCACCTAGATCACATCTAGAGGTTTAACTTGGATTTTAAATTTATGCATTTGGAGCCCTGTAGCAAAAATTATGATGTTGCAAATTTGGCTGAGTTACAGTTCATTTGATCAAAATTTTGTAACCAACTTAAAAATCCATAACTTTGTCCATAGGTGGGCTATTGATGTAAAACTAAATTCCTTGGTTTGGTTTAAGTCTCTACTTGATAATAAAGAAAATAAGATAGGTGGGATATATGGCTAGATTAATACAATTTTTGGAGGAAATTTCGGGTGTGGTGGCAGATTACTTAAACGTAACAAGATTGCCTAATATGTGGTAGCCAAGATCAAGGCTTGTACTAGTGTTTTTCTTCCTTGGTACCATGGTGTGCATAAAATGTTAATATGTGTGTAATGGTTGGACTAATATGAATTCATTTACATAGTATTGTAGAGGGCCACTTGGGTATACACAATAATAGTATTGTTCTAATGGCCTACAGAACTTACCATCCTTGAGAGTTTTAAATGCACAATTTTGGCACCATAACTGGACTACCCCAATGTGGGTAACATCCTTGGTCATTTTTGGCCATCACTAGCCAAATTTCTTTCCTTAGCTCCTGCATAACCTTTCATAGCCACCATAGCTCAAGTTCCCAAGAAATCAAAAAGGAAAGCAATCAGGTTCAATAAGAGAGAAAAAACCCTAGTTTTCAGGTTTATTCAGCTTCCTTTGTGATTTCCAACCTTCATAGCTTAGGTAAGTCTTTTATCTTCATGTTTCATGGCTATTTACTATCCTAAGATGATCATCAAGCATCCATGGCACTAAAACCATGCTTAGAAGAGAGTAAAACGGTCAAGGAACCAAGTATGGGTTAAGGGGGAGTGCATGAACAAGGCTTAGCCTTACTGCTTTTAATGCACTATGATGTCATTGGTTATAGAGGTTTCTAGGGCCAAGTTAGCACTAACTAAGACCAATTAACCTCATAAGACCAAGCATTAGCCTAAGGAGGCCTACCATAGTGATTCATAATGTCTATTTTATTGTTTATAAGCTAACCCTAATGATGGTTGTTGCCAACATTGCATTTTATTGTGTTTTGTTTGTTTGTGCATTTGGATGGCCATACTTTTTTATATGTGTTGTCTTTTAGTGTTTTTATGTATTTGGATTTAAGGTATATAGCTGTGAATTCAATATTTTAATGATAAGCTCTTACTAAGTTCTTTAAAGGTATATTAACTTCTGCATGTGTAATTCTAAACTGGAAAGGTTCATTATTTTTGGAGCACATTAGCTAGTTTTAGTAATGGTACTTTCTACCTTACGTAATAGTTGGCCCCTTCAAGATTTTGGAGTCCATAATGCCTTTGAAGTTCTACTATAAGCTTAGTATACATATTAACTAATTTATGGCATGTTTCTAGTGCATCAATGCATGTAAATGAGCTAGGTATGATGTACGTACATTGTGTTTGATGCATATGTAATCACTTAAAATCCAAGGGAATGAACTATTGATATTGGTTTTGCACCTAGAAATGAAGTGAATGAACTTTAAGAAATTTTGTATAGACATTATAGTCGCTAATTGCTCAAATTTGGTACCCTGTACTCCAATAGCCATAACTTTCTGTACTTAATGAGTTTGGCTATGAAATTTTGACCACAATTAGAATACTTCAATATGAAGAATTTCACTTTTGGATAACTACATTGGTGCTCTGTAGCAATAGTTATGGCATGTCAAACTTGTCTGAGTTTGCTGGGTACTGTTCGTATGGTCAATTCTACCTGGTTGAGTGTAAAATCCATAGTGGCAATCCTAGTTGGATTTAATGTTTCAAACCTATTTCCCTAACAATTTTTAAGTGAATTAAAGGGTTTAAAACTTCTATGGCATAGGAGGACATGGGTGGGTAGAATTTGACCTACACACGGTATGAAAGTCTAGACACATTAATAATGGGCACCAATAGCACCAAGTGTGCATATGATTGTACATGCACTTGTGGATTTTACTCAAATTTCGTATTGGCCAGGAATAAAGAATTTGATTGTCATCATTACTTCTAGATGAAATCATATGTGAATATATGTGTGATGGTTAGACCAATATACATATACTTGCATAAAGGCCAAGAGGGCCACTTGGATAAAAAAGTGTGCATGTTTTGTTTGGCCTATAGGAGATGTATTGTCTAGAACTTGAGCTCACTAAATCTGATCGCTATATTGAAGCACTCAAAATGGTAACAGGTTCACTCCCCATCACTTTAGAAAAGGTGATGTACTACATGGCGGTAGAAGATTATTTCAAAAAATGGATAAAAGCAAAGCCAATGGCATCTATATCAACTAAGGAATTCCAAAAGTTCATTTGGAAAAAAATTATATGAAAATTTAGCTGCTTGAGGATATTGATGGCTGATAACAGAAGTCAATTCACCAATAAAAGAGCTCAAAAGTTCACCAACAACTTTGGCACCAAGATACATTTTTCCCCAATTTCACACCCAAGAGCAATGGCCAGGTTGAAGTCTCCAACCAAACCATAAAAAATGGTTTGAAAAAATGGCCACTAGAAGCCAAAGGAAAATTTCCAGGAGAGTTCCCTTGTGTTTTATGGAGCTATCAAAAAAGTATGAGAAAAGCAACCCAGGGAACTCATCCTTAAGAGTGCAAATCTTCAATAAGGAACCCAATATTAAAGTCCTAAAGACCATAATGGACCTACTAGAGGAGCACAAAGAACTTGTTGAACTCTGAAGTAGGGCATTTCAGTAAAGAGCAACTACTTCCATAAATTGAAAAGTTAAGCTTAAAGGAACTGATGGCGTCGGGTTAGCCATCATTTGTGTCCCCGCAGTGGCTCCACGACGGGGGTGACAGGGACCTCCTGTGGAATGTCGTGTGTGGCCGTCTGATGGAGGATAGCGGGGGCCGTGAAGGATTTTCGGTGATGGAGAGAGCCTGAAAATGGGACGCCCCCAAGTAGTCCAGCCTGAAACATACAAAGAACAGGGGTTATGAGGTCCCCGGACTGGTTTTCCGGGAAGGAGCCTCCGATGCCCAAGTCAGTCCCTCTAAATGACAAGGAGTAAGCACAAAATAGATTTGCGGGGGGTATTTCTCCGGTATGCACAGAAGGGGAAGAATCTCGCCGGAGGCACTTTTCTGGCATGTTTAGAGAGAAAAGAAAAGGCTAGAACTCTGGAGCCCTCCAAAAGGTCTCATGTCCCCCCTTCTCAAGAGCCTTTCCTGCTGTAAATAGGGAAAATGAGCCCCTCTGATTGTGACACGTGGATGGACGGATGCCATTCGTACCTCTAAGCAGAAAGAGGGGCCAGCCGTATGCAGGCTTTCTTGGGCAGTGATTTGTCGAGAATCGTGTCTCAGTGTGCCAGAGCACGGACAACAGTGGCCTGTCAGAATGCTTGAGGTCAACATCTAGTGCGTACGGGCGAACATGTTAGAGACTCTTTTGTGTCACCCATCGCTCCTTCGAAGTCCCTTCGGTCGACGTTACTTTTCAAGGGAACGAACAGGGACCTCTCCCCGGGGTGATACCATCTCTCCGGGGTTACCCACTCTTCCGAAGTCGGTTCGTTCATCCTCTGATGGAGAGGCGATATGGCAATTTTTTGAGGTCGGTACGATGGGGCTTCTGAGGTCATATATGTCAGGGGTGTGGCCCTCTCCTCCGAAGTCAGTGGTCAGGGCGATAGCACTTCGGCCATCATATGCCCTCCTTCGGAAAGCCGGAGTGTAACTTCGGCTTGTAGCCCTTTTAGGAGCACTTTTCAGAGGATCCGGCTTATATCGTTTGCAAGGAAGTTACTTCGCTATTTTAAGGGCATAGTCCGCTCGGGCAGATGTCGCATACCTGATTTTCGGCGTCCTCGAGATTTCCAATCTTAATTGTTCTGTCTTAAATTAGAGGACTATCATGCCTTGAAACTGGGCGTGTCAATCTGGGGATCCACCCAATTCTTCAGGATGTCAGAAAATGTGCCCTAGTTTCTCGCGATGATCGACACGTGGCAAGCGTCACTTGGGATGGCACTTCTTTTTGTGCAGGAAGAGTAATCACGGTGACGTTTCACTCCCACGCAGCAGTTAAGACACCTTTTCAATTGCCCTTCCCTGCTCTATATAAGCCTCCCCTACCTTTCTTCTCATTTGTTTTTTCTTTGCTCTCACCCTTGCTCTCGTTTTCTCTCACCTTTTCCATCTCTTTCAGTGACGGTCTGCACGGTGGAGCGATTTCCGGTGATTATTTGCGATGGCATCTCTTTCAGCGACGGTCTGCACGGCGGAATGATTTCCGGGCATTTTTTACGACGGCATCTCTTTCAGCGACGGTCTGCACGGCGGAGTGATTTCCAGCCATTATTTACGACGGAATCCAGGAATCCTGATTTCGACAAGGCTTTTTGTGAGTGCCTTCCTCGGGAATCGTTCGACTTCTGCTAACTTCTCAGCCTCCCGAAGTCGTATTTTTTCGGTTTTTGCTGATGTTTACCTTTCTTCCCGGAAGCTCCTTTTTTGGCTAACCATTTTTGGACTCACATCTTCAGCTTCAGTGCCCCTTTTTGGACTCATACTGATGTTTTTCCCCCCTTTTCAGAGATGGCTGACAATTCTGCCACCTACTACAAGAGTCTCTTCCTTGGTCAGGTAGAGAAGGGAGAACAAGCAAAGAAAAGTGGCTCCAAAAGACGTAAGTCTACTGGGAGCGGACCGTCTTCAGCCAAGAAGTCAAAGAAGAGAGCCCTTACTCCACCTTCGGAAGATGTGGTGGAGGTCGATGAAGTTATTGCTACCTCCACCAAGGTTGATATCTCAACCGATGCGATAGCCACTTCCACCGACGCGATTGCAACCTTCGCCATGGTTGATGTCACTCCGATATCCACCAGGGTTGCTGCCCCCTCCGAAGTAGCTGCAACATCTTCTCAGGCTGTTACTGCTGCAGCCGAGGTGCCCGCCGGAGTAGTCACCCTTTTCACTCCGTCGAGTCCTACCTCGTCGGTGGAGCTTTTAGGCTCTTTGCCCGAGAGTCCTACTGTTAAAAAGCTGGAGAGACGTCGCAAGGACAAAGGCAAGCACATTCCGGCCTTTGTGGAGGAGGCTACCGGGGTTGCGCCAGGTTTGTGTCCGATTCTTTTTTGACACCTCCTCCCTCATAACTTGTGCTTTCAGGGAGCCCTTCCTGACTTGCGCCCCTCCATTTTACAGAGGACCGAGCGGCCCCAGTATGGATGGTTGACCATGCCCGAAGACGGGCTCTCCGGGACTCCCTTCTCCCGAAAGACAAGGTTCCGAGGGAGCCGTTTTGGTCTTTCACGGAGGACATGAACTTGTTCTCCAGGGATTGTCAAGAGATGGCTCCCCAGATGGCGAGGGGTGTTCTTACCGAGGCTTCTTCTAAGGCAGTTGCCGAGGAGTGTGCTTCTGGGGATATCCTCGCCGCTAGAGTTTCTGAGCGCGCCGCTCAGGTGATCTTTTTGGCCTCCTCTTTTTTGCCCAAGTGTTTTGCCTTTCCTTATGCTGCTTTTACTGAGGATTTTTCTCCTTCTTCTTCGTAGCTTTTGGGGTACAGTGAGCACCTCCGAGTTTGGGCGGCCGAGCAGTCTTCTGCCCGAGCTCGGGCTGAAAGTGAACTAGAGAAGGCCAGGCTCTTCTGTATTAACTCGGACATAGCTAATGTCGAGTTGAGGCGCATAGCCAGGGAGGAGGTGGTCCAGCTCCGGGATGAGTTCCTGATAGGCCAATCGGACCTCCTGAAGGACTTTTCCCACAAAATGCGGGACCTTGGCGAGGAGGCTGTGCGCTTGACTTCGGCCAATGAGGCCATTCAGAAGGAGAAAGAAGAGGAAGCTGCCCTTCTGAAGAGAACTCTTGCCGAAAAAGCGGCTCTTCAAGCCAGGGTTTATTTTCTGAGGAGGAGTGCGGCGAAAAGGAGGAACGCGAAGGGATTGGTGTGGAGGATTGCCGATCTTAAGGAGGAGATCCTGGGTCTCGAGAAGAAGGTTGCTGGTCTTGAGAATGAGGCGGACTTGCTAGACGTAGAAAGGGACAAAGCCGTCCAAATGTCGAAGGTGTCCTTTCAGGACGGCTTCTGTCTAGCTCGTCATCAATTTCTGCAACGATACCCGGACCTCGAGACCTCCTTTCTTGCGGCCTTGGATATTCCCGAGGGTCCTCGGTGGACTTGGTCGAAAGCTGATCACCTCAACCTGCCACCTGTTCCTCTACTTGCGCCGAAGGCGACGGCTAGAGACACGGGAGCCGGAACTTCTCGCGCCGCTGGGGATCCTTAGACATCCTAGGGTTTTTCATTTTTGTGCTTCTCTTGTACTCCTCTTGTACCAAATACATTCTTTAATGGATTTTTCTTCATTTATTTGCTTTGTCTGGCTTGAGCAATTTTTATTTTCCAGTTGCCCTGGCTACTTTCGGCTAGGGGATTTCGGAAAGTCATTCCTTGCCCTTTCTGTTGGCCGATCTCGCTTTCTCGACTATCAAAGACTTTTCAGGCGAACACTTGTCTGTCCTCGTTGATTGCCTTTGATGGACGCCGTGCCGACCTTCTTTTTAGAGAAGGGAAACGTAGCCTTTGAGCATGCATGCTTCAGCCTTGTTTGGCGGGTAACCTGTGCAAGAGAAAAGAGAAATTTCTCTAAGTACCGCCTGTTTTCCTAAAAATTCTAAGTATAGAACGAAATTCTAAGTATAGAACTCTTCTAAGATATTTCTCAATTTTCTCCCTTTGATGCTGCCAAGCTGATAATGCTCTCTTTAGGACCTTGCCCTGAATCAAGCGAGGTCCTTTTTCTTGGTGGCCGAAGTTCTCCCCTGAGATAGTCCTCGGGGTTCTGTTTTGGCCCTTCGGAGAATGAGATCTCCTTTTGGCGTTCAGCGCACTTTTGCGCCTACGGCCACCTTTTACGGAGAAAAACATTTCTCCAGAGCTCGTTCACGCTTCAGGGAGTGGCTCGAGTTTGGTTCCCCATTTCGAGGCTATTTCTTTCTTCGCCGAGCATTCCTCCCGAGCTTGTTCTCTTTTTGGTGGTCGATTTCAGTCGTTAAACCGGGAAACGAGGTCCTCTTTCTTAGCGGCCGAAGTTCTCCTCTGAGGTAGTTCTCGAGGTTCGGTTTTTGGCCTTTCGGAGAACGAGATCTGCTTTTGGCGTTTGGCGCAATTTTGCGCCCACGGCCGCCTTTTTCGGAGAAGGCACCTCTCCTGAGCTCGTTCATGCTCCAGGGAGTGGCTCGAGCTCGTTCCCCTAATTCGAGGATATAGAATCTTTTGCCAAGCATTCCTTCCGAGCTCGTTCTTCTTTCGGTGTTTGGCTAATCGGTCGAGTTCAGTTGTCAAACCGAGGTTATTTCCTCTTTCCGCCGAATCACTCGCGCTTCACTTGGTAGCTGTATTGCTCCAAGTGGGCACTGGTCTTTGTAGGCGAGTAAGGAAGGTTTTTTCTCCTTGGTTTTTCGGGAAGTTTGTCTGATAATTCCCAATTTTATCAAGGAATTTTCTCGGCCATTCTGGGTCTTCTCCCCTCTGCTTCTCCCAACCTTTCCATAGTCCCTTGTGCATACTTCTATTCGGGGGCTCCACTTCGGGGTTTCCACTTGCTTGTTGCCTTAGAACTAAGCTGGTGAACCGAAATGTCATTTCACTCCGAAGTTTAATGGCGAACTTTTTGGCCTCCTTTGTCTAAAGACTGAAGCCGTTATGCTGCCGGCAATAATATGCCATCTTCGTGCATCATGTTCCTTTAAGCAGGCTTTTGTATGCCTTTTGCCTGCTTGATCAGTAGGGGTTTTGTCTTGTCTCGCCAAACGAGGTGGTTTACTGTTTTCTCGTGGCATTTTTGCTTCAGGCGTTGTTGGTAGTGAACCGTATTTGCCGAGGGCTAAGGGCAGTCTCTCGGGGTTACCCACTTCGACGGGAGTCTTTCGGGTATTTTATTCCGAAGGCAGTCTTTCGGGTGCTGGTGCGTTTTTTCTTTTTGGCCATTCTCGTCCTTTTTGGACGCATTTGTTCGCACCTCTTTTTGCGCGTTGTTCTGCACCTCTTTCTGCCGATGCCTTTCTATAATGGGCCTGAGCTTCCCTTCCGACGTTGTTCCTCTTCAATCAAGGAAGACTATCCGGAACATTTTCTGTACTTTTTGCCATTTCATCAGGATCTTTGGAAGATGCCTCTTTGTGGGGCATTTTTCCTTCCCTTGTCCCAGGTTTTTTGTTCCCAGCAATGCCGGGCTTGGGTGATTCAACACTTTGTTAACCGAATATGCTAGCTCAGGTGACTTCCCCATCCTCGGGCCTCCGAGGTACCGTTCCAGTGTCGCAGTGTTTTTGCGCCTGGGATCCCTTCGGCCGGGAGTTCTTTCTTTTGGCTTTCGCCTATACTCGGTCTTCGTTGGATTTCCCTTTTTCTGTTTCTGGACTTTCGGCAATAGTCTGCTGACGCCTGGGGTTATATTGCCCCTCTAGACTTGTGCGCGATGCAGTATCTTTGGAGTTCGGCGCACTTGCCCGTTTACTCTATTCCCTCTGACGTCGCGCGGGGGTGACTCCTTTTTGGACGATGGTAGTGTGTCCGTTGGAGTAGGATCATAGCCTTTTGCCTGTTTAATATCAACGCGTAGGCGTCTTTTCAGGGTAGTGGGCTTGGTGTTGCTGTCTGAGGAACAACAACCTTTCTTTGGCCCGAACTCTCTTGACCGAGGGGGGGGTCTGGACGGCACCGAATCTACCTTTCCCGTCCATCATGTTCCGAAGGAAGGCATGTCCTTTGGGTATTCATCCCACTACTCTTTTTGCCCTTGAGCTCTTGGGTCACCCCTACTCCCCTCGTCGAAAGGATTGAGAGAGGAGACTTCGGCTCGATATTTGCACACGAACATCTTCGGCCTATCCGCTGCAGTATTTCGACCATGGCGACGCGTGGGAAATTATGCAGGAAAGCCACGGCGATATCCGGAGGATGATCATCCCCGGGATGGGAAGTCCTTGTTCCTTAATTGTTCGGCCGCCGGGCGAGTCTCCGGCGCGGACGGGGGCCTCAGGGAGCCTTTTGTCCTTAGAACGCTGAGTTTTTAACCACGGCTGCCTGGAAAAGTTCCCACAGACGGCGCCAAATGATGGCGTCGGGTTAGCCATCGTTTGTGTTCCCGCCGTGGCTCCACGACGGGGGTGACAGGGACCTCCTGAGGAATGTCGTGTGTGGCCGTCCGGTGATGGATGGCGGGGGCCGTGAAGGATTTCCGGTGCTGGAGAGAGCCTGAAAATGGGACGCCCCCAAGTAGTCCAGCCTGAAACATACAGAAAACAGGGGTTAGGAGGTCCCCGGAGTGGTTTTCCGGGGAGGAGCCTCCGACGCCCAAGTCAGTGCCTCTAAATGACAAGGAGTAAGCACAAAATAGATTTGCCGGGGGTATTTCTCTGGTATGCACAGAAGGGGAAGAATCTCGCCGGAGGCGCTTTTCTGGCATGTTTAGAGAGAAAATAGAAGGCTAGAACTCTGGAGCCCTCCAAAAGGTCTCATGTCCCCCCTTCTCAAGAGCCTTTCCTGCTGTAAATAGGGAAAATGAGCCCCTCTGATTGTGACACGTGTATGGACGGATGCCATCCGTACCTCTAAGCAGAAAGAGGGGCCAGCCGTATGCAGGCTTTCTTGGGTAGTGATTTGTTGAGAATCGTGTCTCAGTGTGCCAGAGCACGGATTACAGTGGCCTGTCAGAATGCTTGAGGTCAACATCTAGTGCGTACGGGCAAACATGTCAGAGACTCCTTTGCGTCACCCATCGCTCCTTCGAGGTCCCTTCAGTTGACGTTACTTTTCAGGGGGACGAACAGGGACCTCTCCCCGGGGTGATACCATCTCTCCGGGGTTACCCATTCTTCCGAAGTCGGTTCGTTCGTCCTCTGATGGAGAGGCGATATGGAAATTTTCCAAGGTTGGTACGATGGGGCTTCCGAGGTCATATATGTCAGGGGTGTGGCCCCCTCCTCCGAAGTCAGTGGTCAGGGCGATAGCACTTCGACCATCAGGAACCAAGGTAGGGGAGCTAGTGCTCCGTGCCAAAAAGGTCTAGCCCCAAAGGCCCACACAAGGGGTGCTAAGGCAAATTGGGAATGACAATATGTTGTTACTGCCAAAGTTAGGCAAGGGTCTTCGAATTGGTAGAAGCCTTTAGGAATGAATTGGAAAACACATTCCACATAGATTGCCTAAAGAAGCACTTTGCTTAATTTAGCCAAAGTATGACACCAATAGGGACAAAGGATAAAGTTCAAAAAGTGTATCGCAAAGAAAAACTTTCATGTGAAAACTTCTACTGAACTCATGAATCAAGTCCAAGCCCTTAAAAGAATCATGAGAGTAATGAATGTCCTTACAATTGCTGACCTAAGCAATGACGAATGAAGGGAGAAATCATAGTCAAAGCTCTGAAAAACCTTGGCTGTTCAACCAAACAATGGAGTTAAAAATCCCAAAGAGATATGTGGAAAATTGTAAGGAACAAAAGCACACCACTGAAGTAGGTGGATGCACTAATAAACTTTTCAAAGTGCTATTGCCGAAGGGGAAAGTACAAAGTCAATAAGCAAGAAAAGACCAAAGGTAGCAACAAAAAAGATAGAGGAAGAAAAATAAACTAAGATTTATTAACATGAGGAGGCCAATCTATGGCCAAATTATAATTTTTTGTGAGACAGTAGAATGAAAGGAAAAGAAAGATAATAATATGAAGGAGCTACAGATTCAAGGGTCAACACCTGCATTGTCTCTAGTTTTTTCATCCTCGTCTTCTTCCTCTTTCTCCTCTTCAGTCCCTTCGTTCTCAAGAAGGCCATTGGGTTACCCAAGGTACTCATCTTTGGACCACGCTGATGGCTCCCCATCAAGCCTCTAGGGGAATTTAAATAAAAAAGGTCAACATAGGGGTGCCTTTCCAAGACTTGGTGGCGGGCAAGGCAAAACCCATGCTGAAGTCCTGAGATGGAGATATTGGTGCTCTTTTGCAACTCCTCCCCCCCTCTATTTCTTTTCTAGCTCTAGCTCCCTGATCCTTAGCTTGGCTTCACGGAGCTCCTTCTGAAAGTCATTCCAATCCTTTGTGTATTGCTTCACCTTCTAGTCAAGGTCATCATAGTTGGCCTTGGTAATGTCACAATCAATGGACATAAGGAATAGATGGTGACCGAGGTCCTCGATGCAAAAGTTGGCTTTTTGAGTGATGGCCTCCACTCCCTCTCCAACTTGCTTCTTAAGTTTGGCAAAGCTCGACGGATGCCATGTACTTCAACTTACCAAACTTGAAACCCATGTTGGGAAGGGCCCCCTTCACCTTAGCCATACCCTCCAGTACCTTGGTCCAAATCTCCATCTACTTCATAACGAAATCTTTGAAGTACCTAGAGATGATGAAGAACTACCCTAAAGGCAAAAAAGACATCATTGGTGGCAAAAAGTCAAGCAAACAAAGCTAATAATAAGAATAATCGATGGCCAAAAGGACCAACATTGGCAAAGAAGTTTTTCAATGCTATGGCAATGTGCTCCTTACTTGGGAGGTCTTTTGTAAGTTCTTGAAAGGTGGAGTTGGTGGTCACCCCTTGGTAAAACTGTGGAATCTGTTAGTGTTGTGCCCAAAAGGCCAATCATGAGATGATTGTATTTTTGCACATTGAGTCATGATATTTTATTAAGGCATTAATCCAGTAATTATGTTTGTTATTTTGTTTCTGCGTAACTTAACAAACATAATTGTTGTTAGTGTTGTGCCCAAAAGCCAATCATGAGATGATTGTATTCTTGCACATTGAGTCATGATATTTTATTAAGGCATTAATCCAGCAATTATGTTTGTTGTTTTGTTCCTGCATAACTTAACAAACATAATTGTAACCCTAGAATAATGATATTCTTAAAAGTCCCTGGTCTAGTATTATTGTGGAGCGGGTTGCAATAATACATAACGACTAGCATATGTGGAGACTAATATGAGATATGTAGTCTACATATGGGTACAAGTTGGAGAACTTGTGTACTGGACCGACCCACCATGAGAACACTACATGGATCGTTATATGAGTGTCATAAGTGATTCGCATAGTGATCAGGGTATATGTAGTCCTTCGACCTAAGATCATCAAGGTTCCCTACATGTGAGTCACATACTTTGATACTTTCCTTTGTTGCTCGTAACTGAGTGAACTTAAAGGAGGTCATTGGGTATGTCACATATCATGCAGAGGGATTTGTATGATCAAAATGGGATTTGTCCCTCCTATGTAACGGGAGTGATATCTTCGGGCCCCTTGATAGAGTGAGACTTAGAAAATGCATGGCCATGCTCGGATGAGTTGATATACGATATCAATGTCATCAGTTTAAGTTAGTCTACTCGGTAATCAAGAAACCAAAGATTGGGCTATACGAGAGTGACACATTCCATGTCTCGTGCTTAGTCTTGATATCTTGGACAAAGGGACAATGACATATATCGGTAATGATCATAAAGGTATAGTCGAATCATCGACAATCTTGTCTCTTGGGTAGCAATGATGTGTTGCTAGACACTGGTCATTGCTTATGATCATAAATGTGATTTATGATCATTGCCAACATGGCAAGAGCCTATTGGGTCACACACATAGAGCTATTTGGATCATTAGAGTGCATGGGCTAATTATTTGGGTTATGGTTTCACTTTAATTTCGTATTAATAATGGGCCCAAGAGTTGAGCCATTATTAAGCCCGAAATTAAATCCTAATTGGATTAGGGCTTTGAAACCCATTAGGCCTGGAAGTTGAGTCTCACTATAAATACAAATTTTAAGTGAGAAATTCGCAGGTCTCCTTGCCCTAGCCTCCAAAAAGGACAGCCGCACTCTTCTCTTGCAATTCCTTGGAGGACGCAAGCTAGCACTGCGAGCGCAAGAGAAACGCATCTGTCGGGACGTGGTGGAAGCGTGGTGATCCCGAGAGGCTCGTGTGGATACCATAGAGAGCTTGAACACGTCAACTGTTCAGGTTTTGTGATTCGACTCTACAGTTGAGTGAGAGATCTCAACCGAAATTTAGGTATGAAAATTTTCGAACACCCGGTTTACCCCGTTTCACTTGGATCCTGGAGGGTTTCGGTTAAATTCCCTTGCGCTGTTTGGCTCCCGAAACCCAACAATTGTAACCCTAGAATAATGATATTCTCAAACATCCCTAGTCAAGTATTATTGTGGAGCGGGTTGCAATAATACATAATGACTAGCATATGTGGAGACTTATATAAGATATGTAGTCTGCATATGGGTACAAGTTGGAGAACTTGTGTACTGGACCAACCCACCATGAGAACACTACATGGATCATTATATGAGTGTCATAAGTGATTCTCATAGTGATCATGGTATATGTAGTCCTTCGACCTAAGATCATCAAGGTTCCCTACATGTGAGTCACATACTTTGATACTTTCCTTTGTTGCTCGTAACTAAGTGAACTTGAAGGAGGTCATTGGGTATGTCACATATCATGCGGAGGGATTTGTATGATCAAGATGGGATTTGTCCCTCCTATGTAACGGGAGTGATATCTTCGGGCCCCTTGATAGAGTAAGACTTAGAAAAATGCATGGCCATGCTTGGATGAGTTGATATATGATATCAATGTCATCAGTTTAAGTTGGTCTACTCGGTAATCAAGAAACCAAAGATTGGGCTATACGAGAGTGACACATTCCATGTCTCGTGCTTAGTCTTGATATCTTGGACAAAGGGACAATGGCATATATCGGTGATGATCATAAAGGTTTAGTCGAATCATCGACAATCTTGTCACTTGGGTAGCAATGATGTGTTGCTAGACACCGCTCATTGCTTATGATCATAAATGTGATTTATGATCATTCCCAACATGGTAAGAGCCTATTGGGTCGCACATATAGAGCTATTTGGATCATTAGAGTGCATGGGCTAATAATTTGGGTTTTGGTTTCATAATAATTTCATATTAATAATGGGCCCAACAGTTGAGCCATTATCAAGCCCAAAATTAAAGCCTAATTGGAATAGGGCTTTGAAACCCATTAGGCCTAGAAGTTGAGTCTCACTATAAATACAACTTTTAGTGAGAAATTCGTAGGTCTCCTTGCCCTAGCGTCCCAAAAGGACAACCGCACTCTTCTTTTGCAATTTCTTGGAGGACGTAAGCTAGCACTGCGAGCGTAAAAGAAACGCATCTGCCGGCACGTGGTGAAATTGTGGTGATCCTGAGAGGCTCGTGTGGATACCATAGAGAGCTTGAACATGTCAACTATTCAAGTTTTGTGATTCGACTCTACAGTTGAGTGAGAGATCTCAACCGAAATCAGGTATGAAAATTTTTGAACTCCCGGTTTACCCCGTTTCACTTGGATCCTGGAGGGTTTCGATTAAATTCTGCTGCGCTGTTCAGCTCCCAAACCCCAACAGAATCATCCTCCCAGAGACATCATGGTCAAAGATGGACATATCCTCAGTCATGTCCTAGACAAGCAACCACAGGACTACCCAGGATTGGTATGTCCTATAGGCCATCAGAACAATACCTTTAATGTGAGTACCCTAGTGGCCCTATTGGGTACTATGTGAATACATTTATGTTGGTCCAACCACTACACACATATTCACATTTTATGCACATCATGGCAGCAAGGAAAAAACACTAGCACAGGTCTTAATCTTGGCTACCATACATTAGGCAATCTTGTTAAGTTCATGTTTCTAGCCACTGCACCCAAATTTATCTCAAAAAGCTCTATTAATCTAGGAATGTACCCCCTTGTTTCCTTTACTACATTATCAATTATAAACTTATAAAAACCAATGAATTTGGTTTTACATCAATAGCCCACCTATGGACCAAGTTATGGATTTTTTAAGTTGGTTACAAAATTCTAACCAAATGAACAGTAAATTAGTCAAATTTGCAACATCATAACTTTGGTTACAGGGATCCAAATGCAAGAATTAAAAATCCAAGTTAAACCTCTAGATGTGCTCTAGGTGTGGCCAAAAGTTCATACCAAGATTCACTCTACATAGGGAGATATAGAACTTTCAGTGTAGGGTCAAAATTTTTTCCACTTTATGACCATTATGCCCACGCAAAATTTCATAAGTGTTCAATCACTTCATTCACGATGGGTAACCCCTCCAAGGCTATCCCATACATGTTCAGTACACATAGGAATTACTTCCTCTTACATATAGCAACTTTACGTCATTAAAACAAAATTTACAAACAAGCAGCCAATCATTCACACTTAGACAGCTTGTGCACCACCTTCACATACATAGCAAAACCATCCTCAAAAGTTCACAGACTTGTTCCAACCTTACATGTATTACATGTACACACATCCATCCACTACATCATGGCATTAAATCAACTAAATACATGCACTTAAGTCATAGGATTTGCTTGAGACATAGTGCACTCCAAAACTGGGTGCTGGGCAGCTGCTGTGTAACACAATAAGCACCATTACTAAAAATACCAAATATGCTCTTAAAATCACCAAACTTTCTAGATCATAACTAGACACATGGAAATTCATGTACCATAAATTTTAGAACAAAAATCAAATGAGAAAGGTCAATTGAATGTGATCTTTCAGCTAGACCTAAAGTGGACAGACTTGACGTAAGGTAAGTTTCATGGAGAAACTTAGTAAGGGGAACACTTTAACACTAAGGTAATGTAACCTTTAGCAATCACCTACATCCAAATACACTAAAACAAAAAGAAAATGCAATGAAAATATCCAATGTAGAGCATCCAAAGGCAGCAATCAAACACATGCATGCAGCAGCAACAACATTCATTGGTTAGTCCATAAAACATGTAATAAACATAAGTAGATCACTATAGCAGCCCTCCTAAGCTTGGCCTTAACAGATTTTTAACACTAGTTAGCTCTAACTTTGGGCTCTAGAAACCCTTAAATTCGCTGCCATCAAAATGCACTTCGCACTAGGCCACAAAACCTTCACTAAGTGCACTCCCCTCACTAAGCTTGGTTCATCAAGCTCATGGCTCTCTTCCAAGCTTAGACCTAGCTGTGTGGATTCTTGGAAATACAGTAAAGATCCTATGAGAGCAGGAGAACTCCTTACCTTTTTTAATAAATCCAATAAACCTTAGATAAACCTGAAAACTAGTAATTATTGTCTTCCTTGATGCTTTGGTTGTCTTCTTTTGCATTCTCTCGATTGTTTGCAGTAAGGTGGTTATGAAAGGATGTAGAGGAGTTAAAGGAAGAACCCTAGCAAGTGGTGGTAGAGTTTTTCAAAGAAAATGGGGAGATAATGATTTTTTCTAGCTATATTTCTTTCTTGGTCTTTAGAAATTGCATGTTTGCAAATTTTGCAAACTTTAGGCCACACTTGGGCAACGTTATTATAAACCATTTGGGAGGGAAAAATGACAGTTTTTTACCTATTTTAACCTTGGTTAAGGGTCATTTTCACCTTTAGAAAAGTTTAGGACACTTAAGTACTTAAGTGTCCTTAAGCATTAAATGACTAACTTTGCCTCCTTGAGCACTTTGGTCCCCAACAATATCCTCAATTCCATCCATGTCCTTTCTTCATAATTTTGTCCCTTTCCTTTTCTCACAATTCCATCCGTGTCCTTTCCATAGCCATCTTTGGAAATTTGTGCGATTAAGTACCCAACTTTTGTAACCTTACAATTTAGTCCATAGGTTACTTGAAAATTAGGCAATATGCCAATGCTTTCTTAAGAACCAAATTATCATTGTTTGTGCCACTTAGGCAATATTCAATACTTTACACTTCATAATTCATATACTATGGTGAAAATTAAAGCATACAAGTTTAGGTCCTTATGCTGTAATTTTCCCATTTTGTGAAGGTAGTAACACAACTCGCATAAAAAATAGGCAATGGCTGAAAACATCATTCCAAGCTCCAAAAACTTGAAATTTTTCTTGGAACAAGCTTCCTAATGCATATACACCATTAGTAGCTTCAAATTTCACAAAAATCCTTTGGTTTTGAGCTCAGGTTTAGATTGAAAATGGTGGCCGTCCTTGCCTTTACCAACAATTATACCCCATTTAAAACTAAGCCACCAAAGTTTATGCATAGTTACAAACAAGCGCCCTACTTTCCTTAATAACTAGTCAATCTTGATCAAATGTTATTTATCTAGGTTAAGTTTCAGTCTAGAGTTAAAGTTAGGTTTTCAAAACTCATTTTTAACACTCGGGATTTGTCCTGACTCTTTACGATGCAAAATTACCATTTTTCCCCCAAACCTGATTTTGTGCCGTAACCTTTTCGAGAACTTAGTGAACATTGCTAAATTTACCTGTTCTTGCTAGGTAAACTTGAAATAAGGTTCCAAACTAAGTTTCAAACAATTTACCTTCCATGAGTAAGCTTCCAGCTAAGAGAGCCATAACACCAAGAGCTTAAGAGAAAGCTTACTTCAACCCCTTTATTGACACTACCTAATCCCAATAAACCTTTTGAGGTTTATACAGATGCATCCATTTTGGGATTGGGATGTGTAATAATGTAAGAGATCCAAGCCATAACATATGGTTGAAGGCAGTTAAGATCACATGAAAAGAATTACATGGTGCATGACCTAGAATTAGCAGCCATGGTCTTTCCCTTAAAATAGTGGAGACATCATCTACTAAGTCATAAATTTCAAATCTTCATTGATCATAAAAGTATGAAATATTGCTTCACTTAGAAATAGTTGAATATGAGGCAGAGGAGATGGCTTGAATATCTTAAATATTTTGATTGTACTGTTGAATACACAGAAGGCAAAGCCAATAAAATAGCTAATTCCTTAAGCAAGAAGTATACGGGTATCCTAAGATATTGAGGAGAAGAAGAACTGAGTGAACTTGATAGCTTGACTTGTTTGGCTAACAAGTGGCGAGAATGGGAAAAAGCTCAATTTAAAGTAGTAACCATTCAACCAACATGGAAGAAAGAAACACTAAGGGCACACCAATAAGATAAAGATCTTACTAGAATATCTCGCCAGAAAGATGGAAAACTATTTCAAGGGTTCTCTTATAGGCAAGGATTGCTATATTTTTAATATAGGATCTATGTACCCAAATGATATGATTTAAGAGAACAAATCTTGAAAGAACCCCATTACAGTAAAATGAGCATACACCCTTGGACTATGAAGATGTACCAAAATTTGAGAGAACACTTTTGGTGGCCAAACATGAAACAAGGAGTTGGGTCATTTGTATCCAAATGTGTTGTGTGCCAACAAGTAAAAGCAGAACATCAGAGACCAGGGGTAAATTATAGAGCTTACCCATAACAAAGAGAAAATGGCGATTTATTGTGAATGAAGTCCAAGTAAGTATGCCTATGATCAGAAGAAGACATGATACCATTTGGGTGATTATGTATAGACTTATGAAGTCAGCCCACTTCTTACCCATTAAACTCACTGATCCATTAGATAGGCTAGCACAGTTGTACGTTAGAGAAATAGTGATATTACATGGTATCATAAATGACATAGTTTCAAATAGAGACTAAGGTCTGTATCAAACTTTTGGAGATCACTACATCAGGCACTGGGTACTCAACTAAAACTAAGTTCAGCTTATCATCCTTACATAGATGGACAAACAAATAGAACCATACATGTTCTTGAGGGCATGCTAAGATGTTGTGTATTGGACTTTAAAGGATAGTGGGATCAACTCTTACCATTAGTAGAGTTTTTATATAACCATAGTTTTACTCTATGATAAAGATGGCACCTTATGAAGCTTTTTATGGAAGAAGTTGCATCACTCCTCATTGTTGGTAAGACCCTAAGGATAAGATTGAAATAAGGCCAAAACTGATTCATGAAACTTTAGAAAGGATAAAGTCATCAAAGAAAGGATCAAGGTTGCCAATCGACAAGAAGCCTATGTCAACCAAAAGAAAAGAAAGGATTTAGAATTTCAAGCAGGGGATTATGTGTGGAACAAAGTATCCCCAATGAAAGGAGTCATAAGATTTGGCAAAAAGGGCAAATTGGCTCCAAGATACATTAGGTCATTTTAGGCATTGGCTAGAATTGGCAATGTAGCTTATAAGCTGATCTTGCCTTCAAAATTGGGTCATATACATGATACTTTTCATGTCAACATGCTTAAGTAATACCTATCTAAGCCACATCAAGCAATACCAACTTCTGACATCCTAATTGATAGCCGAAGGGCTATTACACTTGGAGGTTTCCCAAACTGGCTTGATGAGCACCAACCTCAGGAAACACAAGTGACCAACCTTGGGGAAAATGGGCCCCTCACCACCCTCAGAAAGAGCTTAGCACTGACCTCAGGGTACACTCACACCACCATCAGAAAGGTCACATACCAACTTCGGGAAGGCATGTCTTTCACCAACCTCGGGTTTTACAAACATGCCAATCGCAGAAAGGTAACTCCCCATCCTCGGTTGAGGGAGAACGTCCCCTGAAGGTGCCCCGCTATGCCAAATGACCTTTCCTAACGGCCCTCAATGTAGATATCTGGCCGAAGGGGCCTCTTATTCCAAAAGAGCCTCATACCCCGAAGGGGTCTTGCGTTATGACAAAAATGGTTAAGGAGCCTCTGACAAAGAGACCTCGCACATGCCCCTGCCCTCTGGACAGAATGGCCTACAGCCAACTGGAGATACCTATCTTTGAAGGTATGGATCACATCTAACCGAACACGTGTCATGATCTGAATGGGCTGTGTCAAACGGCCTCCCTTATTTGCCCTCCTATAAATACTTAGGAAGGACCTTGGTAAGAACAGGACACAGAACTCTGGCTATTCCCTACTTTCTATTCTTTACTACTCTTACTCTCACAAATACTGACTTGGGCATCGGAGGCTCCTCCCCCGGAAACACATTCTGGGGAGTCCTAACCCTTGTTTTTCCTAGCGTTTCAGATACTCCCCCATACGAAAAGTCTCTCCCTCAGGCCAGCATGTCATACGATGAGGATGCCACTAGGCATCATTTGGCACCGTCTATGGGAACTCACTCTCAGGTCGCCGTCATTGAGACCTGATGTTCTAAGGACAAGGGACTCTCGAAGTCCCCGTCCGTGCCAGAAACTCAAACGGCGACTGAACAACCTATGGTAGAGACTTTATTGCCTGAGGATGAACGTCCTCTAACGATCATGATGAGTTTTCTACGAGGACTTTCAGCGTTCTGTTGTGGCTGAAATGACCCAACAGCTCAACCAAAGGTGGTCACAACCACCTCCCGAGGGAAAGGTGCCTTCTCCTAGCACTCGGCAAGAGAGGAGCCCAAAGTTACCCCGCCAGAGCTTCAGAAGCGGGGGCTCTCACGATGAGTCTTCAACGGAGAACGTACCCTCCAGAGGACGTTGTGTGGGAGAAACAGTGTCAAAAGAACCCAGGACTTCCCGCTGGTGAAGTCCATCCCCGTACTGGAGGTCCCAGTCCCTACGCTGATGAAGTTACTCTCCGAAAAGGAGACATTGCTCTCCGTTGCCGGCGACCACCAGATAGTAAGTGGAAGACAGTCCTACCACCCTCATGGAGAAGATCCTAGAGAGGTTGGAAAAGGTAGAAAGACAGATCTCCCGGAAGCCTATTTGGTCGAGGTTGTCGGAGACATTCACCGGAGAAGAGTCACCCTTCATCCGTGCAGTGGTAGAGGCACCTATGCCGAGTGACTTCCGAGTACCGCGCTTGGAAACATATGATGGACGTAGTGACCCCCAAGCTCACTTGACAAAGTATAGGCGCAGTATGGTGTTGCATGGGGCTGATGATGCCACCCTCTGCAAATGCTTTGAAGTCACCCTTTCAGGGCCCGCAACTGTGTGGTATAACTCCCTGGCTCCAGGAACCATAATGTGTTTCCAGGAGTTATCCTCCGCATTCACCCAGCAGTTCATCGGAAGTAGACCGACGGTGAAGATGCCCATCCAAATGTTTGACATAGCCCAAAAGAATGGGGAGACCATTCGGGACTATGTTGAGAGGTTCAACCGAGAAGCGCTGAGTGTGCCCGACTTCCGCCCTGAAATCCGCATCCTTGCCATGATCAGGGGACTTCGGAGAGATTCACAACTCTTCTACGAGTTCTCCAAAGATCCCCCTGATACCCTCGGTGAATTCTACTAAAGGGCAGAACAGCACATGACGGCCGAAGAACTGCGGATGGGAGGGCCGAAGTCTGATCACAATCATCCCGAGGGTCAGGCTCACCAACCTCGGTATCCGACCGAGGGTGGGGGCAGACCTCGGAAGCAGAGAGGGAAGAGGCCGGTGTCGTTCACTCCCTTGAACACCACAAGGACAAACATACTGATGGCCATGGAGAGGCAAGGGACTACTATCCAACGTCCGAAGGCCATGACCTCGGAGAATAAGAAGAACATGAAGAAGTTTTGCCAGTTTCACCGAGACCATGGGCACGACACCGAGGACTGCTTCCAGCTGAAAAAGTACATCGAATCTCTGATCAAACAAGGCCAACTATGGCGATACCTGTGAATGCCATCCCCCAAAGGAAGAAGGGAAGAAGAAAGGAAAGGGGAAGATGAGGACTACGATTCCGACCGACGTCAGAACTGAAGTCCCAGAAAGCATCCACCACCTCTGGCGGGAGTAATCCAGACAATCACTACTGGGATACCCTCAGCCGAGAGAAAAAGGAAAGTCCAAGAAATCTCAATGATGGAGTTCGGAAACCCAGCGAACAAGCTTGTTCGGAAAGATGGGTCTACCGTGAAGTTCCCTCATGATGACCCCCTCCTAATCATGGCAAGGATAGGGAGTTGGGACGTCAAAAGAGTGCTCATTGATGATGGTTCCAATGCCGACGTTCTGTTCTCCCACCTATTGCCGAACTTGGGCATCTCCAAGGGTGATCTCAAACCCATTACTTCCCCTACGTTCGGTGTAGGTCCCTCCGAACTCCCTGTGCTTGGGTGGATTGATCTGCCCTTGATGCTAAGGGGAACTTCGGTTCAGGACAAGAAAGAGCTCTTTGGCTCCACAATGACAAGGTTCATTGTCATAGATGTCCCTTCTTCATACAATGCCATCCTCGGAAGGCAGACACAAGGAAATCTCCACATTCGTCCAGATGTGAAATACCTAACAGTCACCTTCGGCACGAAGGAAGGGGACGCAGAGATATTCATTGATCAAGCTGAGGTGAGGAAAGTCTTCATGAAGGCAAGACAAAGTCCAATGAAAGTTCATGCATAGACTTTGGAAGAAAAGAGCATACTTGCTGAAGAGGCAATAGGAGAAGGAGTAGGTGACTTCAAAAAAATAGAAACAGAGGATGTAGAACTTGTCCCAGGCCAAAGTACCCAAGTGGGGAAACAACTGGCCGAAGGTGACAAGCAAAAACTTGTATCTTTTCTATTAATGAACAAAGATCTGTTTGCCTACTCTCCGAAGGACATGCCTGGGGTAGACCCTCGGATAATTCAACATAGCCTTAAAGTGCGCCCAGAGGTGAAGCCTGTTCGACAAAAAAAGCGCAGCCTCTCGGCGCATAAGAACAACTTCATCAGAGCCGAAGTCCAACGGTTAACGGAGGCAGGCGTAATAAGAGAGGTCAGGTACCCCGAATGGCTTAGCAATGTTGTCATTGCCACAAAGGAAGGGAGTGATAAACTCCAAATGTGCATCGACTTCCGAAACATAAACGATGCCTGTCCCAAGGATTCATATCCTCTCCCACCGATAGATCAATTGGTGGACTCAACCGCCGAATATGGTCTGCTTAGCTTCCTCGATGCCTTCAGTGGATACCACCAAATTCGGATGGATCCCAAAGATGAGGAGAAAACCACCTTCATCACTGAAGTCGGGACCTACTGCTACATCAGAATGCCCTTCGGCCTTAAGAATGCAGGGGCCACATACCAAAGGCTGATGAACAGAGTGTTCAACTCCCAAATTGGGAGAAATATGGAAGTATACGTTGACGATATGATAGTTAAGAGCAAACTGCCTAGTAGTCATATCCTAGACTTAAAGGAAACATTCCACCGACTTCGGGAATTTGGAATCCATCTCAACCCTGAGAAGTGCGTATTCGGAGTGAATGCGGGCAAGTTCCTCAGATTCATGGTATCAGAAAGAGGTATTGATGCCAACCCAGAAAAGGTCAAGGCCCTGCTAGGGTTCCGAACTCCCACTACGACCAAGGACGTGCAAAGACTCACGGGTAGAATCACGGCCCTTAGCAGATTCATCTCCAGATACGGGGATAGGTGCCGACCATTCTTCAAAGTGCTCACCAAAGCAGCAAAAAATGAAGATGACTTCGGTCCCAAGGAACACCCTTGGAATGAAGACTGCCAAAAAGCTTGGGATGAGCTCAAAAGCTACCTAACCCATCTGCCGACACTTCGGCAGCCGCGGGAGGGAGAACCCCTCATCCTCTACCTCGCCATCACTGAAAAGGCAGTAAGCTCGGTGCTAGTAAAGGAAGAGGGAGGAAAGCAATGGCCAGTGTACTATGTGAGTAAGTCCCTGCATGGTGCCAAAGTTAGGTACCCTCTTCTGTAGAAGGCCATCTATGCCCTAGTACTGGCAAGTAGAAGGTTGCAACCTTACTTCCAAGGGCACCCTATCATGGTCCGAAGTAACCTACCTCTTCGAGATGTCATGAGAAAGGTAGACCACTCGGGAAGATTGTCAAAATGGTGCATTGAGCTCGGTGAATACGACATCACCTATGAGCCGAGAAGGGCAATAAAGGCCCAAGCATTGGCAGACTTCATTGCCGAAGTCCCAAAAATCGAGGATACCCCAGAAGACCTCGAAAAAGATGAACCTGAGTGGACACTCTTTGTTGATGGAGCCTCCGGTTCCGAACACCAAGGAGCTGGAGTAATCCTCTGCGGGCCCGAAGGTATGGAAGCCAGGAAGGCCATCAAATTTGGATTCAATGTCACCAACAATGTCGCGGAATATGAAGCCCTTATAGCAGGCTTGCAGCTGGCAAAAAGAGTTGGTGTAAGGAATCTGAAGGCCCACAGCGATTCTCAATTAGTGGTACAATAGATGGTGGGGGACTATGGTGCAAACGAGCCAAACTTGGCAAAGTACCATGATCTTGTGAGAAAGCTCATCGAGGAGTTTGACACGGTACATATAGAAAATGTACCTCAGTGAGATAATATGGAAGCAGATACTTTGGCCAAATAAAAAGAGTCCACTGAACTACTATATCAAGCAAGTATAGCGATAATGTGCATGACAAGCTCGGGCAAAGGGTGGAAATACCCTATCAAGAAATATCTCACAACCATGGAACTTCCTAAAGATCCTCTTAAAGCCGTGAAAGTACGAAAGCACTCAGGAAAATAATTCTTGATTGGGGAAGAACTGTACCGACAAGGGTACACAAGTCCGTTACAGAGGTGTGTCAGTGAAAAGGACATTGAGATGGTCCTAAAAAAAGTCCATGAGGGGGCCTGTGTGTTAGTGTTGTGCCCAAAAGCCGATCATGAGATGATTGTATTTTTGCACATTGAGTCATGATATTTTATTAAGGCATTAATCCAGCAATTATGTTTGTTGTTTTGTTCCTGCGTAACTTAACAAACATAATTGTAACCCTAGAATAATGATATTCTTAAAAGTCCCTGGTCTTGTATTATTGTGGAGCGGGTTGCAATAATACATAATGACTAGCATATGTGGAGACTAATATGAGATATGTAGTCTACATATGGGTACAAGTTGGAGAACTTGTGTACTGGACCGACCTACCATGAGAACACTACATGGATTGTTATATGAGTGTCATAAGTGATTCCCATAGTGATCAGGGTATATGTAGTCCTTCGACCTAAGATTATCAAGGTTCCCTACATGTGAGTCACATACTATGATACTTTCCTTTGTTGCTCGTAACTGAGTGAACTTGAAGGAGGTCATTGGGTATGTCACATATCATGCGGAGGGATTTGTATGATCAAGATGGGATTTGTCCCTCCTATGTAACGGGAGCGATATCTTCGGGCCCCTTGATAGAGTGAGACTTAGAAAAATGCATGGCCATGCTCGGATGAGTTGATATGCGATATCAATGTCATCAGTTTAAGTTAGTCTACTCGATAATCAAGAAACCAAAGATTGGGCTATACGAGAGTGACACATTCCATGTCTCGTGCTTAGTCTTGATATCTTGGACAAAGGGACAATGGCATATATCGGTGATGATCATAAAGGTATAGTCAAATCATCGACAATCTTGTCACTTGGGTAGCAATGATGTGTTGCTAGACACCGCTCATTGCTTATGATCATAAATGTGATTTATGATCATTGCCAACGTGATAAGAGCCTATTGGGTCGCACACATAGAGCAATTTGGATCATTAGAGTGCATGGGCTAATTATTTGGGTTATGGTTTCACTTTAATTTCGTATTAATAATGAGCCCAAGAGTTGAGCCATTATTAAGCCCGAAATTAAATCCTAATTGGATTAGGGTTTTGAAACCCATTAGGCCTAGAAGTTGAGTCTCACTATAAATACAACTTTTAAGTGATAAATCCGCAGGTCTCCTTGCCCTAGCTTCCCAAAAAGGACAGTCGCACTCTTCTCTTGCAATTCCTTGGAGGACACAAGCTAGCACTGCGAGCGCAAGAGAAACACATCTGCCGGGACGTGGTGGAAGCGTGGTGATCCCGAGAGGCTCGTGTGGATACCATAGAGAGCCTGAACACGTCAACTGTTCAGGTTTTGTGATTCGACTCTACAGTTGAGTGAGAGATCTCAATCGAAAATTAGGTATGAAAATTTTCGAACACCCGGTTTACCCCATTTCACTTGGATCCTGGAGGGTTTTGGTTAAATTCCGCTGCGCTGTTTGGCTCCCGAAACCCAACACTGTGGTTCTCACATAAGAACTGATGCCCTTGCCGGGGTACTACTCTGCCAAGGGTATTTCTGGCCTACCTTGAGGAAGGGCACTAGGCAGTTCGTCCAAAAATGCGACAACTGCCTAAGACACGCTCCTGTGCAGAGACTACCCTCAAAAGTGATAACTTCGGCAAACTACCCTGCCCCTTCGCCATATGGGCTATTGACCTCATTGGGCCTTTCCCGACAGCTCCCAGATAAGTTAAATTCTGCATAGTCACAATAGACTACTTCACCAAGTGGATCAAGGCAGAGCCTTTAGTAGCAATATCAGCAAAGGTCATACAAAGATTTATCTGGAAGAGCATCATATGCAAATTTGGCGTGTCGAGGGTGATAGTAACTGATAATGCTTCCCAGTTTACTTATAACGGGTTCTAGCAATTCACAACCCACCTAGGAATAAAATTGCACTTCACTCCGGTGGCCTATCCTTAGAGCAATGGACATGTTGAAGTGTCCAACAGAACGATAAAAAATGGTCTAAAAATAGGTTGAAAGAAGCAAAGGGAAAATGGCTAGGAGAGCTTTTGAGTGTACTGTGGAGCTATCGAACAACTCTCAGAAAGGCCACGGGTGAAACACCCTTCTCACTCATCTTTGGCATGGAGGCCATTACCCCTATCCAGATTGTACATCCATCTGCAAGGATACAGGTATTCGACAAAGAAAGGAACAACCCCGGTCTATGAACCAACTTGGATTTCATTGATGAGCACAGAGAGATGGCTGAGCTCAAAAGAAAAGCTTTTCAGCAGAGAGTAGCCATTACTACAAACTTGCATGTCAAGCATAAAGGAATCAAGAAAGGGGACCTCATCCTCCGAAGAGCTAGATTTGAAGCCCGATGACCATCCCATGGAGTACTTTGGGCAAATTGGGATGGACCTTATTTGGTCCTCGAGGAAGTTCGGCCAGGAGTCTGCAAGCTCGGAGATACCAAAGGAGGAGAGTTGAAAAATACATGGCATTTAGACTCTTTCAAAAAATTTTACACTTAGAACATTTTTTGGTTGGAAAATTGTTCAAAAAATACTAAGGTGGTTATTTCCTTCAACTAAACATGGTTGCCTCCAATGGGTATCGACCAAACATGGTCGACTTCGAAGGTGGAAAACCGAAAATGGTTGTTTTCTAGAGTGCATAAGTGAATTTGCATACTTAGAAAAGTTTTCAAGGAGGAAATGGTGTAAAATACACCGAATGTTGTCATCCAAACGTGGATGTTTCTGAATGAGCATGTGTAAGACTATATCTATTTCTAAGGGACATTCACTGAATATGATTGACAAAAAGGCACCGAGATGTCCAACCGAACATGATTGATCTTAAAAATACCTAGCTATTTTTCTGAAGGATGTGGACCAAAGATGGTCACAAAAACCCTTGGCCCCGAAGATAGTTCGGTGCTGAAGAATGAAGACAATATCCAAGGAACAATTAGGGACTTAGCCAATTTTTGTGAAGAAAAAACTTCCATTAATATGTCATCGCAAAATACAAGGGGTAGATTACAAGGGAAATGAAGAAAAAGGAGGCTTATTCAAGATCCTGGCTCCCCGACATCTTTGGCTCCATCACCTTCGGCATCGTCTTCGTCAGCACAAGCTTTGGTTGCCAAAGGTGGAGGAATTGGGAGATTCAGGAACTCTACCCACAACCATTCTAAAGATGGTCCTTTGAGAATGTCCAAATATGCCAGAAAGAAAAGGTCAAGGTCAAGGAACATGGACAGGACTTAGTGGCGAGCAAGGCAAAAACCGTCCTGATAAAAGGACTTAGTCGCCTCATCGGACTTCACCTTCTCTGTCTTCAAGTCCTCCAGCTCCTTCTTGAGGACCCTAACCTCCTTCTCCAATTTCTTGTTGTTCTTCTTCTCCTTTCTAAGTTGGTCAACCCTGGCCTGAAGTTTGGAGTTGAGACTAAATGCCTTTGAATGATCAGCAATGGCTTCAACCTTCTCCTTTTGGAAAGCTGCATTCGCCATGGTCAGGGATATCACCTTCACGCTGAGGTCAGATATCTTGAAGGAAAAGTCTTCTATCAGTTAGCCTTGGCTCTCCAAAACTCCTGCCAAAGGTTGGACAAGTCCTCCTTGGCTATCCTATTAAGCTCACCGTAATTGACGACTAAGCTAGCAAAGAGTTTCTTGGCCTTGGCAAAAGTGTTACCACCTCAACAAATGGGAAAATTACATTATAAAGGCATAATGTTTATAAACCATTATATAGCGTAATTTTCACCGTAGTGAATGAAATGTGAGTGGTAAGATGAATAATCTACACCTCCCTAAAAGATTACAATGGTTGCTTGGTACTAAAGGGAGCCATAAAGGATTGCTTGTTTTTCAAGTAATCTATAGGTCTTATTGCAAGATTCCAAGACTTGGGTACTCAATTGTACAACTCTAAAAGGAGATTTTGGAAGGATTTGAGTGGTATGGAAGCAATTTTTGGAGGCTAAATTTCATAAAGGAAACAAAAGCTATTATTAAAGAACCTAGGACAACTAGGTATACAATTGTTCACAAAAATAACTTAAGGATAGGATGATTTTTGACAAGAGTCAAAGGTGGCCATATCTAGCATTGTCCCAACCTTTTATTTCTAGGTTCTAAGGTCAAAAATCTGGACTAACGATTAGCCAAAAAGTATTTGCTTAAGACATACTTATAGTGACCTAAGTTAAGGTTAAACTAATCAAGTCAAGTAAAATATCTTGATTTCTTGCCATTTCTTGCCCATTTTCATCCCCCACCAAGAAAAACCTGTTGCTTAGATCGTCCATAAGCTTCCATATCCACCAAAGCTCAATCTCCCAAGAAATCATAAAGGAAGGCAATCGGATGCAACAAGAAAGAGAAAAACCCTAATTTTCAGGTTTATTGTGTACCTACTGAAGGTTTCAGCCTTCATAGCTTAGGTAAGGGTTTTATCTTCATGTTTCATGGTTTCTTATTGTCTTGAGATGATGATCAAGTATCCATGAAGCTATGACCATGTTTGGAAGATAGCAAAAAGCTCAAGGAACCAAGTATGGGTTAAGGGGGAGTGCATGAACAAGGTTCCAGCCTTACTGTTTTTCATGCACTAAGATGACAGTGTTTACAGGGGTTTCTAGAGCCCAAGTTAGTACTAAATAAGACCAATTAACCTCCTAAGACTAATCATTAGCTTGAGGAGGGCTTCCATAGTGATTACATATTGTTTATTTGATTGTTTATGGACTAACCCTAATAATGTATTGCTGCCAGCATTGCATTTGATTGTGTTTTGTTTGTTTGTGCATTTGGGTGGCTATATTTTTGTATATGTGATTTTTTTTGTTTCTTTATGTATTTTTATTTCAGGTATGTTCCTGGGAATTCATTTTTCTAATGATAAGCCCTTACTAAGTTTCTTCAAAGAGACTTACCCCCCTTTCTATCCATTTCAGGACCACCTGAAATGGAGCATTCAAAATAATAGCTTTCATTTGAATTTCTATGTGAAATTTCATGTATATTAACGTCCATATGTTTAGTTGTAAAATGGAAAGTTTCATGATTTTTAGAGCACATTAGCTATTTTTAGTAATGGTACTTTCTGCCTTACGCAGAAGCTGGTCCCTCCAAGTTTCTGGAGTGCTTAGTGCTTTTGAAGTTCTCCAAGAAGCTTAGTGTACGTATTAACTAAGTTATTTTCATGTATGTGGTGCATAAATGCTTGTAAATGATCTGGGTATGTTGTATGTGTAGTGTGAGAAGGATATATGGATCAATGGAGTGTGGTTTGAAGTGTGTATACAATGCTGTTCATATGGTGTTTATGGGCTGTTTTGATGGAAATTTTTTATGAATGATAGTTAGAAGGGCTATAAATTCAGGAGAATGGTTTTCCTATGTGTGTAAGACATATATGGATACTACCAAGTGGGTTTTTCACCTAGAAATGAAGTGTATGAACAGTATGGAATTTTGTATGGGCATAATGGTCAATAGTGGCTAAAATTTGGTACCCTGTACTCTAGCTGCCATAACTTTCTGTACATAAATAATTTGGCTATGAAATTTTGACCACACTTATAAAACTTCAACAGGAATAACTTGGATTTTGAATCACTGTATTTTGTGCCCTATAGCCAGGGTTATGGGCTATCAAAATTGGCTGATTTCGCCTAGCACTGTTCATATGGCCATTTTTAACCGGTTAAGTGTAAAATCCATAATTGTAAACTTAGATGGATTTAATGTCTCAAACTTGTTTCCCTATGAATTTTTAAGGGTATTAAAGGGTTTAAAACCTTTAGGGCATAGGAGAACACGGGTAGCATTTGAGTTGGATATGGTGTGAAAGTTTGGAAAAAAAAAATACGCACCAATAGCATCATGTGTGCATATGATCGTACATGAACTTGAGGATTTTACTCAAATTTCATATTGGCCAAGAAAAATGTTAAAACCTCATAAAATGGGAGAATTACAAGTGTGTCATAATGGCTAAAAACCATTATATTGTGTAATTCTCACCATAGTGTTTGAAGTGTGGGGGGTAAAAGGAATGATCAACACCTCCTTAAAAGTGTTTGAAGTTGGTAACTTGGCACCCAAGAAAATCCTTAAGGATTGCTTGTTTGTCAAGCAACCTATGGACTTTTTTGTAAGGTTTTGGAAATTCGGGTACTCAATTGCAAAACTCTCAAGAAAGAGACTTGGAGAGTTATGGGAAGGATATAAATGGTATGAAAGTGCTATTGGAGGACCAAATTACTCATGGAAGACAAGTTTGAACAAGGGAAACACTAAAGGCATTAAGGACCTAAATGTCCTAGTGTAAACCTTAAGGTGTTCAAGCTTTTGAGTTAAGTCTAAGGGTGGAATTTTGGGGTTATCCCACCATGGGAGAGGCAGCCATGACTTGATAATTAGTCAAAAATGTTGGGCGCATGTGTACCAATGAGTTTAAGACAAAGAAACCATAATTAGTGAGAAGGAAAATGACATAAAGCAAGGTTAAGCTTGTCAAGTGTGTTTTGGTGCCCTTAAGCTCATTTAAGGCCATTTAAGTGGCAAAATCACTTATCCCACTCTCATTTTCGTCCTCCCACAGCTCAAGAACACATCCATACTTCCTCCATAACCACAACACCTTCAAACTTACAATTGATTGAAATTGAAGGCAAAAGAAAGCAATTGGAAGCAAACTAGAGCTATTTCTTGCATACTTCAAGGATTAAGCTTCAAATTCGGCCTACTCTCTTTGGTAAGAGTTCTCTTGCTCTCATGGACTGTTTTCTGCAATTTTCAAACATCCATGGAGCTAGGGCAAAGCTTGGAAGAGAGCCATGTGCTTGATGAACCAACCTTAGTGAGGGGAGTGCACTTATTGAAGGTTTTGTGACCAAGTGTTAAGTGCACAATGATGGCAGTAAAGTGAGGGTTTCTAGAGCCCAAAGTTAGTACTAACTACTGTTAAAATCCTCCTAAGACCAAGCATTATCTTGAGGGGGGCTGCCATAGTGATTTGGTTATGTTTATTATGTGGTTTATGGACTAACCTATGGTATATATTGCTGCCACATTTCATGTGTTTGTTGTTTGTGTTTGGCTGCTGCATTTTGTTGCTATATCTTGTATATATGCATTGTGGTGTTTGTGTTTTAGTGTATTTGGATTCAGGTTTTAATGAGGATCACATTACCTTAAGAAACCAAGTGCTACCTTTACTAAGTTTCTCAATGAAACTTACTCCCCTCAATTCTGTCATTTCAGGTCCAGCAGAAAGATCACCTTCAAACTAACCTTTTTGGTTTGAGTTTTAATCTGAAATTTCAGGTAAATGAACTTCCATATGTGTAGTTGTGATCTGGAAATTTTGGTGATTTTACGAGAACATTTGGTATTTTTAATGGTGGTACTTACTGTGTTGTGCAGCAGCTGTCCAGCATCCTGTTTTTGGAGTCCATTGTGTCTCAGGACCTCCTGTAACCTAGGGTGCATATTTAGCTGAGTTAAGACCATATTGTAGTGCATGTATGCATGTACATGTAGTGTATGTAAGATGAGACAAGTATGTGAACATTTGAGTAATGTTTTGGCTATGTAAGTGATGTGGTGCAAAGCTGCCTAAGTGTGAATGATAGGCTGCTTACTTGTAAATTCTGTTTTGGCCACATAAAGTTGCTAGATGCAAGAGAATGTAATTAATATGTGTATTGGACATGTATGGGATAGCCTTGGAGGGCTTTCCCCTTGTGAATGAAGTGTTTGCATGGTTTGGAAAAATTTGTATGGGCAAAATGGTCCAAAAGTTGCCAGAATTTCGACCATGTACCTAAAGTTTAATATCTCCCTGTGTAGAATGAATCTTGGTATGAAATTTTGACCACGTCTAGAGAACATCTAGGGGTTGAACTGGAATTTTTAATTTATGGATTTGGATCCTTGTAGCCAAAGATATGACGTTGCAAAATTGGCTGAGTTACTGTTCATTTGGTCAGAATTTTGTAACCAACTTAAAAAATCCATAACTTGGTCAATAGGTGGGATATTGATGTAAAAGAAAATTCCATGGTTTGTTCTAAGTCTCTAATTGATAATGGAGCAAATAAAACAGGGGGGTATGAGGCTAGAATGATACATTTTGTTAGTGGAAGTTACAGGTGCAGTAGCTGGCCACTAGAACTTAACAAGGTTGCCTAATGTGTGGAAGCCAAAACTAAGACTTGTGCTAGTGTTTTCCTTCTTTGCTGCCATGGTGTGCATGAGATTTGAATATGTGTGTGATGGTTGGACCAATATGCATGTATTTACATAGTGCCCAAGAGGGCCACTTGGGTATGCACACTAAGGGTAGTGTTCTGATGGCCTACAGAACATTACCAATCCTGGGAGTCTAAATGCATAGTTTTGGCACCATAACTGGACTACCCCGGAGTGGGTAACAAATAAAGTATTTCATTCTCATCATTACTTCTAGATGAAATTGTATGAGAATATGTGTGTGATGGTTGGACCGATATACACATCTTTGCATAATGACCAAGAGGGCCACTTGGGTAAACATAGTGCACATGTTCTGCTTAGCCTACAGGACATGGACCGCTTGGGCCTTGAGCTCAATAAAATTGATCTCTGTATTTAAATACTCAGAGTGGTAACACAAGGACACTTTGGACCAAGTTTAGACCGAAGACTGCTTCGCTGCCCAAGCTTAGAAATATCCATTATATGCCAAGAACTGTAAAGGGAACGACTCGAAATGATGTTCAAAAACCAGCAAAAACTTAGGAAAATTTTGCTATGTCCTAAAGGGTTCAGGGCTTACTTGGGCAGCATGTTCACTCATCCTCGTAGTGAGGACCTCTTCATTTGGACACTCCTCTGTGAAGGACTAGAATGTGGCATTCATCATAATGCCCATCGCAATCTAAGGAGCCATTTCCTGGCTATCCTCGAAAAACAAATCCATGTCCTTCGTGAAAGTCCAGAAGGGCTCCCTCGGCACCTTGTCCTTCAGAATTTTTGTATCTCAAAGGGCCCTCTTTCGAGCGTACTCCACCACCCACTGAGCAGGTGCTTATTCTTCTCCAAAATCACGCTGAAGTTCCATTAAAACGTTATCCCTTAACCATTCATCTACAAGGTCTAAAATACCAAAAATTCCAAAACTCATAAATGAATGACTAAGGGACAAACCTGGTGGAAGTTCGGCATCTTCTCCCTTGGAGTCAGTGACATTGAAGACCTTAGCAGGAACACCTTTGCCTTTCCGCTTTTGGTATTCCTCAAGTTCTTTAGCCGAAAGACTTCCGACCAAACTCCCCAAAATCTCTGCAGTAGTACTAGGACTAAGGGGAGTTGAACAAATGGCCGACTCCGAAGATGGGTTGGCGCGAACAGGAGTTTGGTTCTGTACCTCCACAACATCTTCAGGTGGAGCTGGAAGGGAGTCTTCCTTGTGCTTATTCTGTTGGGTTTCGGGAGCCAAACAGCGCAGCGGAATTTAACCGAAACCCTCCAGGATCCAAGTGAAACGGGGTAAACCGGGTGTTCGAAAATTTCATACCTAATTTTCGGTTGAGATCTCTCACTCAACTGTAGAGTCGAATCACAAAACCTGAACAGTTGACGTGTTCAGGCTCTCTATGGTATCCACACGAGCCTCTCGGGATCACCACGCTTCCACCACGTCCCGGCAGATGCGTTTCTCTTGCGCACGCAGTGCTAGCTTGCGTCCTCCAAGGAATTGCAAGAGAAGAGTGTGGCTGTCCTTTTTGGAGGCTAGGGCAAGGAGACCTGCGAATTTCTCACTTAAAAGTTGTATTTATAGTGAGACTCAACTTCCAGGCCTAATGGGTTTCAAAGCCCTAATCCAATTAGGATTTAATTTCGAACTTAATAATGGCTCAACTCCTTGGCCCATTATTAATACGAAATTAAAGTGAAACCATAACCCAAATAATTAGCCCATGCACTCTAATGATCCAAATAGCTCTATGTGTGTGACCCAATAGGCTCTTGCCATGTTGGCAATGATCATAAATCACATTTATGATCATAAGCAATGAGCGGTGTCTAGCAACACATCATTGCTACCCAAGTGACAAGATTGTCGGTGAATCGACTAAACCTTTATGATCATCACCGATATATGCCATTGTCCCTTTGTCCAAGATATCAAGACTAAGCACGAGACATGGAATGTGTCACTCTCGTTGTATAGCCCAATCTTTGGTTTCTTGATTACCGAGTAGACCAACTTAAACTGATGACATTGATATCATATATCAACTCATCGAAGCATGGCCATGCATTTTCTAAGTCTCACTCTATCAAGGGGCCCAAAGATATCACTCCCGTTACATAGGAGGGACAAATCCCATCTTGATCATACAAATCCCTCCGCATGATATGTGACATACCCAATGACCTCCTTCAAGTTCACTCAGTTACGAGCAACAAAGGAAAGTATCAAAGTATGTGACTCACATGTAGGGAACCTTGTTGATCTTAGGTCGAAGGACTACATATACCATGATCACTATGAGAATCACTTATGACACTCATATAACGATCCATGAAGTGTTCTCATGGTGGGTCGGTCCAGTACACAAGTTCTCCAACTTGTACCCATATGTAGACTAGATATCTCATATTAGTCTCCACATATGCTAGTCATTATGTATTATTGCAACCCGCTCCACAATAATACTAGACTAGGGACGTTTAAGAATATCATTATTCTAGGGTTACAATTATGCTTATTACGTTACGCAGAAACAAAACAACAAACATAATTGCTGGATTAATGCCTCAATAAAATATCATGACTCAATGTGCAAAAATACAATCATCTCATGATTGGCTTTTTGGGCACAATACTAACATATTCGACTTCGATGCTGAAGACAGTCCCCCTGGCACCTTCTTCCTCTTTGGCACCACCTTCTTTCTTTGCTACTCCCCCTTCTCGACCTGGTCAAGGAAGAGACTCTTGTATAAAGTAACAGACTTGTCATCCATTTCTACAAAAAGAAGAACATTAGTGTAAGTATAGAGGGGTATACAAGATAAAGTCTGGGAAGGGACTTACTTTCTTCAAGAGCCAGATATGTGAGTTCGCCCCGAATGAGCTTTACCAACCATGCCTTCTTGCCATCAAAAAGGGGCTTTGGCATATCCTTGTCGGTAATGTGTTCCTTGACTACCCCCATCTCTTGAAGGACCTCTTCAATCATAAAATTCCACCTAATGGGGAAGGGGTATAAGGAACGCAGAAGGACATCGGGATCCCAATCCGTGACAGCCCAAATACGACTATCAAATTCTTCGAATTGGGCTTCTAACTCAAAAGTTAGTAGTTTCTTGGGATCTACTACTTCAATATCGAGAGTCCCTGAAGCCCATTTGGTTGGCACATGCTTCCACTTCTCATCCACCTTCAGAAAGAAGAACTTCTTTTGCCACCCTCACCAACTGTCCTTCGTTCCGAAGGTGAACGTATATTTCTTCCTCCCAGATCCCCAAGGAAGTAAGAAGTAGAACCTGCCCTTCGGAACAGGGTGGAGTTTGTAGTACTACATGAAGAAGATGAAGTGGGGCTCTATCTTGAAGACCCCATACATGCAAATGAAGGTGTTGAAATAAGAATAGGAGTTCGGGGGAAGTTGGTTCCCGGTTATGCCATGGAATTGGAAAAAGTTGCAAACCATCTTCGGAGTGGGATACCGAAGTCCAGCCTTCAAATGAGCCCTAAAGACTATAACCTCATTTGAATAAGGGGCATAGTTGGGCATACCAGGGCTAGGAAGCCTAGTGACAGCATAAGTAGGAAGAAAGAATTTGGCCGACCACTTCTGGACTTTCTACGAAGTAGCACAGCTCGAATAAGAGTCGAGGGGAAGCCAACTCTCAGGAATGGGGTAGGTCTTAGCTTAGGGAGAAGACATGTTCTGAGGGAAAAACTAACCTCAGGTAGATAAAGTAGAAAATTTTGAGAAAAAATGGAAACTTTGGAAATAAACCCACCTAGTTCGGACCGACATAGGAACTTCGAAAGACCGCTGCAAGTGTTCCTGGAAATCACTCCGCCGTTAGTGATAGCCAAACGCTATCGCCTCTATCTGGCCGAACTCCCTGCCACATGAATGGCCAGAAGAAGCTGGCGCTACCCGAGAAAAGGTGTGATCATGCACCTCGGGAGATAGCCGAAGAGCTCCGAGCCCGGCATGCCAGGAAAACCCGAGGACACTACTTGCCCCCCCAAGGTTGTGAACAGATCGCCTTCAGAAAAGCGGAACCAGACATAGCGAGCCAAACATGATATCCCTGAAGGCGGAACTCCCTGAAACCGGGAACCCCCGAACTGAGGGCTTGTTTCCCAAAGAGTCTCTGTCCGTACCAAAGGACGACCTCACCCAGGGACCTCGGGAGTACGGCAGGAGCATCTATGGAAGCATTTAAGGAAGCCTTTGACACGTCCTTTCACAGACGTCACAAGCCGCCTCAAAAGGCGCTCTGACACACGGACGCCATCAGAATCACATCATGGCCCATCTCAGCACATGGCTCAAGGCAACCTGCTACCAGCTATCTGTCTCCTACGCCCAGAAATTCAGGAACATCCGACCGAACACGTGTCGCGATCAGGAACATCCGACCGAACACGTGTCGCGATCTGAACGGGCTAGGCACTCCTACAAATACCAGGAATTAATACTTGGCAGGAGGTTCGTTGGCAAAACACTGCTCCCACACTCTGAGAAAATTACCAGGCAAGACGAAGGGCTAAAGCAATGGCCAGTCTACTACATCAGCAAATCCCTGCATGGTGCCGAAGTCAGGTACCCTCTGCTTCAAAAAGCTATATACGCCTTGGTGCTTGCAGGGAGAAGGCTGCGACCATACTTTCAGGCTCACCCCATCATTGTCCGAAGTAGTCTACCACTACGGAATGTTATGAAAAAAGTTGACCATTCGGGAAGGCTCTCCAAGTGGTGCATAGAGCTTGGTGAACACGAAATCACATATGAACCTCGGAAGGCCATAAAAGCTCAAGCACTGGCAGATTTTATCGCCGAAATACCCACCACTAAGGAAAGCCATTTGGATCCAAACGGAGGTGAGCCAGAGTGGACCTTGCATGTTGACGGAGCCTCAGGATCCGAACACCAGGGAGCTGGAGTAATTATCAGAGGACCCGAAGGCCTAGCGGTAAAGAAGGCTATCAAGTTCAGCTTCAGCGTCACTAACAATGTGGCTGAGTATGAAGCCCTCATAGCGGGATTGGCGTGAGAAACTTAAAAGCTCACAGCGATTCCCAGCTGGTAGTTCGGCAGACGGCAGGAGATTATGGGGCGAAGGACCCAACCTTGGCAAAATACCACGAGCTGGTAGCAAAGCTCATCCAAGAGTTTGACGCCGTACGGATCGAAAATGTACCTCGGCGGAATAACACTGAGGCAGATTGCTTGGCGAAGTCTAAAACATACACCGAGGTGCTAGATCACTCGAGCATCTCAGTGCTGAGCATAGTGACCTCGGGAAAAGGATGGAAAGATCCCATAAAGAGATACCTCGCAGAAAATGTGCTACCCGAAGACCTCGGCGACGCTTCAAGATTGCGAAGACGCTCTGGCCGATTCTTCCTAATTGGCGAAGAGTTAAACCGACAGGGATATGCAAACCCGCTGCAAAGATGCGTGGATGAAGAGGATACTGAAATGGTCCTTGAAGAGGTCCACGAAGGCATGTGTGGTTCACATATTGGAACTGATGCCCTTGCGGCGGTGATACTTCACCAAGGATACTTCTGGCTTACCCTGAGAAAGGATGCAAGGCAGTTCATCCGAAAATGCGGAAGTTGCCAGAGACATGCGAACATCCAGAGGGCACCCTCGGAAATGGTAACCTCGGCAGACTATCCTTGGCCCTTCGCTGTCTGGGGTATAGACCTTATTGGGCCACTCCCCTCAGCCCCCGGAGGCGTGAAATTCTGCGTGGTAGCAGTAGACTATTTCTCCAAATGGGTCGAGGCAGAACCCCTAGCAACTATCTCGGCAAAAGAAGTGCAAACGTTTGTGTGGAAGAACATAGTATGCAGATTCGGCATACCGAGGGTACTAGTGGTTGATAATGGATCCCAATTCATAGACAAAGGATTCCAGGAATTTATCAGCGACCTCGGAATAAAAATGCACTTCGCCCCAGTAGCTCACCCCCAAAGCAACGGGCAGGTGGAAGTATCTAATAGGACCATAAAAGATGGCCTGAAAAAGAGACTGGGGGAAGCAAAAGGGAAATGGCCAGGAGAACTCCAAAGCGTATTATGGAGTTACCGAACGACGCCCCGAAGAGCCACAGGGGAGACTCCCTTCTCACTCGTCTTCGGTACAGAGGCTATTATCCCAATAGAGATAGTTCAACCTTCAGTACGGGTGTAAGTATTTGATGAAGGTGGAAAGGACCTCGGCCTCAGAACCAAGCTCGACCTCGTCGGCGAACACAGAGAAATAGCCGAGTTGAGAAGAAAAGCTTTTCAGCAAAGAGTGGCCGCGGGTATAAACTTACGGGCCAGGCCAAAAGAAATCAAGAAAGGAGACCTCGTTCTCCGAAAGGCTGACTTTGCGCCCCGAAGGCCATCCCACGGAGTACTTCGCGCAAACTGGGAAGGACCTTATCTGGTCCTCGCCGAAGTACGAAAAGGCGTGTACAAACTTGGCGATGCCGAAGGCGTAGAATTGAAAAACACTTGGCATTCAGACGCCTTGAAAAAATTCTACGCCTAAGCTTGAGCGAAGGAATCATACTGTACGAAAAATATTCTAAGTACAGAAGTATCTTGAGAAAATTTCTTAAGTGCAGAATTGTACAGAATTCCGCGAAGATGCTCGCGACGAACACAGATATGACTTTCCGAAGTCCCTTGAGCCATCACGCTCGGGAAAGATGGGAAAAAATCTCTCAGCGGTACTCGCCGTAATAAGCGCAGAGACAGTTTTCCGAAGTCCCTTGAGCCATCACGGTCGGGAAAGATGGGAAAAAATCTCTCAGCGGTACTCGCCGTAATAAGTGCAGAGACAGTTTTCCAAAGTCCCTTGAGCCTTCAAGCTCGGGAAGGATGGAAAATAAAAAATCTCGCAAAAGGTTTTTTAAGTCTTTTGAGCGAACATGCTCGGGACAAGGGGAAATGAAAATTTTTGACTGAAAGGTTTCCGAGGTCCTTCGAGTGAATGTATTCGGGACAAAATGGAAATGCAAAAAGACTTAGTCAAATTCTTCAGACTTTCCAAAAAGCCTCTGGAGTGAACAGGCTCGGCCAAGGGAAGGTAAAAGAGTTTCTTTGATTGCAGGTTTTCCGAAGTCTCTTGAGCAAATGCGTTCGAGGCAATGAAAATAAAGAAACTTGAAGAAACACTTAGCCAAAAAAGTCTTCATTAAGGAGTAAGCTGCTTTACAATAAAGAAGTGCCCGAAGAAGGAATACAAAATAGAAGGGAAGGAAAAGGGGCCCTAAAATAGCCTAAGGGTTCGCGGCGTCCCGAGAGCCACTCACTTGCCCGCCCTTTTCCACCACCTTTGGCGCTGGAATTGGAGGAGGAAGGTTCAAATGTTTGACCTTGGACCATTCCCACCGAGGTCCCCCAGGAATGTTTAGAGCCTCTAGAAAAGAGAGGTCCAGATCTGGGAACCTCTGGAGGACTTGGTGCCGAGCAAGGCAGAAGCCGTCCTGAAAGGCGACCTTGGCCATTTGATCAGACTTGTTCTTCTCAAGCTCGAGGTCGTCAAGCTCGTCCTTCAGATCTGCGATCTCCTCTTCCAGCGCCTTTATCTGCTCCTTCCCCTTCGGATCCTTCTTCAAGGACACGACCTCGGCTACAAGGATGTTTTTCTCAGCTGTCAGCGCCAGTATGATCTTGTCAGATTCTGACTTATCCTTTAGAAGCTCCTCGTTGGCGGCCAGCATTCCATTTATCTGCTCGCCGAGGTCAGCAATCTTCTGGGAGGAGTCCTTCTCAAGTTCTTCTTTCTCCTTCCGGAACTCCTCCCGAAGGGCAGCAACTTTCTCCTTCGCAGCATCCGCTAGCTGCTGGTTTTTGGCGATCAACTCCAGGCGTGTGGCCTTCGCCTTTTCTAAAGTATCTAAGGCCGTAGTTCGGAACACAGCCTCCCTGGCCACCCGAACTCGGAGGTAGCCAGCATACCCCAGCAGCTGCGAAGAAGATAAACGCAAGGTCAGTAAGAGCCAAACACTTAGGAAAAAATTGAAGGAAATAGGTCTGAAGAGTATACCTGAGCAGCATGCTCGGTAACTTTCACGGCGAGATCGTTGTCCTCCGGATAGGTCGCCCCAATAGCCTTGAAGGAGGCCTCAGTAAGCACCCCCTTCGAAATTTCCTTCGCCATTTGAGGACAGTCCTCGGAGTACAAATTCATGTCCTCCGTGAACGTCCAGAAAGGCTCCTTTGGTATCTTCCCTTGCGGGATTTTGGCATCCCGAAGAGCTCGCTTCCGAGCATGTTCGGCCGCCCAGTCAGGGGTAGTCAACTCCCCTGCATGGTAAGAATGAGAAGGAGATTAAAGACAAAGAAGGCAATCCAGAAAAAACAAAGGAAGTACACTTTGTCTGGAAACAAACCTGGTGGAACCTCGACAACGACGTCCTCGGAGTCCTCGGCCTCCTCGGTCGAAATGCCCTTGCCCTTCCGCCTGCGCCGCTCCTCGGCAGAAGGTACTTCTACCACTACATCAAGGAGGGCCTGCGACGCAGTAGGACTTTGGGGAGGGACGTCGGTTGAAGGGACCTCGGAAACAGCAGTCTCAGGCGCCGGAATCTCGGCTGTCCCAGGCTCCTCAGCAGTCTCCTCGGGAATTTCTTCTAGAGGAACCTGAGCAGGGGACCTCGGCCGAATCATCAGGCGGCGAAGTGACAGCAACCTCGGCGTCCTCGTTTCCCTCCCCAATACTTTCCAAAGGGGAGGAAAGAACAGTCTTCTTCGCCCGTTTAGCCGAGGGACCAGCACCAACGGACTTCCGCCTTCGGGAAGCCGCCTTCTTTGTCTGCTCCCCCTTCTCCACTTGGCCGGAGAAAAGGGACTTGTAATAGGCGGCAGTCCCGTCGCCCATCTCTGAAAAAGGAGAGAAACATCAGCGTAAGTCCGAGGAAAAAACAGCAAAGGAGTAGAAGATGTCTCACTTTCGACAAGCTTTTCGAAAGAAATTTCCTCCTTAAGAAGCTTGACCAACCAGGAATCCTTCCCGGCGATGGCAGGAGCTGGCATCTTGAGGTCAGTCTCGTGCTCCTTTACCACCTTTAATTCCCGAAGGACCTCTTCGGTCATCAACTTCCAGTTGATTGGAAAAGGGTAAAGGGCGCACGGAGCGACCTCGGGATCCCAGTCAGAGACAGCCCGAATGCGGGCGTCGAAATCCCCGAACACGGGAGCCAACTCTGGGGTCAGCAGCATCCTCGGGTCAACAACGTCCACATCCAGTGTTCCCTGAGCCCATTTGGTCAGAACGTACGACCAGGCCTCGTCCATCTTCAGGAAGAAGAACTTCTGTTGCCACCCCCGCCAGTTGCCACCCCCGCCAGCTATCCTTAGTGGCGAAGGTGAACATGAATTTCTTGCTCCCGGATCCCCGAGGTAGCATGAAATAGAAGCCACCCTTCGGGACCACAGAGAGCTTGTAGTACTGCATAAAGATTATGAAATGGGGTTCTATCCCGAAGACGCCACACATGCAGAGGTAGGCGTTAAAATAGCAGAACGAGTTCGGGGGAAGCTGGTTCACAGCAATGCCATGAAATTTGCAGAACTCGCACACCATCTTCGGGGGAGGATACCGAAGACCGGCCTTCAGCTGGGCTCGAAAAACGGTAACCTCCTTACTATGGTTTGAAAAAGCATAATGGCTAGAACGAGGCAGCCTAGTAATGGCGTAAGAGGGAAGAAAGAATTTTTTCTTCCACCTCTCTAACTTTGCAGGGGTGGTGCAACAAGGATGGGCTAAAAGAGGCTGCCAGCTCTCAGGAATGGGCATTTTCGACATGAAAACGAGTTTGAAAACGGAAGAAAACAGTTTCCAGAGAAAAACTCAAAAGAACAGAGGGATCAAAACGCTCTGGAAAACAAAAACCCACCGAAAGATTTGCCAAAATCTGAGGACGCCGTCGTGAAAGTTGGCTGGAAAAAAGCTCTGATTAAGGTAGCTCCGCCACAGAAAGCAAGAAAGTGCAAGAACAGGGGCAAAGCAGAGAAAAGAGCAGAAGAAAAAGCAAAAGGAACTTATGATGGAATGGGCTATTTATAAGCCAGAGGTGGGTAACCGAAACATCGTCATAAGTACCCTTTGGAGGCGAACCGTCGCCGTAACTGCTCTCTGCACCTGAAAAGGCGCGCCCTCTGTAACCGACGCGACTCTCCTCCAATGGCAAAGCGCCACGTGTCAACCGCTGCGCAAAAATGGGGGACACGTCCTCCAAACGTCCCTTGAAAACTGGGACACGTCTTCTGACATCCCTGGAAAACTGGGACGCGCCGCTCAGACTGACACGCTTGGCCAAACAGACCTGCAGAAACAAAGAGCAGGCCAACTCGAGGACGCCAAGAGACAGGCTATGGCCGAACAGCCCATGACCTTCGGACAAGAGGTGTATCTTCGGCACAGGCTCCGCCTCGAAGACACCAAAGAACAGGCCAAGGCCGAAGAGCCCATGATCTTCGGGCAAAAGGCGCATCCTCGGAACAGGTTGAGCTTCCAAAGAGACTCCCATAAACAACCTCGGAAAGAGATGCAAAACCGAAGTCTTCACTTCGGCTTTCCAAAGGGGGGCATGTGATAGCCAAACGCTATCGCCTCTATCTGGCCGAACTCCCTGCCACAAGAATGGCCAGAAGAAGCTGGCGCTACCCGAGAAAAGGTGTGATCATGCACCTCGGGAGATAGCCGAAGAGCTCCGAGCCCGGCACGCCAGGAAAACCTGAGGACACTACTTGCCCCCCCAAGGTTGTGAACAGATCGCCTTCGGAAAAACGGCACCTGACATAGCGAGCCGAACATGATATCCCCGAAGGCGGAACTCCCTGAAACTGGGAACCCCCGAACTGAGGGCTTGTTTCCCGAAGAGGCTCTGTCCGTACCAAAGGACGACCTCACCTAGGGACCTCGGGAGTACGGTAGGAGCATTTATGGAAGCATTTAAGGAAGCCTCTGACACGTCCTTTCACAGACGTCACAAGCCGCCTCAAAAGGCGCTCTGACACACGGACGCCATCAGAATCACATCATGGCCCATCTCAGCACATGGCTCAAGGCAACCTGCTACCAGCTATCTGTCTCCTACGCCCAGAAATTCAGGAAACATCCGACCGAACACGTGTCGCGATCTGAACGGGCTAGGCACTCCTATAAATACCAGGAAATAAATACTTGGCAGGAGGTTGGTTGGCAGAGATCTCACTCCCAGACTCTGAGAAAATCACCAGGCGAGACTCTTCAGCTCTTGTGTGCTATTTCCTCTGCCTTTTCTTGGCCAACCACTGACTTGGGCGTCGGAGGCTCCCCCCCCCCCCCCCCCCCCCCGGAAACACATTCCGGGGGCCTCCTAACCCTTTGCTTCTGAGATTTCAGGCACACTCCCTTGGGCGATCCATCCTCCAGGCGTTCTTCCTCCCAGAAGTCTCTCCACCAGTCACCATGACTATAAACGATGAGGCACCACGCCATCAGTTAGCACCACTGCAAAAGAAAAGGTGAAAAGGGAGAGAAAATTAGATAGCAAAGGCAATGAAAAATGAGAGTGTGGAGGACTCTGGTGGGGGAAGGGTTTATAGAGACTGAAGAAGGGAAGCGAAGCGTCGCCATAACAACCCTTCGCAAGCGAAGGGACGTAACTGTATGCTAGTCACTTGGTGACACGTGTCACCTAACGCAAGAAACAAGGGCATGCCTTTGGACAGCTACCAGACCTATGCAAGGCTAGCCCAAAGTGATGCGTCTATCTGGTCAAAAGATGTGACGATTCACTAGCAGGCAACAGAAAACTTAGAAGGGAAATATGCATTTCGATCCGAAGGAACAACTTCGGGAACATCAAAACCTCGGCCAAAAAGAGAGGAGCACAACTTAATGCCGAAGGAACTACCTCGGATAGGAGACATCTTGAACCACAAAGGTGCCCTCTTCCGAAAAAGGTAACCTTGGTCAAAAGTCCAGTCATACTAACTGAGATGATGTCACCCCCCAAGAGTTCCACGATACGCTCATAAAAGCTCAAGCACCGAAGATACAAAATCGATTTTCCGAGGCGGGCATGTGATAGCCGAAGGGCTATTACCCTTGGAGGTCTCCCAAACTGGCTTGATGAGCACCACACTTGTGAAGCACAGGTGACCAACCTCAGGGAAAATGGGCCCTCACCACCATTGGAGAGGGCTTAGCACTGACCTCGGGGGACACTTACACCACCCTCGGAAAGGTCACATGACCAACTTCGGGGAAGGATGTCTTTCACCACCCTTGGGTTTTACGAACCTACCAACCTCGGAAAGGTAACTCCCCATCCTTGGTCAAAGGAGAATGTCTCCTAAAGGTGCCCCACTATGCCGAAGGACCTTTCCTGACCGCCCTCGGTGGTAATAATAGCCGAAGGGGCCTGTTATCTCCAAGAAGCCTCATACCCCAAAGGGGTCTCATTCCCTGAAGGGGTCTTGCAAAGATATGAAAAAAATAGTTAAGGAGACTCTGACAAAGAGACCTCACACACACCCCTGCCCTTTGGACAGAACGGCCTATGGCCAGCTAGAGATACGTCTCTCCGAAGGTATGGATCACATCTAACAGAACATGTGTCATGATCTAAACCAACTGTGTCAAATGGCCTCCCCCCTTTTCCCTTCTATAAATACTTAGGAAGAACCTTGGTAAGGACATGACAAAGAACTCTGGCTATTCCCCCACTTTCTACTCTTTACTACTCTTACTTTTGCAAACAGTGACTTGGACATTAGAGGCTCCTCCCCCGGAAACACATTTCGGGAAGTCTCTAACCCTTGTTCTTCAAAGTCTTATAGGTGCCCTCATACTAGAAGTCTCTCCCTCAGGCCAGTATGTCATACAATGAGGATGTCGCCGGGCATCACTAATGAACCCTAACCTCACCTATTTGGAAAAACCTATAAAGGTACTAGCTAGGGATGTAAGAAAGTGAAGGAGTAGATAGTAAGCATCATGAAAATTCAATGGACTCACCATTCTAAGTAGGAGGCTACATGGGAAACTAAATGTAAAATCCTCAAGAGATATATAAAGTTACTCCCTAAGCTACTTGAGAATTTGGATGATCAAATTCTTTAAGGGGGAGAGAGTGTCATGCTTGTGACTTATATTAGCCATGGGCTGTGATTAAAATGTAAATAAAATGTACATAAGAGTTATAGATAAGTGATACAAGTCACATATGTTAATCAAAGAGGCATATTAGGTCATGTGCATAATAGGGTGCCCAAGAATGCCCTACTTGCACATAAGTGAAACAAGAGGAAAAGTGCTATCGTTGTGAACCAAAAATAGCCAAAATTGAGTGCTAATGTACATTTTGAAATGATTATTTGAAATTTGAAGAAAAAGTGGCTAAGAGCCTTCGGGCACTCAGGTGCACCATGGAAAGGCTCAAGGTGGCTCTCTAGCACACGCTTGTGTGCACCCATGCAAATATGAAGGCTATAAAGCCAAGTGCCATAAAGGAAACTGTGAAAGGTTGATGCTTAATGTTAAAATGAAGCTTAGGGGTGCAATGTAGGCCAAAAAGATTGAAGAACACACAAGAAAAGTGGTGAGCATTGTTAGGCACACTAAAGGTGCTTTCAGGTGCACCTAAAGGGTCCCTAAGTGTATGTGAAAGTTTTTTGACTTAAATGGCTGAATTAATCAATGAAGTGGTTGCTAAAATTTTTCCACCAAGTGAGTTGAACAAATTAATTTAATGATCTAAATAACTTAAGTGGCCATGGGAGACAAAGACCAAGAATTTGTCAACATTTTTAGCCGCCATGCATAACCTGCTTGACACCTACCTCTGCTTGAAGTTAATTCCACTTAATGTAGATTCCTAGCTATTTCTTGAGGGTATCATAACTAAGAGTACCTGGCCAAAGTTATAGAAAAAAAAACTAAAAATAAAATTAGAAGCAAGGAAGAAGTGTTACCACTTCACAAAAATGGGAAAATTATAAAGTACTGCATAATGGTTAAAAACCATTATATTTTGTAATTCTCATCATAGTGATTGAAGTGTGGAGGGTAAAAGGCATGATTAACACCTCCTTAAAAGTGTTCCAAGTTGTAACTTTGCCCCTAAGAAAAGCCTTAAGAATTGCTTGTTTGTGAAGCAACCTATGGACCTTTTAGTAAGATTTTAGAAATTTAGGTACTCAATTGCAAAAATTTCACAAAAGATATTTGGATACTTATGAGAAGGATATGAATGATATGAAAGTGCTATTGGAGGACCAAATTGCTTATGGAAGACAACTAAGGACTAAGGCCCCCTCATTTACCAAGGTTGTTCCTTCGGTGATTATGAAATAAGAAAAGAGGTTCAAAGTTTTTTGTGAAGTTATACTCTCAGAAAGCTTGAGGCTGAATTTTACTTCAAGATTCTATTTTGACAAAGCTACACTTTTAGCGCAGATGTGTTACTTCAAACCAAACTCTTTTCTTGGCAAAGTTTCACCTTTGTTGGAGGTGAGCTATTCTTCCCTCTTAGGATTCTTATTTCCTGCCATCTATAGAGTACATGATCTTCATAGATTATTTCATCTTCATAAGTGCATAGGTCTGTCATCTCGATTTATGCGTTACATAGACTTGACAAACCAAAAAGGCGTGCCCTTGTCTTACATATTAAGTGACACATGTTGCTAGATCAATGGGAAGCTTTCATATCCATTACATCGGTTACATCTCTTCATCTGTAAAGGGTCATTATGGCAACTTTTCATTTTCTCACCTTTGAGCTACATATTCCTCCCTCTGCCTAAGAAGTTCCTCACTTCTCATTTGTGTTCCTTGCTTCTTTTCTTTCTTTTGCTTCCTTTCTCTCTTTCAAAAGTTTATTACCTTTCTTGGCAGTGCTTTTTACAGTCGAGCAATTTTTGGTGGTACTCTGCAGCGGCTCATGAGTTTCTTTAATTGTTTCATAGGTGGGTATCTTCTTCGAGGTCACTCTTTTCCTCCTACATTCCATTTCGCTGCCAAAGTTAGTACTTTAAGATCTTAGGATGGAGGTTTAGAGAACCAAATTTGGTGTCACCAAAGAGAGTTGCTCCCTTCTTGATGCTCACTTGAGTTGCACCACACCAGAGAAGGTGCAAAAGTGGCAAAGCAAGTTCTTCCTACACTCTTATGCCAAAGTTAGGGTCCTTGGTCATTGTGGGCTGAGTTACCTTCCTCAGGAGAAAGAGGTAATTGTATTCAGGTCCCAACTGAAAGTAAGTCTCTGGCACACCCCTCCAAATATGGTGTCTGATTTTTGCTAGTTTCATGACATAGCCATTAATCAAACACCCCCGAACTTGTACTCCTATTTCAAATCTTTTTTGTGTATGTGTCGAGTTTTCAAAATAATTCACCATATTATCTTGTTTATGCAACATTAAAAACATCACCCCATCCCAAAGGGTGGGTTTCATTTTTTACTTCCTCAGGGGTCGAGGAGCAGGAAGTTCACCTTCATCTTCGGCACCAAGGATAGTTGGCAAGGGTGGAAGAATAAATACTTCTTCATGGAGATAAATGAGAAGTGGAAGGATCTTCTAGTAAAATAAGCTTTCAGGACCTTGTCGATTGACGTGATGGACCTGTCCAAGTTGCCAACCCTCGAACCAAAGTCCTAGTTCGAGGAGTTTGATAATTGTATTCAAGCAGCAGCTGACTGGCAGGATCAGGTACCTTCATGAACACTCTACCTATTCCTAATTAGATGGAGCTTAATGACTGATGAGGTCCTTCAAGAGCTTGAGATCAACAAGGTCGATCTCACTAACAAGGATATGCCCAAGCCAGTGATAGATGGAAAGAAGGCCTGGCTGGTCCTACTTCTTCAGGGTGAACTGCCTTATGTTGCCCTTGTAGAGAGTAAGTTACTTTTCAGGTGTTACTTAGTGAATTCTTGTACTTACACTGATATTTTTTACTTTGCAAAAATGGGTGACAAGTCGGCTGCCTTTTACAAAAGCCTCTTCCTTGGCCAAGCTGAGAAAATGGAACAGAAGAATAAGGCCCCATAGCGAAAGAAGGGGCAGCTTTCAGGGCAGGGAAAACAGAAAAAGTCCAAGGGGGACAACATTCCCCCTCCGCCCAAATTCATGACTGAAGTTGTAAATCCTTTGCCTGAGGTGGCTATTCTTTCTATCCTTTTTAGCCTTTCTTCGGCCACTGAGACATTGGGGACTTCCTTGGCTGTGATTTCTACCAAATAAGCAAAGGAAAGAATAAGTAAAAAAGGGAAAGAGCTCCCTGTCGAGGTCATTGACCAAAGTGATTCTAAGGGTGGAGTCCCCGAGGTACCTTTGATAAGTTTGTCCTTTTACCCTTCATCTATCAATTTTCTTATTTTTTGAATTTTGGATTTTGAATACGAATGGCTAAGGGACAACATGGTAATGGAACTTCAGCATGATCTTGTAGAGGAGCTAGCCCTGATTGCTTGGATGATTGAGCATTCTTAGAAGTGGACCATTCAGGATGTAAAGATCCCCCTTGATAAAGTTTCAAGGGAGCCTTTCTGGACTTTTACCAAGGACATGGATTTGTTCTCAGAAGATTGCCGGAAGATGGTTCCGTAGATGGCTAAAGACGTTATGACGAATGTGACTTTTCAGTCTCCGACGGACTCATGTCCGAATAAAAAAATCCTTGCTACTTAGGTTCTCCTTTTCTTTTAGTTCTTAGAAAAATTTTCTATCCAAGTTTTTTGTATCATTCTCAATGCTTTTTCTTCTGCTTTGCAGATGCTTGCCAATGGAGCTTACTTCCGAGGATGGTTAACAAAGCAGACTTCGATCCATAGTCATTCAGAAGAGAATTTTGCTAAGGCCAGGGAAGCTTTTGCCAGCTCCTACCTCAAGTATGGCAAGCTCAATAAAATCACCAAGGAAGGATTGGCAAAACTTAGCCATGAGCTTACGGAGTCCAAGCAAGAACTCTTTCAAAACTACTCTTCTAAGGTTTCTGACCTCGAGGCAAAGTTAATAAAGCAAACTTCATCAGTGGAGGCTCTTGAAAAGAAGAAGGAAAATCTGGTTGCTAATCTAACCAAGGCTATTACCCACTCTGGGGTAGTCTAGTTATGGTGCCAAAATTGTGCATTTAAAATCCCAAGATTGGTATGTCCTATAGGCCATTAGAACAATACCCTTAATGTGCGTACCCAAGTGGCCCTCTTGGGCACTATGTTAATACATGCATCTTGGTCCAACCATTGCACACATATTCTCATTTTATGCACATCATAGCATTAAGGAAGAAAAACACTAGCACAAGTCTTAATCTTCGCTACCACACATTAGGCAATCTTGTTAAGTTCATGTTTGTAGCCATTGCACCCGAACTTCTATAAAAAAAATGTATTAATATAGCAATGTATCTCCCTTTTTTATTTACTCCATTATCAATTAGAAAATTATACGAAACCAAGGAATTTGGTTTTACATCAATAGCCCACCTATGGCCCAAGTTATGGATTTTCGAAGTTGGTCACAAAATTCCGACCAAATAAACAGTAAATTAGCCAAATTTGCAACCTCATAACTTTGTCTACATGCATCCAAATGTGGGAATTTTAAATCACAGTTAAACAGGTGGATGTACTCTACTTGTGGGCAAAATTTCATACCAAGATTCACCCTACACAGGGAGATATAGAACTTTGAGTGCAGGGTCAAAATTCTGTCCACTTTATGAGCATTATGCCCATACAAAATTTCATAAGTGTGCAAACAATTCATTCACAAGGGATAAGCCCTCCAGGGATATCCTATATATGTGAAATATGCATAGGAACTACATGCTCTTACATATAGCAAATTTATGTGGTCAAAACAGAATTTACAAACAAGCAGCCTATCATTCACACTTAGACAGCTTGTGCACCACATTAACATACATAGCAAAACCATCCCCAAATGTTCACATACTTGTTCCAAATTTACATGCCTTATATGTAGATGGATCCATGCACTAATCATGGCCTTAACTCAGCTAAATGCATGCATCCAAGTCACAGGAGATGCATGAGACACAATGCACTCAAAAACTGGATGCTGGACAGCATCTGGGTAACATAATAAGCACCATCACTAAAAATACCAAATGTGCCCCTAAAATCACCAACCCTTCCAGATCATAACCAGACACATGGAAGTTTATGTAACTAAAATTTCAGATCAAAAATCAAATGAAAAATGTCAGTTTGAATGTGATCTTTCTGTTGGACCTGAAATGGGCAGATTTGAGGGGAGGTAAGTTTCATGGAGAAACTTAGTAAGGCGAACACTTAAACACTAAGATAATATAACCTTTAGTAATCACCTGCATCCAAAGACACTAAAACACAAGAAAACACAATGCAAATATCTAGTTTAGAGCATCCAAATGCAGCAATCAAACACAAACAACAAACACATGTATGCGGCAGCAACAACATTCATTGGTTAGTCTATAAAACATGAAATAAACATGAGTAGATCACTATAGCAGCCATATTCAAGCATAAGATTGGCCTTATGAGATTTTTAACACTAGTTAGTATGAACTTTGGGCTCCAGAAACCCTTAAATTTGCTGCCATCACTATGCACTTCACACTTGGTGACAAAACCTTTGCTAAGTGCACTCCCCTTACTAAGCTTGGTTCATCAAGCTCATGGCTCTCTTCCAAGCTTAGCCCTAACTCCATGGATACTTGAAAATAGAATAAGCATCCCATGTGAGCAAGAAAACTCGTTACCTTTTGCTGGAAATCCAATAAACCTTAGATAAACCCAAAAACTATCGTTTATGGTCTTCCTTGATGCTTTGGTTGTCTTCTCTTGCCTTCTCTTTCTCTTGATTGTTTGAAGTAAGGTGGCTATGAAGGGATGTGGAGGATTTCAAGAAAGAGCCCTAGCAGGTGGAAGCTAAATTTTTGGAAGAAAATGGGGAGGAAATTATTTTTTTCTAGCTTTATTTCTTTCTTGGTCTTTAGTTATGGCATGTTTGCAAAATTTGCAAACTTTAGGCCACACTTGGACAACATTTTTACCAGTCATTTAGGATGGGAAAATGACAGTTTTTGACATATTTTACCCTTGGTCAAGGGTCATTTTCACCTTTAAAAAAGTTTGGGACACTTAAGCCCTTAAGTGTCCTTAAGCATTAAATGATTAACTTTGCCTCCTAAAGCACTTTGGTCTCTAACAATATCCTTAATTCCAGCCATGTCCTTTCTTCATTATTCCATACATTTCCTTTCTTCATAATTCCATCCATGTCCTTTCCTCACAATTCCATCCATGTCCTTTCCATGCCATTTTTCAAAATTTATGCAATTGAGTACCCAACTTTTGTAACCTTACAATTTAGTCCATAAGTTACCTGAAAATTAGGCAATATGCCAATGCCTTCTCAAGGACCAAATTATCATAGTTTGTGCCACTTGGAGGAATGTGCATTGTATACTTTACAGTTCACAATTCATACATTATGGTGAAAATTAAAGCATACAAGTTTAGGTCCTTATGTTGTAATTTTTCCATTTTGTGAAGGTGGTAACAAAGGCTCTTTGTTACTAATCTGAGTGCTTCTATATAGTGATTAAATTTAGTGAGCTCAAGCCCCAGGTAGTCCATGTCCTGTAGGCCAAGCAGAACATGCACACTATATTTACCCAAGTGGCCTTGTTGGTCATTATGCAAAGATGTGTACTTTAGTCCATCCATCACACACATATTCACAAACAATTTCATCTGGAAGTAATGATGACAGTGAAATCCTTTATTCCTAGCCAATATGGAATTTGAGTAAAGTCCCCAAGTGCATGTACAATCATATGCATACAAGATGCTATTAGTGTGCATTTTATGTCTCCAAACTTTCACACTGTGTCCAACTCAAATTCTACACATGTTCTCCTTTTTCCTAAAAGTTTTAATTTAATACCCTGTTAAACCTTCATAGGGAAATAGGTTTGAGACATTAAATCCTCTAAGTTTACAAATATGGGTTTTATACTTAACCGGGTAGAAATGACCATATGAACAGTGCTCAGCAAAATCAGCCAATTTTGATATGCTATACCTCTGAATTAAGGGCACCAAATGTTACCCATTCTAGGGTAGTCCGATTATGGTGCCAAAATTGTGCATTTAGACTCCCAGGATTGGTAATGTTTTGTAGGCCATCAAAACACTACCCTTAGTGTGCAAACCCAAGTGGCCCTCTTGGGCAGTATGTAAACACGTGCATATTGGTCCAACCATCACACACATATTCACATTTCATGCACACCATAGTAGAAAAGAATGAAAACACTAGCACAAGTCTTAATCTTGGCCACCACACATTAGGCAATCTTGTTAAGTTCTAGTGACCAGCCACTGCACCTGTAACTTCCACTGATAAATTGTATCAATATAGCCATGTACCCCCTTGTTTTATTTGCTCCATTATCAATTAGAGACTTATATCAATTCAATGAATTTTTTTTTACATCAATAGCCCATCTATGACCAAGTTATGAATTTTTGAAGCTGGTTACAAAATTCTGAACAAATGAACAGTAACTTAGCCAATTTTGCAACGTCATATCTTTGGCTATAGAGCTCCAAATTTAGAAATTCCAAATTCCAATTTAACCTATGGATGTTATCTAGATCTGGTAAAAATTTCATACAAATATTTTTTCTACATAGGGAGATATAGAACTTTAAGTGTAGAGTCAAAATTCTAGTCACTTTATGACCATTTTGCCCATTCAAAATTTCACTAGTGTGCAAACACTTCATTGACAAGGGAAAAACCCTCCAAGGCTATCCCATATATGTCCATTACACATAGGAATGACATGCTCTTGCATCTAGCAACTCTATGTGGCCAAAACAGAATTTACAAGTAAGCAGCCTATCTTTCACACTTAGGCAGCTTTGCACCACATCACTTATATAGCCAAAACATTACTCAAATGTTCACATACTTGTACCATCTTACATGCACTACATGTACATCCAAACATTGACTACATAATGGTCTTAACTCATCTAAATACACACCCTAAGTTATAAGAGTGCCTGAGACACAATTGGCTCCAGAATAAGATACTAGATAGCTGCTGCACAACACAATAAGTACCACCATTAAAAATACCAAATGTGCTCCTAAAATCACCAAAATTTCCAGATCATAACTATACATATGGAAGTTTATGTACCTTAAATTTCAAATTAAAACTCAAACTACAAATGTCTATTTGAATCTGATCTTTCTGCTGAACCTGAAATGACAGAATTGAGGGGAGTAAGTTTCATTGAGAAACTTAGTAAGGGTAGCACTTGGTTTCAATAGGCAATGTGACCATCATCAAAACATGCATCCAAAGACACTAAAAAAGAAAAACCAAAATGCATATATACAAGATATAGCAACCAAATGCAGTAGTCATTCATGTTACACCCGGAAAGGGCTAAATGACTAAGTCCCAGGTTAAGAGGATTAGTGGCATAAAAAGTTTCCTAATTTGGAAACTTAGAAATTAAATTGAGGAGACATGGAATTAATTAATGAATGGGCATTAATGAGTGTTGGACACTCTAGGAATTTTGCTAGGCTTAGGCCAAGAGTTTTGGTGATGAAAATGGCAAATTATGAAGTCGAGGGACTCAATTGAAGAATTGAAGAAAGATGGAGGACTAAAGGTGAGATTTGGCCAATTTTCATGGCAAATTGTGCCATGGCCGGCCATCACATGAATTTTGCTATTTAAAATGGCCACATAAGCCTCCACTCACATTATTTAAATTGCCCACATGGATTTGACCCCACCAATACCATAAACAAATATTTTGCCCATCATTTTTTACTAGTCTTTGTCTCCCACTTTACATTATTTTATTTCTCCTCACCATCACTTGTCAAATCAATTCTTTAATGAGCATTTGACTATTCTCCCATCCATTTGAATCAAAACTTCGGCCATACCACAAAAATTAAACAAAATGGCACATTGGAGGAAGCAAAAGGATTTGTTTATTGGGTTTTCTTTTCTTGATGGGACACCACCTTCTTTAGTCCAAAAGATTATTAGCATTTGACTAGCTTCCTCCCATTTTGAATAAGTGTTGACCGGCCATAACGCATTTAGCCATATTTGGCTTGCATTTGGTTTGCGTTTCTCTTCATTTGCTAGCATAATGGCCGCCCATCATCATTTCACTCTCATTTTCACACACATCTCTCTCTCTCTTTAAGCCAAGGATGCTCTCCCTTCTCTCTAGAACTCACACATTTGGCCATGAGAGTTCTTCCAAGCTCTCATCTTCTTCCTTCATTCTAGCATTCGTCCATGGCTAGATCTACCATTTCTTACACATGTAAACACGTTTCCTTTATGATTTCATGCTTCTAAACCCATCTCAAACATGAATCAAGCAAGATGTTCAAGAAATCCCACTTAAAGTTTCGGCTATATGGAGGAATTAGTGTTCTTGAGCTTTACTCATGAGCTCATGAGCATGCATGGCATTTCTAGGCCATGAGGAGCAAGAAGATGAAGAAGAACATCAAGAAACAAAGACTTGAAGTTTCGGCCATGGAAGAACTTAGTGTTCTTGAGCTTCACATATGAACTCATGGACATGCATGGCATTTCTAAGCCATGAGGAGCAAGAAAAATGAGGAGAACATCAAGGAAGAACAAGCTCAAGATTCGGCCATAAACAAGGTCGTAAGTGAATCATGTTTTCATGTGTTTTGAGCTAGATATTACTCTCTAATGCTTTGGATATGCTGGATTTTTGCAAGGAAAATCAAGTGAAGATTCGTCCATGGAGGATCCATAGTGCTCTTAGACTCAACTTGAGAGTTCAAGGCATGCATGGCACTTTTAAGCCATAAAAAGCAAAGAAATAGAGGAGAACTCCAAGAAAAGCATGGATGGAACTTTCGGCCATGAATGTTCATGGTGTTTGGAGGCATGAAACCAAGTGTTCTTGGTGCCTCGAGGCTTGTATGACCATTCCAAGCAAGGAAACAAGCAAAAGATACAAGGAAAAGCAAGATGTATTTTCAGCCAAATGGGTATTTTTGGCATGCAAGCTTGAAACCAAGTGTTCTCGGTAGTGAAGATGTTCTTGTGAGTGTACAAGACAATGGCCAAAAGTTGGATGCAAAAAGGATAAATTTTGTAAGCCATAGGAGCACTAGAAGATTCGGCCATGTTGTAGATTTAATGTCTTGGCATGTTAGCCATGTGGAGCCAAGTGTTCTTGGCATATTTTTTTGAGTCCTAGAAGACTTGTAAAGCAAAAATCACAAAGAAGAAATGGAGAATGCATTCGGCCATAGTGCCAATTTTTGGTGGATGTGTGTTAACCAAGTGTCTTGGTTGCAAAAGTGTGCATAATGAAAATATGGGACTAAAATGGTGAAGAAAGTATGATGATAGATTCGGCCATAAGGACAAGTTGGTGAAAAATTGGTGTTAGCCAAATGTTCTTGGCATAAATGATCCTTAGAAAACTTGTGGGACTCAATTGAGCAAAAGAAGGAAATAATGGGACAAATTCGGGCAAGAGATAAATTTGAAGGCCCAAATTGAAAACCAAGTGTTCTTGGTCCAGAAACTCTTAAATGGGCTATTTGGGCCATAATGGCATTATTGGCAAATGGGCTAAATCCTGAAAAGGTTAATATGGGCCCAAATCCTGAAGAAGTTAAATGGGCCAAATCTTGAAAATATAAAATTGGGCCTAAAGACTAAATTGGGCTAAAATCCTGAAAAGGTGGAAATTGGGCCTAAATGCTAAGTTGGGCCGAGTCCAGAAAATAAATTAAAAGGCCAAGTGGGCCTGAGTTCCAAAGAAGGCCAGTTGGGCCTGAGTTCCTGGAAAGGCCAAGTTGGGCCAGAATTCCAGAAAAGGCAAAGTTGGGCCAGAATTCCAAAAAAGGCCGAGTGCGCCAGAATTCCAGAAAAGGCCAAGTGGGCCTGAACTCCAGAAAAGTGCAAATTGGGCCTGGATTTCCAGGAAAAGGCCAATGTAGGCCTGAGTTCACAGAAAAGGCTAATTTGGGCCTTACCTCTTTAAGTAGAGGTTGAGTAAGTTAAACCAAGTATGCTTGGTAAATTATGGTTATCTTGTTTAATAGAAAGCAATTAAATAACTTGTTAGTATTTTGGGCTTTATAGGTCCATTAAGGAAATGGAAGAATTCCAACAACAAACAAAGCAAAGCAAGGCAAAGGCAATGACCAAAGGTTACACAAATGGTGGTAAGAATCCCTATACTCACTTACTCCATGGTATATTTTCCATGACCTTTCATTGTGAGTATTAGTACCCCTATGTGATGGTCAAAGAACCAAGTGACCATAGGTGTGCATGTCAGGGCTATGTGGTTGTTACTTTTTGTGGGGACTCATGATACTTTCTTAGTTGAATAATTGGGCACATAAGTGCATAATGGATGAAGTAGTGATGCTTTGGCAACTATGGTTATGGTTTATTCATGAGTAATTAGCAAGCATTTAGGGCTAGGAATTGAGTTTGGCCAACTCAATTCCCAAGCTAAGGAGCGCTCAGTAGGTTATAAATGACATACCGGGATTTAGTGGTATGGACTATGCTAATGCTTGCGATACCTACGATGACATGGAACATGATGTTGCGAGGACAGTGTTGTGTGTATTGAGTTGCGTGCTTCTCTGAAATTGTTTGTGCATGCTAACCCATATTATTATTGTTATTGTTATCGTGCTATATCTTGTGTTTTCTTTGTTTTTGTGTTTTCCTTTGCAGGAATATGGATTAATTGCCATTACATTCTTGGCACAAGTTTAGGCTTTGGAAGCCATATGATGACTTTGAAAGTCAGGAGTATTTACCTCACTGGGCATTGGATGCCGTCGGGATTCTTATTGAGTTTTATAACTCACCCGCCCTGTTATACCTTTTTCAGGAAATGGATGGCTTGGTAGATCAAGCGTAGAGTACCAGAGTACTCATTACAATGTTTTAAAGGGTTGGGTATGTGTATAGTGTTGCTCAATATATTCATTGGTTCAAAGAGACTTATGTGGTTTAGATTGCTTGTGGATCAAGCTAATGTTGTGGACTTACCTGTGCAGGATATGGAGTTTAGAAGTTGTGGGAACAAGGTCTATAGGTGGATTGTGTTTCGTGTGATATTAGTTTGCAGATTAAGTAGTTATGAAAACTTGATCTGTAAAACATGAACATTGGATAAACTTAGACATGAAGCATTTCTTGGTATGTTTTCCAAGTAAGTGATGCTTGTTTGCTGTTCTATGGATAGGCATAGTTCTGGATGACTTATGATGACGAATTTTGCCTTGGATAGATGATTGTGATGATTTATGATGGTGATGACTTTAAAGGATGATTATATGAGAAGTATGCTTGAATTCCTACAGGTGGAATTCTTGATGGGTGATTGTGTTATGTGTACTAGATTGGCAAAATGCTCATGGATATGAAAATATGGTTTTCAAACTTAAAATGGAATATGGGATTCTTGGTTGCCATGCATTGAAATAGTACACTTGATGGACACACATCTGATGCACTTAGTGGAATAAGTGTATGGCTATATGTAACTTGGATGAAATGAGCATGTGAAAATATTACAGGAGAAGCTTATGTTGAATTGGAATAAAGTATGCTTTGTGATGAAGAATGCATGTAGGTAGGATAAAATCATGAATGGAACACTTGAAATCCCACTTAGGTACTAGCTTGACTCTAAAGAGCACCCTAATAACATATTGAAGGTAAATAATCAATCAAGCTAGAACCAGAATAGATCCTGGACTCACGCTGTAGGTGCTCGTAATGAATAATAAAGCCCCTTCTGGATGAATAACTTCCGCTGCAAGCTTTGATATTTGGGCCCGGATGGGCCTGGGGCAGTGGTGGGCGTGACAATTCACAACCAACAAACACATGAAATGCAGCAGCAACATATACCATAGGTTAGTCCGTAAAACACATAACAAACATAACCAAATCACTATGGCAGCCTTCCTCAAGCTAATTCTTGATCTTAGGAGGATTTTAGAAGTAGTTAGTATTAACTTTTAGGCTCTAAAAACCCAGAAATCCATGGCCATCACTGTGCACTTCACACTAGGTCACAAAACCTTCAACAAGTACACTCCCCTCACTAAGCTTGGTTCATCAAGCTCATAGCTCTCTTCTAAGCTTAGCCCTTGGTCCATGGTTGCTTGAAAATTTTAGAAAATAGTCCATGAGAGTAAAAGAGCCCTTACCAAAGTGGGTAGGCTGAAAATCAAGCTTGATCCTGGAAGTATCCAAGCAATAGCTCTAGTTTGCTTCCAATTGCTTCCTTTTGCCTTCAATTTGAATCAGTTGCAAGTTTGAAGGTGTAGTGGCTATAAAGGAAGTGTGGTTGTGTTCTTGGGCTGGAGGAGGATGAAAATGAGTGAGGGATAAGTGATTTGGCCACTTAAATGGCCTTAAATGAGCTTAAGGGCACAAAACACACTTAACAAGCTTAACCTTGCTTTATGTCATTTTCTTTCTCACTAATTATGGTTTCTTTGTCTTAAAATAATTCGTACACATGTGCCCCATATTTTTTACTAATTATCAAGTCTTGTCTGCCTCCCCCATAATGGGATAACCCCACAACTCACCCTTAGACTTAACTCAAAAGCTTGAACACCTTATGGTTTATACTAGGACATTTAGGTCCTTAATGCCTTTAGTGTTTCCTTTGTACAAATTTGTCTTGCTTGAATAATTTGGTCCTCCAATAGCATTTTCATACCATTCATATCCTTCCCATAACTTTCCAAGTCTCTTTCTTGAGAGTTTTGCAGTTGAGTACCCGAATTTCCAAAACCATACAAAAAAATCCATAGGTTGCTTGACAAACAAGCAATCCTTAAGGCTTTTCTTAGGGGCCAAGTTACCAACTTTGAACATTTCTAAGGAGTTGTTGATCATGTCTTTTACCCCCCACACTTCAATGACTATGGTGAGAATTGCACAATATAATGGTTTTTAGCCATTATGACACATCTGTAATTCTCCTATTTTTGTGAGGTTGTAATAATCCTCCCCCCCTTAAAAATTTTGGTCCTCCAAAATAGTCTTCAGCTTCGGGTATTCTTCAGGATACCTTTCTCTAAGGTAATTTTCAGTTTCCTAGGTTGCTTTTCTTTCATAGTGGTGTGACCACTAAACTTTAACCATGAGAATATGTTTGTTTCTTACCCTTTTGGTATCCTTGGCTAAGATAGCTATAGGTTTCTCTTCATATGTCAAGTTAGGTTCCAATTGTATGTCTTCCACTACAATAGCATGCTTTGTGTCTAATAGACACTTCTTAAGCATACTGATGTGAAAAACATTATGAACACTTGACATGCTTGGCCGTAGAGCTAACTTGTATGCTACCTTGCCAACTTTGTCCAAGATCTCATAAGGACCTATGTATCTTGGAGCTAACTTGGTTCTTCTGCCAAATCTGACAGTGCCTTTGGATGGTGCAACTCAGCCAAACTTGTCACCAACCTCAAATTCCAAGTCTCTCATTGTTTTGTTTGAATAGGTTGTGGTCCTTTAGGCACATAGATTCGGTCCTTGAAGTACAGTAATCTTGCTTGTAGGAAAAGGATTCATACAAGGAACCTTTTTCCCCTCCTGAAATCCTTTCACATTTCTCAATCCACTAAAATCTTTGACCCTTCTTGGTCAGATGAGTAAGAACTAAGGCAATCATGGAAAAGCCTGATACATATCTCTTGTAGGATCCAGCTAATCCAAGGAAACTTCTGATTTCCTTCACAGTCCATGGTCTTTCCCACTCTTACACTGCCTTGACCTTTTTAAGGTCTACCTTAACGCCTTGTGCATCTATAATGTGTCCTAGGAAAAACAATTCCCTTATCCAGAATTCAGACTTGGATAATTTGGCATAAAGCTGATGTTCCAACAGAGTCTTTAAGACAATCTTTAGATAATGTTCATGTTCATTTTCATCCTTGGAATACACTAGGATGTCATCAATGAACACAACCAAAAATTTGTCCAGATGTGGTCTGAACACCTTGTTCATCAGGTCTATGAAAGCAACTAGGGCATTAGTCAAACCAAATGGCATGACTGTGTACTCATAATGCCCATATCTAGTCCTGAATGCAGTCTTAGGAATGTCCTCTTCCTTTACTCTTAACTGGAAGTATCCAGATCTGAAATCTATCTTGGAGAAGATTTTAGCTCCCTTGAGTTAATCAAACAGATCCTCAATCGTTTGGAGCAGATACTTGTTCTTGACAGTCACTACATTAAGCTTACTGTAGTCAATGCATAGTCTCAAAGATCCATCCTTCTTTTGTACAAAGAGAACATGAGCTCCCCATGGTGAAACAGTTGGCCTTATGAACCCCTTTTTAAGAAGTTCATCAAGTTGTTTCTTTAGCTCATTCATCTCAGTGATTAGGATTCTGTAAGGAGGTGTGGATATTGGACTAGCTTCTAGTCGTAGCTTGATTTCAAATTCAATCTCCCTTTGTGGAGGAATACCTGGTAGGTCTTTAGGAAAGACTTCTCAAAAGTCTATCACTACAAGTATTATGTCCACATCTTCTTCATAGTGCAATTCATACCTAGCACTAAATCATACTTAGCAATGCCCAACGCTAGCAGATTAGTCATAACCTTAGTATTTCCTACTACTAGCTCACAGTCCTTAGCTAGGTCATTACTGAAAAGACATTGACTGCCTGCTATTTTCACTAAGGATATCCTAGGCATGATTTCAGTAGGCAATTTCATGGCTTCAACAAATTTCCTAGCCACTATAGGCACAAATGCACCAGTATCAAACATAACCCTAATAGGCATACCATTAAGGTAAATGTTACCTCTTAGTGCTTCTCCCTGCTCTAATGGCTCTAGCCTCTCACTTGGAAGACTCTGCCAGCTTTTTGCACTAGAGGCCAAGGCACTGAAGGAACTGGCCTCTACTGTCCCTCCTTAGATGCTCCCCCTCTAGGTCTTGCCTTAATAAGCCTTACTAGACATTGGCGTTCTAGCCTCCTTTGAGCCTATGGGCAGTCTTTGATCCAATGATCCATGGGTCCACATCTTAGACATGCTTGGGTGTCAAAACAGCAAGGTTTCTTTCCATGAAACTTCTTGCATTTAGGGCACCTTAGGCCAAGGAACTTCCCCTTAACCTTGCCCCCACCACCAACATGAGAATTCTTGACAATTCCCTTGCCATGTGGTGGGTTCTTCTCCTTGCCTCCTGCTTGACTACTTTCCCCTGGTCCACTGGGAAAGTACTTAGTCTCATGCTCTTCTTGCTCTACTAATAGAGCTTTATACACTGCTTCATAGTATGTAACTACTCCAAAAGGTCTAACAACCTTTCTAATGTCTGACCTTAGGCCTCTAACAAATCTTTTCACCTTCAACTACTCCAGTCCATGATACTAAGGAGCATACTGCACCAACTAATTGAATTTGTGCTCATACTCTAGGACACTAAGGTTGTCCTACCTTAGAGCTTCAAATTCAACTTGCTTCATATCCTTGACGGCATCACTGATGTACTGGTCCTGGAACAGCTATGTGAACTCTGGCCAACTCATCCCAATATCTCTTCCTGGCCTACTGCCCTTCTGGAAAACATACGTATCTCTGGTGTTTCTCCACCACATCTCTGCACTGCCTACCAAGTTGTAAGTAGCTAGTGACACCTTCATGGTGGAGCTGAGTGGCATCCTCTCAAACATCTTTTCTATGAAGATTAACCACTTCTTAGCTCTCTCTGGCCCAGCTCTTCCATCAAATTGTGGAGGTCTTAGGCCTTGGAACCCCTCTAACAGTCTGACTTCATCTATGCCTTCCAGATCCTCTAATCTGTGTCTCCTAGATCTATGAAAGCTGTCTGTATAGGGATGCTCTCTATGATCTCTCTGCCTTCTCTTGGATCTTCTCTCATGGACTTCCTCAATCTCATTCCGAGTGGAGGAATGGTCATAGACTGAAGGATTTTTCCTGGACACCTGACCAATCTCAGACCTTAGTCTTCTTCCTCTTGGATTTCTTCTATCCTCATCTTCCTCCTCAATGGTCTCATCATTGTATCTTTTAAGCTTCCAGGAGGAACATATTCAGATGTGTTCCTAGTATCCTCTTCTGGTTGCTGTTATGCATCCTGAACTAGTTCTGTTGGAGCTACTTGGACTCCTTGCTGTTGCGCTTGAATCAGCCTCATTAAGTTTTCATTGATTAGAGCTAAGTTCCTTTGAAGCTCTAACCAAACCTGAGGCACTTCAAGGTTTGGTAAACCCTGTTCCCCTTGATTCCCTCTATTTTATCCATTTCTTTATTGCCCAGAATCAGTAGAAGGCCTTCGGGGTTGTTCCCCTCTCCTTGTGGCAACCATGTTCACTTCTTGCATTGATGATCCATTATAGAGTACATATAAAGATCATAGGTATTTCAATGGTACTTGAAACTAGCAGCTGACCAAACTGAGTTCATGTATGTAGATGCATGCAATGCAACTATATGCTATGTACATATACAGACCATGCTCTGATACCAACTTCTGTTACCCACTACGGGGTAGTCCAGTTATGGTACCAAAATTTTGCATTTAGACTCCCAGGATTGGTAATGTTTTGTAGGCCATCAGAACACTACCCTTAGTGTGCATAACCAAGTGGCCCTCTTCGGTAGTATGTAAACACATGCATATTGGTTCAACCATCACACACATATTCACATTTCATGCACACCATGGGAGCAAAGAATGAAAACAGTAGCACAAGTCTTAATCTTGGCTACCACACATTAGGCAATCTTGTTAAGTTCTAGTGACTAGCTACTGCACCTGTAACTTCCACTAATAAAATATATTATTCTAGCCATGTACCCCCTATTTTATTTGCTCTATTATCAAGTAGAGACTTAGAGCAGTCGAAGGAATTTTTTTTTACATCAATAGCCAATCTATGGACCAAGTTATGGATTTTTTAAGTTGGTTACAAAATTCTGAAAAAATGAACAGCAACTTCGCCAAATTTGCAACATCATATATTTGTCTACAGGACTTGAAATTCATAAATTTGAAATTCCAGTTCAACCTCTGGATGTTCTCTAGCCTGGTCAAAATTTCATACAAAGATTCCTTCTACACAGGGAGATATCGAACTTTAGCTGCAGAGTCAAAATTCTAGTTACTTGATGACCATTTTGCCCATACAAAATTTCACAAGTGTGCAAACACTTCATTCAAAAGGGAAAAACACTCCAAAGCTATCCCATATATGTCCATTACACAAAGGAATTACATTCTCTTGCATCTAGCAAATTTACGTACAGAATTTACAAGTAAGCAGCCTATCATTCATACTCAGGCAGCTTTACACCACCTCACTTACATAGCCAAAACATTACACAAATGTTCACACACTTGTCTCATCCTACATACACGACATGTACATGAATACATGCACTACATAATGGTCTTAACTCAGCTAAATACACACCTAAGTTATAGGAGTGCCTGAGACACAATGGATTCCAAAACAGGATGCTGGACAGCTGCTGCACAACACAATAAGTACCACCATTAAAAATAATAAATGTGCTCCTCAAATCACCAAAATTTCCAGATCATAACTATACATATGGAAGTACATGTACCTAAAATTTTACATGAAAACTCGAACGACAAATGTCATTTTGAATCTGATCTTTCTTTTGAACCTGAAATGACAGAATTGAGGCGAGTAAGTTTCATTGAGAAACTCAGCAAGGGTAGCACTTGGATTCAATAGGCAATGTGACCATCATCAAAACCTGCATCCAAAGAAACTAAAATAGAAAACCACAATTCATATATACAAGATATAGCAACCAAATGCAGCAGCCATTCACAACCAATAAACACATGAAATGCAGCAACATATACCATAGGTTAGTCCATAAAACACATAATAAACAAAACCAAATCACTATGGCAGCCCTCCTTGAGCTAATGCTTGGTCTTAGGAGGATTTTAACAGTAGTTAGTACTAACGTTTGGGCTCTAGAAACCCAGAAATTCGCTGCCATCACTGTGCACTTCACACTAGGTCACAAAACCTTCAATAAGTGCACTCCCCTCACTAAGCTTGGTTCATCAAGCTCATGTCTCTCTTCCAATCTTAGCCCTATCTCCATGGTTGCTTGAAAATTTCAGAAAATAGTCCATGAGTTCAAGATAACCCTTACCAAAGTGGGTGGGCCGAAAATCAAGCTTGATCCTTGAAGTTTCCAAGCACTAGCTCTAGTTTGCTTCCAATTGCTTCCTTTTGCCTTCAATTTCAATCAATTGTAAGTTTAAAGGTGTGGTGGCTACAGAGGAAGTGTGGCTGTGTTCTTGGGCTGGAGGAGGACAAAAATGAGAGAGGGATAAGTGATTTGGCCACTTAAATGGCCTTAAATGAGCTTAAGGGCACAAAACACACTTAACAAGCTTAACCTTGTTTTATGTCATTTTCCTTCTCACTAGTTATGGTTTCTTTGTCCTAAAAACATTTGTGCACATGTGCCCAACATTTTGGACTAACTATCAAGTCTTGGCTGCCTCCCCTATGGTGGGATAACCCCACAGTTCACCCTTAGACTTAAGTCAAAAGCTTGAACACCTTAAGGTTTACACTAGGACATTTAGGTCCTTAATGCCTTTAGTGTTTCCTTTGTACAAACTTGTCTTCCTTAAATAATTTTGTCCTCCAATAGCATTTTCATACCATTCATATCCTTCCCATAACTCTCCAAGTCTCTTTCTTGAGAGTTTTACAATTGGGTACCCGAATTTCCAAAACCTTACAAAAAAATCCATAGTTGCTTGACAAACAAGCAATCCTTAAGGATTTTCTTGGGGGCCAAGTTACCAACTTGGAACATTTTTAAGGAGTTGTTGATCATGCCTTTTACCCCCAACACTTGAATCACTATGGTGAGAATTACATAATATAATGGTTTTTAGCCATTATGACACACTTGTAATTCTCCCATTTTTTTGAGGTGGTAACACCAAATCGAGTGATTGAAAAGCCAAGTTATTCATGTTGAAGTTTTCTAGATGGGGTCAAAATTTCATTGTCAAATTCTTTATGTACAACAAATTATGGCAACTAAAGTATAGGGTACCAAAATTTAGCCACTATTGATCATTATGCCCACAGAAAATATCATAATATTGATAGACTTCATTTCCAGGTGAAAAGCCCACTTGGTAGTGTCCATACATGTCTTGTACACCTGGGAAAACCATTCGCATGAATTTAGAAACCTTTTAACCATCATTCATAAAAATGCCATCAAAACAGCCCATAAACACCATATGGACAACATTGTATACACACTTCAAACTACACTCCATTAATCCATATATCCTTCTCACATTACACATACAACATACCCAACTCATTTACTTGAATTTATGGACCACATACATGACAATATCTTAGTTACTACGTACACTAAGCTTCTTGGAGAATTTCAAAAGCACTAAGCACTCCAGAAACTTGAAGGGACTAGTTGCTCCGTAAGGCAGAAACTACCATTACTAAAAATAGGTAATATGCTATAAAAATCATGAAAATTTCTAGTTTACAACTGCACATATGGAAGTTAAATACACCTAAAATTTCAAAGAGAAATTCAAATGAAAGAAATTATTTTGAACGCTCTCTTTCAGGTGCTCCTAAAATAGACAAAAAAGGGGTAAGTCTCCTTGAAGAAACTTAGTAAGGGCTTATCATTAGAAACTTGAATTCCCAGAAAAAAAACTAAAATCTAGAGACATAAAAACATAAAAATAAAGAAAATGTACAAAAATATGGCCATCTAAATGCACAAACAAATAGAACACAATCAAATGCAATGCTGGTAGCAGTACATCATTAGGGTTAGTCCATAAACAATCAAATAAACAATATGTAATCACTATGGAAGCCCTCCTCAAGCTAATGCTTGGTCTTATGAGGTTAATTGGTCTTATTTGGTACTAACTTGGGCTTTGTAAACCCCTATAAACACTTCCATCTTAGTGCATGAAAAACAGTAAGGCTGAAACCTTGTTCATGTACTCCCCCTTAACCCATACTTGCTTCCTTGAGTTTTTTGCTCTTTCCAAGGATGGTATTAGCTTCATGGATGCTTGATCATCATCTTATGATAGTAAACAACCATAAAATAGGAAGATAAAACCCTTACCTAAGCTGTGAAGGTTGAAATCTTCAAGAGATACATAATAAACCCGTAAACTTGGGTTTCTCTCTTTCTTGTTGCATCTAATTGCCTTCCTTTGTGATTTCTTCGGAGATTGAGATATCATGGCTATGAAAGCTTATGGAGGAGCTAAGGAAGGAACTCTGGCTGGTGACGGCCAAAAATGACCAACGAAACGCAAGAAATCAAGACATTTTCTTAGTTTAATTAATTTAATCTTAACCCTTAGGTCACTATACATATGGGTTAAGCAATGAATTTTTGGCTAATCTTTAGCCCACATTTAGACCTTAGAACTTGGAAATAAAAGGCTCAGATAATGCTAGAAATAGCCACTTTTGACCCTTGTCAATGATACTCCCATCCTTAAGTTATTTTTATGAACAATTGTAAACCTAGTTGCCCTAAGTTCTTGAATAATAGCCTTTGTTTCCTTTATGCAATTTAGCTTGCAAAAATTACTTCCATACCATTCAAATCCCTATAAAACCTATCTTTTAAAGTTTTACAAATGAGTACCCAAGTCTTGAAATCTTACAATAAAGTACATAGGCTACTTGTTGACCAAGGAATCCTTTAGGGTTTTCTTGAGGGTCAAGTAACCATCAGGTGGATCTTTTAAGGAGGTGTAGATTATACACTTTACCCACCACATTCTATTCACTTTGGTGAAAATCATGCTATATAATGGTTTATAACATTATGCCTTTATACTGTAATTTTCCCATTTGTTGAAGTAATAACACTCTTGGAATGAACACTAGGCTTGGTGATGAGGTCGATCAACTGAAGAAGTGAAAGAAGAAAAAAAAAGAAGGAAATGGAGGCTCTGAAGAAGGAAGTAGAGGTCTTAAAGGTGGGGAAGGCAAAGGCTAATGAAGTGATGAAGTCCTCATTCCAAGATGGTTTTTACCTCGTTCGCCATCAAGTACTCTCTTGATATCCTGACTTTGACCTCTCATTTCTTAAAGCCCTTGATATTCTAAAGGGTCCTTCCTCAAAATGGTCAAAGAGGGAGTTTCTCAACCTTCCTGTGCAACCTCTGTTGATCACAGGTGATGAAGATGATCATGATGATGAGGGCCTCGAGGATGAAGAAGTCGAAGAGTAGTTTTACTTTTTTCTTTTTGTAAAATTCTCCCTCTAACTTAATGAGATGCCTTCAATTTTAAAATTTTGGCCAATTCCACAAGGAGCATCAATTCTTCAAGTTGTTTTAGCCACCTTTGGCATTTTTGTTACCTTCGAAAAAACTTTCACCACCTTCAGTATTGTTACTGTCATTGGAGAGTGGTTTTGTTAAAGTCACGCATTCATCAATCTTTGACAAAGTATTTAACAATTGTAGTTGGACATTTGAAAATCACCTTCAGTTTTGAATGTAATTTTCCCATTCTCATCAAAAGGATCAACATGTCCACCTTCTTTGGTTACCATTGTTTACTTAGATAGCTTTGTTCACCATCTTTGGTTAAGCTACTATCTTTGATAAATTTGTTAAGTCATCTTGTCCACCATCTTTAGTGGAACAACCATCTTCGGCATATGCCTAGTTTGTCATGTTTGGCGAATGCTTGGCTTACCATCTTCGGCAAAGCTATTGAAGCTACTTGTTGGTCAATAAAAGTTTCCATTATGACTTTGAAAAATTTCCTTGGGAGATTTCCATTGTAACTTCAGAAAACTTCCTATAAGTACAATGTTTATTTGAAAATTTATAAGTCCTTCTAGGATTTTGTAAGTGTAGAATTTTCTCAAACAATCTGAATGCCAAGTATTTTTCAATTCTTCTCCTTTGGCATTTTCGAGTTTGTAGACTCCAGGCCGAACTTCATCTGTGACCAAATAAGGTCCTTTGTAGTTTTTCTGAAGTACACCATGAGATAGTTTTCAGGCTTCAAACTCAGTTTTTTGAAGAACTAAGTCCCCTATCTTGATTCATCTATGTTTGACCTTCAAGTTTGTGGCAATGGCTACTCTTTGCTAGAAAGCTTTTCTTCTAAGTTCGGCCATCTCCCTATGTTCATCAACTGTGTCAAGTTTGGCTCTTAAGCTGAGGTTGCTCCGTTCTTTGTCAAATACTTGTATTCTTATGGAAGGCTTTATAACCTTGATAGGGATCAGAGCCTCTATGCCAAACATGAGTGAAAATGAGTTTCCCCAGTGGCTTTTATAGGGGTTGTTCGATAACTCCATAGCATGCTTGATAGTTCACCAGGCCACTTTCCTTTGGCTACATTTAGCCTCTTCTTCAGACCATCTTTTATTGTCCTATTGGACACTTCAACTTGCCCATTGCTTTAAGGATGGGCAACTGTGACGAAGTGCAATTTCCCCCCAAGGTTGGTGGCGAATTCCTAGAACTCATTGTCGATAAATTTGGAACCATTTCCACTACTATCAACCTTGGACAACCAAATCTACAGATGATGTTTTTCTAGACAAACTTCTGAAAGTCTTTCATCGAGTTTGTTGCCAATGGTTCTGCCTTAATCCACTTTGTGAAATAGTCCACTTCAATGACATAGAACTTGACTCCTCCGGAAGCTGTTAGGAGAAGACCAATAAGGTCAATTCCCCATATGATGAAGGGGCAAGGTTAGTGATAGCTAAAGGGCGATTACCTTTAAAGAACTCCCAATTGGCTTCTTGAGCACTACCCTCGATAAGTATGGGCGACCAACTTTGGAGAAGAGGTGCCCTTACTGTCCTCAGAGGGAACATTGCCTTATAGCCAAAACCACCCTTGATGAGAGCCCAGCCCCGACCTCAGGGGAACACTCATACACCACCCTCGGCAAGGTAACATAACCAACTTCGGGAAAATGTGTCTTTCACCACCTCAGATCTACAAACCTACCAACCTCGGGAATATTGATCCACCATCCTCGGCAAAAGAAAACATCTCCTGAAGGTGACCTACTCTGCCGAAGGGCCTTCCCCAATAGCCCTCGAGGAAAATATCTGCCCGAAGGGGTCTAATGCTCCGAAGGGCTCTCACGGAGATATGACAAAAATGGTTAAGGAGCCTCTGACAAAGATACCTAGCAAATGCCCTTGCGCTCTGGTTGGAACGGCCTACGACCAGCTAGAGGTACCTATCTCTGGAGGTGTAGATCGAATCTAACCGAACATGTGTCATGGTCTGAGCAGGCTATATCAAACGGCCTCCTCCCTCTACCGTCCTATAAATACATAGGAAGGACCTTCGTAAGCACAGGACATAGAACTCTTGCTATTTTTCTCACTTTCTATTCCTTACTACTACTACTCTCACAAATACTGACTTGGGCATCGGAGGCTCCTCCCCTGGAAACACACTTCGGGGAGCTTCTAACCCTTGTTCTTCTAAGTGTTTTAGACATCTTCACACCAAAATTTCTCCCTGCAGGCCAGCATGTTATTCGACGAAGATACCGTCGGGCATCAGGTAGTTTGCCAAAGTTATTGCTTCCAAAGGTGCCCTTTGGATGGGTGCATGTTGTTCACACTTGATGCATCATCTGACAAACTGTTGAGCATCCTTCCTTTCGGTAGGCCAAAAATATCCTTGCCGAACTAGTACTCTAGCAAGAGCATCTATCCCAATGTGAAATCATCATATTCCTTCATCGCCTTCCTTCAAGGCTACTTTGGTGTCATCTTCACAAATGCACTTTTGCATGGGATTTGACTACCCTTGTTGATACAACTCTTCCCCAATCATGAAGTACCTTTTGGACTGCCTTTGCACCTTCATAGCTTCGTGAAGGTCTTCAGGTAAGGGGGAACTTGTCAGGAAATCCTTTATAGGATCCTTCCACCCTTTTTTTGTGGTCGAGAGTGCCATTATGGCTATGCTTGGATAACCAAGTACTTTGGTGGACTTTTTTTGACTTAGCCAATATATCTACTTCCATGTTGTGTTTTTTAGGTAACTTTTCTATTTATACCTTATAAAATTCTTGGATTATCTCTTTGATGAGGTCATGGTATTTTTCCAAGTTAAGGTCCTTGGCCTAGTATTCCCCTGTCGTCTGCTGAACCACTAGTTGCAAATCACTGTAATCCTTCAAATTTTTTATGCCAACCCTCTTTCCTAATCATAAGCTTGCTATGAGTGCTTTGTATTCGGAAATATTATTAGTGGCATGGAATCTGAATTTGATAGCCTTTGATGCTTCAATGCCTTCAAGGCCTTGGAGTATTACTCCGGCACCCTGGTGTTTTGATCTTTAAGTGCCATCTACAAAGAGCTCCCATTCAAGTTGCTCATCTCCAAGGTTACTTGACATACCCTTGGTCTTAGGTAATTCGAGAATAAAATTAGCTAAGGCTTGAGCTTTTATTGCCTTCCTTGGCTCATACATGATATCATACCTACCGAGCTTAATGCACCACTTTGACAATCGACCCAAAAGATCTACCTTCTTCGAGATATCCTGAAGAGGTAGATTACTTTACACCGTGATGGAGTGTCCTTAGAAATAGGGCTGAAGTCTTCTACTTGCTAAGACTAATGCATATATTGCTTTTTGCAGCATCAGATATCTTACTTTGGCTTCATACAAGGACTTCTAACATAATATATCGGCCACTATTTTCCTCCTTCCTCTGTAACAAGCACCAAACTCATGGCTTCTTTGCTGATAGTGGGTTAAAGGATGTAGAATTCTCCTTCCCTAGGTTATCAAAGTGTCAGTAGGTAGGATATGTAATTCTTAAGTTCATCCCAAGCCTTTTGACATTCTTCGTTCCAAGGGTGTTCTTGATGCTAAGACTATTGTCACTTTTGGCTACCTTGGTGAACACCTTGCAGAAAGGTTGGCATCAATCCCTATCTCTGGAAATGAATCTGCTAAGTGCCGTTATTCTTCTAGTAAGCTTTTGCATGTCCTTGGTGGTTGTGGGAGTTTGAAATTCAAGCAAGGTCTTGACTTTTTCTAGATTGGCATCTATGCCTCTCTCAGACACCATAAAGCCAAAGAATTTACCAACTATTACCCCAAATACGCACCTTTTACGGTTAAGACGGATTCCAAATTTCCAAAGTTATTGGAAGGTTTCTTGTAAGTCTTTCGACATGATCATTGGGTGCTTTCCTTTTAACTATCATATTGTCGACATATACTTCCATATTTCTTACAATCTGGTAGTTGAACACCTTGTTCACTAGCATCTGATATGTGGCTCCTACGTTCTTGAGGCCGAAGGGCATTCTAACATAACAATATACCCCAACATCGGTAATGAATGTAGGTTTTTCCTTGTCTTCAGGATTCATCCGAATTTGGAAGTACCCACTGAATGCGTCAAAGAAACTCAATAGCCAATATTTGGCAGTGGAATCTATTAGTTGGTCTATTGAAGGCAGAGGATACAAGTTGTTGGGACAAGCAACATTGATTTTTTAGAAGTCGATGCACATTCAGAGTTTATCACTCCCTTCCTTGGCAGCGACGATGATGTTGCTGAGCCAGTCAGGGTATTCACCTTCTTTTATTATGTCAGCTTCCATTAGTCATTGAATTTCTTTTTTGATGAAGTGGTTCTTATGTGCCAAGATGCTACACTTTTTCTACGGAACAGGCCTTGCCTCAGGACGTACTTTAAGACTATGCTAAATTATGTCTAGATTTTTTTTAGGCATATCCTTTAGGGAGTAAGCAAATAGATCTTTGTTCATTGATAAAAATGATACAAGTCTTTCTTTTTCTGCTTCGGCCAATTTTTTCATAATTCGGGTACTATGGTTAAGAACTGACTCTATATCCTCAGTTTATACTTTCTCAATATCACCATTTTCCTTTTCTATATCATCTTCGGCTACTATGCTCTCCTTCCTTAAACTCTGTAGGTTGAGTTTGCCGGGATTCTGTCTTGTCTTGATAAACACGTTGCTAACCTCAGCTTGATCGATGTATATTTTGGCATCTCCTTCTTTTGCCTTGAACATGGTAGTCAGGAACTTTATGTCAATGTGAAGGTGAAGGTTGCCCTGCATCTGTCTGTCAATAAGGGCGTTGTAAGATGATGGGACATCTATGACTACAAACCTTGTTATAGTGGAAGCAAAGAGCTCATCTCCCATCCTCACCAAAGTACTTTTCAACATATGTGAGAGGTCAATCTATCCCAACACAAGGAGTTCAACTGGTCTAACCCCGAACATGGGTGAAGTCATTGGTTTAAGCTCACTCTTGGTAATACCCAAGCTTGGTAGCATATGGGGAAAAAGAACATCAGTGTTTGATCCATCATCTAAAAGTACTCTCTTAACATCCTAGTTTTCGATCCTAGCCATGATTAGTAAAGGATCATCATACGGAAACTTCACTATAAACCCTCGGTATTCTTGTTGTAATTGTCTAAATTGGCCCCACCGAAGGTGGTGGCTATTTTTAAGGGCTTCAGTTTGTCTGACATCTACCCAAATCATACTCCTCATCTTCTCCCTTTTGCTTATCCTCTTTTTTACCCCTTTGTTTGGGCAAGGGTACTCTTAGACACTTCCGAAGTTGGCCTTGTTTGATGAGGGCCTGAATGTATTTCGTTATTTGAGAATATTCTTCTGTGTCATGGACATGGTCTCACTGAAATTGGTAGTTTTTTTTTCATTTTTTTCTTATTTTCTGAAGTCATGGGCTTCAGCCATTGTATTGATTTTCCCTATCTTTCCAAGGCCCTCAAAATATTCAGCCTCATGGTGTTCATAGGGGTGAACATTATTGGCCTCTTGCTTCTGGATTTCTGAGGTCGGTCACTATGGAACCAAGGTTGGTGACCTTGACCTTCAGAGTACTATTGGTCTATCTTCTACCCTTCCATCCTAATCTCCTTTGTTACCCACTCCAAGGTAATCCGGTTATGGTGCCAACTCTGTGCATTTAGACTCTCAGGATTGGTAATGTTCTGTAGGTCATCAGAACATTACCCTTAGTGTGCATACCCATATGGCCATCTTGGGCACTATATAAATACATGCTTATTAATCCAACCATCACACATGTATTCACATTTCATGCACACCATGGCAGCAAATAATGAAAACACTAGCACAAGTCTTAATCTTGGCCACCATACAATAGGCACATCCACTGCACCTATAACTTCCACTAATAAACTGTATCACTCTAGGCATGTAACCCCTTATTTTATTTGCTCCATTATCAAGCAGAGGCTTAGAGCAAACCATGGAATTTTTTTTTACATCAAAAGTCGTCGTTGAGACCCAATGTTCTAAGGACAAGGGACTCTCGAGGTCCCCGTCCACGTCGGAAGCTCAAACGATGACTGAACAACCTGCAGTAGAGGCTTTATTGCCTGAGGATGAATGTCTTCTAACAGTCATGATGAGCTTTTTGCGAGACTTTTAGCGCTCTATTCTAGCTGCGATGACCCAACAGCTTGACCGAAGGTGGTCTCAGCCACCCCCGGGGGTAAGGGTGTCTTCCCCTACTACCCGCTGGGAGAAAAGTCCTAAGTCACCACACTGGAGTTCAGGAAGTGGGTATTTCCATGACGAGTCTGCAATGGAGAACATACCCCCCAAAACCCTTTAGAGGATGTTACCACCTCACAAAATGGGAGACTTACAAGTTTGTCATAATGGCTAAAAACCATTATATTGTGTAATTTTCACCATAGTGATTGATGTATAGGGGGTAAAAGGAATCATCAACACCACCTTAAAAGTGTTCCAAGTTGGTAACTTGGCCCCCAAGAAATGCCTTAAGGATTGCTTGTTTGTTAAGCAACCTATGGACTTTTTTGTAAGGTTTTGGAAATTCGGGTACTCAATTGCAAAAATCTCAAGAAAGAGACTTGGAGAGTTGTGGGAAGGATATGAATGGTATGAAAGTGCTATTGGAGGACCAAATTGCTCATGGAAGATAAGTTTGGAAAAAGGAAACACTAAAGGCAATAAGGACCTAAATGTCCTAGTGTAAACCTTAAGATGTTCAAGCTTTTGACTTAAGTCTAAGGGTGGAATTGTAGGGTATCCCACCATGGGAGAGGCAGCCAAGACTTGATAATTACTCTAAAATTTTGGGTACATGTGTACCAATGATTTTAAGACAAAGAAACCATAATTAGTGAGAAGGAAAATGACATAAAGCAAGGTTAAGCTTGTTAAGTGTGTTTTGTGCCCTTAAGCTCATTTAAGGCCATTTAAGTGGCCAAATCACTTATTGATGGGTTTCGGAAGCCAAACAGCGCTGCAAAATTTAACTGAAACCCTCCAGGATCCAAGTGAAATGGGGTAAACCGGTGTTCAAAAATTTTTATACCTAATTTTCGGTTGAGATCTCTCACTCAACTGTAGAGTGGAATCAAAAAACCTGAACAGTTGACGTGTTCAGGCTCTCTATGGTATCCACACAAGCCTCTCGGGATCACCACACTTCCACCACGTCCCGATAGATACGTTTCTCTTGCGTTCGCAATGCTAGCTTGCGTCCTCCAAGGAATTGCAAGAGAAGAGTGTGGCTGTCCTTTTTGGAGGCTAGGGCAAGGAGACCTGCGAATTTCTCACTTAAAAGTTGTATTTATAGTGAGACTTAGCTTCCAAGCCTAATGGGTTTCAAAGCCCTAATCCAATTAGGATTTAATTTCGTGCTTAATAATGGCTCAACTCTTGGGCCCATTATTAATACGAAATTAAAGTGAAACCATAACCCAAATAATTAGCCCATGCACTCTAATGATCCAAATAGCTCTATGTGTGCAACCCAATAGGCTCTTGCCATGTTGGCAATGATCATAAATCACATTTATGATCATAAGCAATGAGCGGTGTCTAGCAACACATCATTGCTACCCAAGTGACAAGATTATCGGTGAATCGACTAAACCTTTACGATCATCACCGATATATGCCACTATCCCTTTGTCCAAGATATCAAGACTAAGCATGAGACATGGAATGTGTCAATCTCGTATAGCCCAATCTTTGGTTTCTTGATTACCGAGTAGACCAACTTAAACTGATGACATTGATATCATATATCAACTCATTCGAGCATGGCCATGCAATTTCTAAGTCTCACTCTATCAAGGGGCCCGAAGATATCACTCCTGTTACATAGGAGGGAAAAATTCCATCTTGATCATACAAATCCCTCCGCATGATATGTGGCCTACCCAATGACCTCCTTCAAGTTCATTCAGTTACGAGCAACAAAGGAAAGTATCAAAGTATGTGACTCATATGTAGGGAACCTTGATGATCTTAGGTCAAAGGACTACATTTACCATGATCACTATGAGAATACTTATGACACTCATCTAACGATCCATGTAGTGTTCTCATGGTGGGTCGGTCCAGTACACAAGTTCTCCAACTTGTACCCATATGTAGACTACATATCTCATATTAGTCTCCACATATGCTAGTCGTTACGTATTATTGCAACCTGCTCGACAATAATACTAGACCAGGGACATTTAAGAATATCACTATTCTAGGGTTACTATTATGTTTGTTAAGTTACGCAGAAACAAAACACCAAACATAATTGTTGGATTAATGCCTTAATAAAATATCATGACTCAATGTGCAAAAATACAATCATCTCATGATTGGCTTTTGGGCACAACCCTAACACTTATCCCTCCATCATTTTAGTCCTCCTCCAGCCCAAGAACACAGCCATACTTCCTCCATATGCACCACACCTTCAAACTTGCAATTGATTGAAATTTCAGGCAAAAGGAAGCAATTGGAAGCAAACTAGAGCTATTGCTTGGATACCTCAAGGATCAAGCTTGATTTTTGGCCTACCCACTTGGGTAAGGGTTCTCTTGCTCTCATGGACTGTTTTCTAAAATTTTCAAACATCCATGGAGCTAGGGCTAAGCTTGGAAGAGAGCCATGAGCTTGATGAACCAAGCTTAGTGAGGGGAGTGCACTTATTGAAGGTTTTGTGACCTAGTGTGAAGTGCACAGTGATGGCACCGAATTTCTGGATTTCTAAAGCCCAAAAGTTAGTACTAACTACTATTAAAATCCTCCTAAGGCCAAGCATTAGCTTGAGGAGGGCTACCATAGTGATTTCATTATGTTTATTATGTGTTTTATGGACTAACCTATGGTTATTGTTGTTGGTGCATTTCATGTGTTCATTGGTTGTGAATGGCTACTGCATTTGGTTGCTATATCTTTTATATATGCATTGTGGTTTTTGTGTTTTAGTGCCTTTGGATCCAGGTTTTAATGATGGTCACATTGCCTATTGAAACCAACTGTTACCCTTGCTAAGTTTCTCAATGAAACTTACTCCCCTCAATTCTGTCATTTCAGGTCCAGCAGAAAGATCACATTAAAACTGACAATTTTGGTTTGATTTTTTATCTGAAATTTTAGGTACATGAACTTACTTATGTCTAGTTATGATATGGAAATTTTGGTGATTTTAGGAGCACATTTGGTATTTTTAATAGTGTTACTTATTTTGTTATGCAGCAGCTGTCCAGCATCCTGTTTCTAGAGTCCATTGTGTCTTAGGATCTCATGTAACCTATGGTGCATATTTAGCTGAGTTAAGACCATATTTTAGTGCATTTATGCATGTACATTTAATGTATGTAAAATGAGAGAAGTATGTGAACATTTGAGCAATGATTTGGCTATATATGTGATGTGGTGCAAAGCTGCCTAAGTGTGAATGATGGGCTGCTTACTTGTAAATTCTGTTTTAGCCATATAAAGTTGTTAAAAGAAAGGGAATGTAATTCCTATGTGTAATGGACATATATGGGATATCTTTGGAGTGTTTTCCCCTTGTGAATGAAGTGTTTGCACACTTATGAAATTTTGTATGGGAAAAATGGTCATAAAGTGACTAGAATTTTGACTCTCCACTTAAAGTTCTATATCTCCCTGTGTAGAAGGAATATTGGAATGAAATTTTGACCACACCTAGAGAAAATCTAAAGGTTGAACTAAATTTTAGAGTTTCTGAATTTGGAGCCCTTTAGCCAAAGATATGACTTTTCAAAGTTGGCTAAGTTACTGTTCATTTGGTCAGAATTTTGTAACCAACTTAAAAAATCCATAACTTGGTCCATAGTTGGGCTATTGATGTAAAACAAAATTCCTTGGTTTTCTATAAGTCTATACTTTATAATGGAGGAAATAAAAATTCAGGTACATGGCTAGAATGATACAATTTATCAGTGGAAGTTACAGGTGCAGTGGCAGGTCACTAGAACTTAACAAGATTGCCTAATTTGTGGAAGCCAAAACTATGACTTGTGCTAGTGTTTTCCTTCTTAACTTCCATAGTGTACATAAATGTAAATATGTGTGTTATGGTTAGACCAATATGCATGTATTTACATATTGCTCAAGAGGGCCACTTGAGTATGTACACTAGGGGTGTTATTCTAATGACTTACAGGACACACCAAACCTGGGAGTTTAATTGCACAGTTTTGGCACCATAATTGGACTACCCTATAGTGGGTAACAGAGGATGTCATGCTAGAGAAGTGGCATCAAGGTGACCCAAATCTTTCCGCCAGTGAAGTTCATACTCGAGTGGGAAGTGCCAATCGCCCCGCCGACAGAGTTGCTCTCCAAAAAGGAGACGTTGCTCTTCATTGCCGGCAACCACTAGGCAATGAGTAGAAGACAGCACTACCACCCTCATGGAGAAGGTCCTAGAGAGGTTGGAAAAGGTAGAAAGGCAGATCTCCAGAAAGCCTGTTTGGTCAAGGTTGTCGGAGACCTTCACCGGAGAAGAGTCACCCTTCATCCGTGCAATAGTAGAGGCACCTATGCCAAGTGACTTTCGAGTACCACGCTTGGAAACATGTGATGGGCGCAGTGATACCCAAGCTTACCAAATGAAGTATAGGTGCAGCATGGTGTTGCATGGTGCTGATGATGCCACCCTCTACAAATACTTCGAAGTCACCTTTTCAGGGTCGGCAACTGCATGGTATAACTTCCTGGCTCTAGGAATCATATTGGGCTTCCAGGAGTTATCCGCTGCATTCCCCCAGCAGTACATCAGAAGTAGTCCAATGGCAAATATGCCCGTCCAAATGTTTGACATAGCCCAAAAGAATGGGGAGACCATTTGGGACTATGTCGAGAGGTTCAACTGCAAAGCCCTCAATGTCCCCGATTTTTGCCCCGAAATCCACATCCTCACCATGATCAAGGGACTTCAGAGAGATTTAAAACTCTTCTACAAGTTCTTTAAGGATCCCCTTGACATCCTCGGAGAATTCTACCGGAGGACAGAACAACACATGATAGCTGAAGAACTAAGGATGGGAAGGCTGAAGTCTGATCACAATAACTACGAGGGTCGGAGTCACCAACCTCAGTACCCAACCGTGGGTGGGGCAGACCTAGGAAACCAAGGGGGAAGAAACCAATGTCTTTCACTCCCTTGAACACTACAAGGATGACTATTCTCATGGCTATGGAAAGAAAAGGAACCGCTACCCAGCGTCCGAAGGCCATAACCTCAGAAAACAAAAAGAACATGAAGAAGTTTTGTCAGTTCCACCGGGACAACGGGCATGATACCGAGGATTGCTTCTAGCTAAGAAAGTACACTGAATCTTTAATCAAGTAGGGGTAGCTCAGGCGCTACCTGCAGATGTTGTCCCCAAAAAGAAGAAGGGAAGGAGAAAGGATATAAGAAGATGAGAACTACGACTTCGTCCGACATCGTAACAAAAGTCCCAGAAAGCACCCACCACTTCTGGTGGGAGTAATCCAAACAATCACCACTAGGATACACTCGGCTAAGAGGAAAAGGAAAGCCCAAGAAATATCAGTGATGGAGTTCAGAAACCAAGTGAACAAGCTTGTTCGGAAAGATGGGTCCAGCGTGAAGTTCCCTCATGACGACCTTCTCCTAATCATGGCAAGGATAGGGAGCTGGGACATCAAAAGAGTGCTCATCAACGATGGCTCAAATGTCGACATTTTGTTCTCCTACTTGTTGCCAAATTTGGGCATCTCCAAGAGTGATCTCAAACCTGTTACCTCCCCTACCTTCAGCATAGGTCCCTCCAAACTCCCTATGCTTGGGTAGATTGATCTGGCTTTGATGCTAAGGGGAACTTCGGTTTAGGACAAGAAAGAGCTCTTTGGCTCCATAATGACAACATTCATTGTCATAGATGTTCCTTCTTCATACAATGCCATCCTCAGAAGGTTGACATAAGGAAATCTTCACGTTCGTCTAGATGTGAAGTACCTAACGGTCACCTTCGGCACAAAGGAGGGGGACATGGAAATATTCATTGATCTGGCCAAAGTAAGGAAAATTTTCATGAAGGCAAGACAGAGCTCAGTGAAAGTTCACGCACAGACTTCGGAAGAAAAGACCATGGCTAGAGAAGAGGCAACGGGAGGATGTAGAGCTTGTCCCGGGCTGAAGTACCCGAGTTGGGAAAGAACTGGCTGAAGGTGACAAGGAAAAGCTTGTATCCCTTCTATTAATAAACAAACATCTATTTGCCAACTCTTCGAGTGATATGCCTGGGGTGGACCCAAGTATAATCCAACATTGTCTTAAAGCGCGTTTGGAGGTGAAGCCAGTTTGGCAAAAAAAACATAGCCTCTTGGTGTATAAGAATGACATAGTTAAAACCGAAGTCCAACGATTAATAGAGGAAAGCATAATAAGGGAGGTCAAGTACCCCGAGTAGCTCAACAACATCATTGTTGCCATTAAGGAAGGAAGTGATAAGCTCCGGATGTGTATCGACTTCCGAAACATAAACGATGCCTGCCCGAAGGACTCATATCCTCTGCCACCAATAAACCAATTGGTAGACTCGACTACCAAAGATAGTCTGCTTAGCTTCCTCGATGCCTTCAACGGTTATCACCAAAATAAGATGAATCCCAAAGATGAGGAAAAAACCGCCTTTATAACCGAGGTCGGTACCTACTGCTACATAAGAATGCCCTTCGGTCTTAAAAATGCAGGAGCAACCTACCAAAGACTGATGAACAAGGTATTCAACTCCCAAATTAGGAGAAATCTAGAAGTATATGTAGACGATATGATAGTCAAAAGCAAATAGCCTAGTAGTCATATCGTAGACTTGGAGAAAACATTCCGCCAACTTCAAAAATTCAGGATCCGTCTTAACCCCGAGAAATGTGTGTTCGGGGTGATGGCTGGGAAATTCCTCAAGTTTATGGTATATGAAAGAGGTATCGATGCCAACCCAAAAAAGGTTAAGGCCTTGCTAGCATTCCAAACTTCCATGATGACCAAGCATGTGCAAAGGCTTACTGGGGGAATCACGGCCCTTAGCAGGTTCATCTCCAGGTACGGGGACCGGTGCCCGCCATTCTTTAAATTGCTCATTGATGGCTAGGGGCCTCATCATTTATAGTGTTATCCCCCGGATGGGCCGCCGCTATATCCTTGAAGGAGGCCTCAGTAAGCACCCCCTTCGAAATTTCCTTCGCGATTTGAGGACAGTCCTCGGAGTACAAATTCATGTCCTCCGTGGACGTCCAGAAAGGCTCCTTTGGTATCTTCCCTTGCGGGATTTTGGCGTCCCGAAGAGCTCGCTTCCGAGCATGTTCGGCCGCCCAGTCAGGGGTAGTCAACTCCCCTGCGTGGCAAGAATGAGAAGGAGATTAAAGACAAAGAAGGCAATCCAGAAAAAACAAAGGAAGTACACTTTGTCTGGAAACAAACCTGGTGGAACCTCGACAGCGACGTCCTCGGAGTCCTCGGCCTCCTCGGTCGAAATGCCCTTGCCCTTCCGCCTGCGCCGCTCCTCGGCAGAAGGTACTTCTACCACTACATCAAGGAGGGCCTGCGACGCAGTAGGACTTTGAGGAGGGACGTCGGTTGAAGGGACCTCGGAAGCAGCAGTCTCAGGCGCCGGAATCTCGGCTGTCCCAGGCTCCTCGGCAGTCTCCTCGGGAATTTCTTCTAGAGGAACCTGGGCAGTTCTCTTTGCCCGTTTCCTCGAAGGCCCCGCGCCAGTAGACTTCCGCCTTCGGGAAGCCGCCTTCTTCGTCTGATCGCCCTTCTCCACTTGGCCGGTGAAAAGGGACTTGTAATAGGCGGCAGTACCGTCGCCCATCTCTGAAAAAGGAGAGAAACATCAGCGTAAGTCCGAGGAAAAAATAGCAAAGGAGTAGAAGACAACTCACTTTCGGCAAGCACTTCGAAAGAAATTTCCTCCTTAAGAAGCTTGACCAATCAGGAATCCTTCCCGGCGATGGCAGGAGCTGGCATCTTGAGGTCAGTCTCGTGCTCCTTTACCACCTTTAGTTCCCGAAGGACCTCTTCGGTCATCAACTTCCAGTTGATTGGAAAAGGGTAAAGGGCGCTCGGAGTGACCTCGGGATCCCAGTCAGAGACAGCCCGAATGCGGGCGTCGAAATCCGCGAACACGGGAGCCAACTCTGGGGTCAGCAGCATCCTCGGATCAACAACGTCCACATCCAGTGTTCCCTGAGCCCATTTGGTCGGAACGTACGACCAGGCCTCGTCCATCTTCAGGAAGAAGAACTTCTGTTGCCACCCCCGCCAGCTATCCTTAGTGGCGAAGGTGAACATGAATTTCTTGCTCCCGGATCCCCGAGGTAGCATGAAATAGAAGCCACCCTTCGGGACCACAGAGAGCTTGTAGTACTGCATAAAGATTATGAAATGGGGTTCTATCCCGAAGACGCCACACATGCAGAGGTAGGCGTTAAAATAGCAGAACGAGTTCGGGGGAAGCTGGTTCACAGCAATGCCATGAAATTTGCAGAACTCGCACACCATCTTCGGGGGAGGATACCGAAGACCGGCCTTCAGCTGGGCTCGGAAAATGGTAACCTCCTTACTATGGTTTGAAAAAGCATAATGGCTAGAACGAGGCAGCCTAGTAATGGCGTAAGAGGGAAGAAAGAATTTTTTCTTCCACCTCTCTAACTTTGCAGGGGTGGTGCAACAAGGATGGGCTAAAAGAGGCTGCCAGCTCTCAGGAATGGGCATTTTCGACATGAAAACGAGTTTGAAAACGGAAGAAAACAGTTTCCAGAGAAAAACTCAAAAGAACAGAGGGATCAAAACGCTCTGGAAAACAAAAACCCACCGAAAGATTTGCCAAAATCTGAGGACGCCGTCGTGAAAGTTGGCTGGAAAAAAGCTCTGATTAAGGTAGCTCCGCCACAGAAAGCAAGAAAATGCAAGAACAGGGGCAAAGCAGAGAAAAGAGCAGAAGAAAAAGCAAAGGGAACTTATGATGGAATGGGCTATTTATAAAGCCAGAGGTGGGTAACCGAAACATCGTCATAAGTACCCTTTGGAGGCGAACCGTCGCCGTAACTGCTCTCTGCACCTGAAAAGGCGCGCCCTCTGTAACCGACGTGACTCTCCTCCAATGGCAAAGCGCCACGTGTCAACCGCTGCGCAAAAATGGGGGACACGTCCTCCAAACGTCCCTTGAAAACTGGGACACGTCTTCTGACATCCCTGGAAAACTGGGACGCGCCGCTCAGACTGACACGCTTGGCCAAACAGACCTGCAGAAACAAAGAGCAGGCCAACTCGAGGACGCCAAGAGACAGGCTATGGCCGAACAGCCCATGACCTTCGGGCAAGAGGTGTATCTTCGGCACAGGCTCCGCCTCGAAGACACCAAAGAACAGGCCAAGGCCGAAGAGCCCATGATCTTCGGGCAAAAGGCGCATCCTCGGAACAGGTTAAGCTTCCAAAGAGACTCCCATAAACAACCTCGGAAAGAGATGCAAAACCGAAGTCTTCACTTCGGCTTTCCAAAGGGGGGCATGTGATAGCCAAACGCTATCGCCTCTATCTGGCCGAACTCCCTGCCACAAGAATGGCCAGAAGAAGCTGGCGCTACCCGAGAAAAGGTGTGATCATGCACCTCGGGAGATAGCCGAAGAGCTCCGAGCCCGGCACGCCAGGAAAACCCGAGGACACTACTTGCCCCCCCAAGGTTGTGAACAGATCGCCTTCGGAAAAGCGGCACCAGACATAGCGAGCCGAACATGATATCCCCGAAGGCGGAACTCCCTGAAACTGGGAACCCCCGAACTGAGGGCTTGTTTCCCGAAGAGGCTCTGTCCGTACCAAAGGACGACCTCACCCAGGGACCTCGGGAGTACGGCAGGAGCATTTATGGAAGCATTTAAGGAAGCCTCTGACACATCCATTCACAGACGCCACAATCCGCCTCAAAAGGCGCTCTGCCACACTGACGCCATCAGAATCACATCATGGCCCATCTCAGCACATGGCTCAAGGCAACCTGCTACCAGCTATCTGTCTCCTACGCCCAGAAATTCAGGAACATCCGACCGAACACGTGTCGCGATCTGAACGGGCTAGGCGCTCCTATAAATACCAGGAATTAATACTTGGCAGGAGGCTGGTTGGCAAAAATACGGCTCCCACACTCTGAGAAAATTACCAGGCGAGACTCCTCAGCCCTTTGTGCTATTTTCTCTGCCTTTCTCTCAGCCACCACTGACTTGGGCGTCGGAGGCTCCCCCCCGGAAAAACACTCCGGGGGCCTCCTAACCCTTTGTTTCTGAGCTTTCAGGCACTCTCCTTTGGGCGATCCATCCTCCAGGCGTTCTTCCTCCCAGAAGTCTTTCCACCAGTCATCATGACTATAAACGATGAGGCCCCTGGGTGAGGTCGTCCTTTGGTACGGACAGAGCCTCTTCGGGAAACAAGCCTTCAGTTCGGGGGTTCCCAGTTTCAGGGAGTTCCGCCTTCGGGGATATCATGTTCGGCTCGCTATGTCTGGTGCCGCTTTTCCGAAGGCGATCTGTTCACAACCTTGGGGGGGCAAGTAGTGTCCTCGGGTTTTCCTGGCGTGCCGGGCTCGGAGCTCTTCGGCTATCTCCCGAGGTGCATGATCACACCTTTTCTCGGGTAGCGCCAGCTTCTTCTAGCCATTCTTGTGGCAGGGAGTTCGGCCAGATCGAGGCGATAGCGTTTGGCTATCACTCATAAAAGCAGCAAAGAATGAAGGCAACCTCAACTCCGAGGAACATCCTTGGAACAAAGACTGCCAAAACGCCTGGGATGAACTTAAGAGCTACCTAACCCGCCTGCCGACACTTCGGCAACTGCTGGGTGGAAAACCTCTCATCCTCTACCTCGCCATTACCAAAAGGGCTGTCAGTTCAGTATTGGTAAGGGAGGATGGAGGAAAACAATGGCCAGTATACTATGTAAGTAAGTCTTTGTACGGTTCCAAAGTTAGGTACCTTCTCCTACAAAAGGCCATCTATGCTCTAGTGCTGGCAAGCAAGAGGCTACGGCCTTACTTCCAAGGACACATTGTCCAAAGTAACCTACCATTTTGAGATGTCATGAGAAAGGTAGACCACTCAGGAAGATTATCAAAGTGGTGCATTGGGCTCGGTGAATACTACGTCGCTTATGAGCCAAGAAGGGTAATAAAGGCCCAAGCATTAGCAGAGTTCATCATCGAAGTACCAAAAATTGAAGATACCCTAGAGGACCTTGGAAATGATGAACCTGAGTGGACACTCTTTGTTGATGGAGCCTTTGGTTCTAAACATCAAAGAGCTGGAGTAATCCTCCACGGACCCAAAGCTATGAAAGCTATGAAGGCCATCAAATTCGGATTCAATGTCACCAACAGTGTCGTCGAATATGAAGTCCTTATAGTAGGCCTACGGCTGGCAAAAAGGGTAGGTGTGAGGAATCTAAAGGTCCACAGGGATTCTCAACTAGTGGTTCGATAGATGGCAGGGGACTACAGCGAGAAGGACCCAAACTTGGCAAAGTACCATGACCTCGTGAAAAAGCTCATCCAAGAGTTTGACACGGTACATATAGAAAACATACCGTAATGAGATAATAAGGGGGCAGATACTCTAGCCAATCGAAGAAATCAATCGAAGTGCTGTATCAGCCAAGCATAGCGGTAATGTGTATAGCAACCTTAGGTGAAGGGTGGAAATATCCTATTAAAAAGTAATTCACAACTTCTGAACTTCCCAGAGACCCTCTTGAAGCTGCTAGGGTGCGAAAGTGCTCTGGGAGATACTTCATGATCGGAGAAGAATTGTACAGACAAGGATAGAGAAACCCGTTCCAAAGGTGTGTCAGCGAAGAGGAGGTTGAGGTGGTTCTTAAAGAAGTCCACGAGGGGGTTTGCGGTCCTCACATTGGAACTAATGCCCTTGCCCGGGTACTACTTTGCTAAGGATATTTTTGGCATACCTTGAGGAAAGATGCGAGGTAGTTTGTCTAAAGATGCAACAGCTGATGGAGACACACTCCCATCCTGAGACTACCCTTGCAAGTCATAACCTCGGCAAACTATCCTTGCCTCTTCACTAATTGGGGTATTGACCTCTTGGGCCTCCCCCGACAACTCCAGGAGGAGTGAAGTTCTGCGTGGTCACAGTAGACTATTTCACCAAGTTGATTGAGGTAGAGCCTGTAGCAGCAATATCGATGAAGGACATACTAAGATTTGTTTGGAAGAACATCATATGCAGATTTGGTGTGCTGAAGGTGGTAGTAGCTGACAATGGTTCACAGTTTACGGATAAAGGTTTCAAAGAATTTGCTGCTAGCCTTAGGATAAAATTGCACTTCACCCCGGTCAGCCACCTTCAGAGCAATGGACAAGTGAAAGTGTCCAACAGAAAGATAAAAGATGGTCTGAAAAAGAGGTTGAAAGAAGCAAAGGGAAAATGGACAGGAGAGCTTCCGAGTATACTGTGGAGCTACCGAACCACTCCGAGAAGGGCGACAGGTGAGACACCTTTTCTCACTCGTCTTGGGTGCAGAGGCCATTATCCCTATCAAGGTTGTACAACAATCTGTTAGAATACAGGTGTTCGACAAAGAAGAGAACCACCTCGGGTTACGAACCAAGTTAGACATGGTTCACAAGCATAGAGAGATGGCCGAACTCAGAAGAAAAGTTTTTCAGCAAAGAGTAGCCATTGCTACGAACCTGCATGTCAAGCGTAAAAGAATCAAGAAATGGGACCTCATTCTCCAAAATGCTGAATTTGAAGCCCGAAGACCATCTTACGGAGTACTTCGGGCAGATTAGGATGGACGTTATTTGGTCTTTGAGGAAGTTCGGCCAGGTGTCTACAAGCTCAATGATACTGAATGTGGAGAATTGAAAAATACATGGCATTCAGACTTTGTGAAAAAATTCTACACTTAGGAAAATTTTTAATGGAAAAATTGTACTGTTTCTACCAAAGATGATAAACCGAACATGGTACGCACCGAAGGGGTAAAAATTGAATGTGGTCATTTCCAAAAGTGCATGAGTAAAATTGCCCAATTTTCATCAAAGGTAGTCAACCTAACATGGTCTGTGCCGAAGGTGGAAGAAAGAATACGGTTGTTCCCAAACATGGCAGATTCCGAAGGTGCTTAACTATTTTTTGCACAAATTAAGTTTAACCAAAGGTGATCGACCAAATACGGTTGGTACCAAAGGTACTTACTTATTCTTGGAAGCCAAGTTTTCCAAAGAGGTTTGACCAAAGATGGTCATCAAACCTTCAAAGGGACTAACTTTATAAGTCTTTAAAAGAATAGTATGACTCATAGCCTAAGATGGTTAAAACGCCGAAAGACGAAGACAGTGTCTGTGGTCATATTAATCAGGGACTTAGCCAAAATTTTGAAGAAAGAAAAGTTCCATTTCATCAACATTTCATTAAAAAAAGTACAAGGTGTAAAACTCCCCAAGCCAAAAAGAAAGAGGGCAAGGAAAAAGAGGCGTCTATTGCTTGTCTTGCCCATCTTCGGGGTCTTTAGCATCTTCGGCTGGGTCATCTTCTGACTCTACTTCTTCGTCCGCACCAACTTTGGTCGCTGAAGGAGGGCAAATGGAAAGGTTAAGAAACTCTACCCTCAACAATTCCAAATATGGTCCTTTTGGAATGTCCAGAGCCGCCAATGAGGAAAGGTCAAGGTCGGGAAACTTGGACAAGACCTGGTGGTGAGCAAGGCAAAAACTGTCCTGATAAGAGGACTTAGTCACCTTATCAGACTTAGCCTTTGTTGCCTTCAAGTCCTCCAGCTCTTTCTTGAGGACCTTGACCTCCTTCTCCAGCCTTTTCTTTTTTTCCTTCTTCTTCTCCTTCTTCAGCCGATCGACCTCGGCTTGGAGTTCACCGCTGAGCCCTAATGTCTTCATAAGGTTAGCGACAACTTCCTCGTTCTCCTATTGAAAAGCCTCATTTTCCAAGGTTAGCAATATCACCCTTGCGCCGAGGTTCGACGCCTTGAAGGAAAAATCCTCCATAAGTTCACCTTGGCTCTTCAGCACTTCTTGCCGAAGGTTGGCCAACTCCTCTCTGGTGATTTTATTAAGCTCACCGTATTTGATGACCGAGCTGGCAAAATGTTCCTTGGCCTTGGCCAAGCTCTCCTCCGACTGACTCCGAAAAAAAGACTACTTGGCTACCCAAGCCCGAAGGTACCCACTACACGCCAACTGCTGCAAAAGGTGAAGATTCCAAATAAAGGCCAAAAGCCAACAAAGGCACAGAAATTTTATATGTCCTGAAGGGTTGAAGTCTACCTGGGCAGCTTGTTCGCTCATACTCATGGTGAGGACCTCATGATTTGGGCACTTCTCTGTGAGGGACTAAAAAGTGGCATTCATCATAATGCCCTTTAACATCTGAGGGGCCATCTTCTGGCTATCCTTAGAGAACAAGTCCACGTCCTCCGTGAAAGTCCAAAAGGGCTCCCTTAGAACCTTGTCCTTCGGGATTTTGGAGTCCCGAACTGCCCTTTTTCGAGCATGGTCCTCTACCCATGGAGCCTACACCCCTTTCCCTGCAAAGTAACACCGAAGTTCCATCAGAACGTTATCCCTTAGCCATTCGTCTATGAGGTCTAAAATAAAAACATTTTTAAACTCATAGAGGGATGGCTAAGGGACACACCTTGGCGAAGTTCGGCGTCATCTCCCTTAGAGTCGCTGACATCGAAGACCTCGGTAGGAATACCTTTGCCCTTTCTTCTTCGGCACTTTTGCAGTTCTTCGGCCAAAAGCTGCCCGACCGAAGTCCCCAACATCTCAATAGCCGTGTTAGGACTTAAAGGGGCAGAACTGATGGTCGGTTCCAAAGGTGGGTTGGCCTGAACAGGAGTTTGATCCAGCACCTCCACTTCCCTTTCGGGATGATGTAGAAGGGAGTCCACCTTTGCTTTCTTCACCTTCGACGCTGAAGGGGGACCACCCGGTGCCTTCTTCCTTTTAGGTGCTGCCTTCTTCCTTTGTTGTTTCCCCTTCTCAGCTTGGCTGAGGAAGAGACTTTTATAAAAAGTAGCAGACTTGTCACCCATCTCCGCAAACAGAAGAACATCAGTGTAAGTACATAGTGGTATAGATGACAAAATCTGGGAAGGAGCTTACTCTCTTGAAGTGTCGAGTATGTGAGTTCACCCTGAATGAGCTTTACCAACCATGCCTTCTTGCCATCAAATAAGGGCTTTGACATACCCTCATCGGTGACATGTTCCTTCATTACTCCAAGCTCCCGAAGAACCTCTTTGGTCATGAAGCTCCATCTGATGGGGAAGGGGTATAGAGAATGCGGAAGGACCTCTGGATCCCAATCCGTGACAACCCGAATACGGCTGTCAAATTCCTCAAACTAGGACTTATGCTTTAAGGTTAGTAGCTTCCTCGGATCCACTGCATCAATATCAAGAATCCTCAAAGCCCATTTGGTTGGCATGTCCTTCTACTTCTCATCCACCTTTAGAAAAAAGAACTTCTTCTGCCACCCTTGCCAACTATCCTTTGTGTTGAAGGTGAATGTATATTTCTTGCTCCCAAATCCTCGAGGAAGTAAGAAATAGAAGCTGCCCTTTGGAATAGGGTGGAGTTTGTAATATTGCTTGAAAAAGATGAAGTGGTGCTCTATATTGAAGACCCCACACATACAAAGAAAAGCATTGAAGTAGGAATAGGAGTTTGGGGGAAGTTGGTTCACAGCTACGCCATGGAATTGGCAAAAGTCACAAACCATCTTCGGAGGAGGATACCGAAGTCCGGCCTTCAGCTGAGACCTGAAGATGGTAACCTTGTTTGAATGAGCAGCATAGCTAGGCATACCAGGACTAGGTACCTTGGTAATGGCATAGGAAAAAAGAAAAAATTTAGCCGAGCACTTCATCACTTTCTTTGAAGTGGCATAGCTTGGATGAGAGTTAAGTAGGAGCCAACTCTCAGGAACGGTCTGAGCTTCAACTCGGGAAGAAGACATGTTTGGAAACAGAAGACCCTCACCTCAAAAAGATGAAGAGAGAAGGAATTAAAATAAAAAAAAAATTGGAAGAAAACTCACCTAGTTTAGAATGAAGATAGGAAGTTCAGAGATCACCACAAACTCACCGGAAATTGCTCTACTGCTAGCACCACCGCCAATGAGGGAAAAAGATGAGAAAATTAGAGAGAAAAAAAAAGTGAATGTTGAGAAGTATGGAGAAATCTGAAGGGAGAAAGGTTTATATAGACCAAAGGAGGTTGGCGAAGCATAGCCATAATGACCTTTCACAGGCGAAGGGACATAACCGATGCAATGGACACGACAATTTGCCAGTCACCTGGTGTCATGTGTCACCTGATGTGAGAAATAAGGGCACGCCTTCTAACAGTTGGCGGACTTATGCAAGTCTAGCTCGAAGTGACACGTCTACCTGGTCAGAAGATCTGACAAATCAGTAGCAGGCATCTAAAAACTTAGAGGGGGAATATTTACCCCAGTCTAAAGACACTGCTTTGGAAACATCAAGAGTTCGGTCAAAGATCCTACTTCGGCCAAAGGAGGCATCTTAAACCACAAAGGGTGCCCATACCAAAAAAGGTGACCTCAGTCAGAATTTGGCTATGCTGACTCAGACATCTGCCATCTCTAACAAAGATTTTCACATCACTTTCGCAAAGGCTTAACACCGAAGACACAAGTTCGGCTTCCTGAGGGGGCCATGTGATAGCGAAAGGGCTATTACCCTTAAAGAACTCCCAATTGGCTTGTTGAGAACTACCCTCGATGAGTATGTGTGACCAACTTCAGAGAAGGGGTGCCCTCACTATCCTCTGAGGGAACACTGCCTTATAGTCGAAACCACCCTTGGTGAGAGCCCAGCCTGGCCTCTGGGCAACACTCAAACAGCACCCTCAACATGGTAACATGACCAACTTCGAGAAAAGGTGTCTTTTAACACCTTCAGATCTATTAACCTACCAACCTCGGGAATATTGATCCACCATCCTCAGCGAAGGAAAATGTCTCCTGAAGGTAACCCACTCTGCCGAAGGGCCTTCCCCAATAGCCCACGGGGAAAATCTCTACCCAAATGGGTCTAATCTTTTGAAAATTTCTCACGGAGACACAACAAAACTTGTTAAAGAGCCTTTGACAAAGAGATGTCAAACACACCCCTGCCCTCTGGCCAGAATGGCCTATGGCTAGCTGGAGGTACCTATCTCCGAAGGTGCAGATCGAATATGACCAAACACATGTCACGATCCGAGCAGGCTATGTCAAACGGCCTCGTCCCTCTGCCCTCCTATAAATACATAAGAAGGACCCTCGTAAGCACAGGACATAGAACTCTCGCTATTTTTTTCTCACTCACTGTTCCTTACTACTACTACTCTCACAAATACTGACTTGGGCATCAGAAATTCCTCCCCCGGAAACACACTCCGGGGATCTCCTAACCCTTGTTCTTCTTCGTGTTTCAGACATCTTCACATCGAAAGTTCTCCTTATAGGCCAGCATGTCATTTGACGAAGATGCCATCAGGCATCAGGTTGTTCGCCAAAGTTATTGCTTCTGAAGTTGCCCTTTGGATGGGTGCATGTTGTTCAGACTTGATGCATCATTTGACAAACTGTTGAGCATCCTTCCTTTTGGTGGGCCAAAAATATCCTTGCCGAAGTAGTACTCTAGTAAGAACGTCTGTCGCAATGTGAAATCCACATATTCCTTCATCGATTCCCTTCAGGGCTACTTTGGTGTCTTCTTCACAGATGCACTTTTGCATGGTATTTGACTACCCTTGTCGATACAACTCTTCCGTAATCATGAAGTACCTTTTGGACTACCATTGCACCTTGACAGCTTCCTGAAGGTCTTCAGGTGAGGAGGAACTTGTTAGGAATTCCCTTATAGGATCCTTTCACCCTTTTTTTGAGGTCGAGAGTGCCATTATGGCTATGCTTGGATAACCAAGTACTTCAATGGACTTTCTTTACTTAGCCAATATATCTACTTCCATGTTGTTTTTTTTGGTAACTTTTCTATTTGTACCTTATCAAATTCTTGGATTAGCTCTTTCATAAGGTCATGGTATTTTGCCAAGTTAGGGTCCTTAGCACAGTATTGCCCTGTCGTCTGCCAAAGCACTAGTTGTGAATCACTGTAATCCTTCAGATTTTTTACGCCAACCCTCTTTGCCAATTATAAGCATACTATGAGTGCTTTGTATTCGGCAATATTATTAGTTGCATGGAATCTGACTTTTAATAGCCTTTGACGCTTCCATGCCTTCGAGGCCTTAGAGTATTACTCCGGCACCCTGGTGTTCTAATCTTGAAGTGCCATCTACAAAGAAGTCCCATTCACGTTTCTCATCTCCAAGGTTACTTCAGACACCATTGGTCTTGGGCAATTCGGCAATAATATTAGCTAAGGCCTGAGCTTTTAGTACTTTCCTAGGCTCATAGATGATATTATACTTGCCGAGCTTAATGCACCATTTTGACAATCAACCCGAAAGATCTACATTCTTCGAGATATTGTGAAGAGGTAGAGTACTTTACATTGGGATGGAATGTCCTTGGATATAGGGCTGAAGTCTTCTACTTGCTAAGACTAATGCACATATCACTTTTTGCAGCATTGAATATCTTACTTTGGCTTCATACAAGGACTTCTAACATAATATATCGGCCACTATTTTCCTCCTTCCTCCCTAACAAGCACCAAACTCACAGTTTTTTTGCTGATAATCAATGAAAGGATGTAGAATTCTCCTTCCCTAGGTTACCGAAGTGTCAGTATGTAGTGATGGCCGGCAGCATCTTCATCACGTGACACGGTGAGGCCGAGAAGGACTTCCGGTTTGAGAGAGCACCCCATTGTGGACATTCCTCTGGAGTACCTGCCTGAAACACTCAGGAAACAGGGGTTAGGAGGTCCTCGGAGTCTTTTTCCAGGGACGAGCCTCCGACACCCAAGTCAGTGCTTTGGGGGGTGGAGAGGGAGTAATAAGGACAAAAGGCTCTTGCCTGCCGTGTTTTCTTGGATGGGAAAGGAGAGGTCCTCTCTTAAGACCATTCCCCTGATATATATAAGGGGGGGTGAGCCCTTCAGATTGTGACACGTGTACGGATGGATACCATCCGTACTTCTGGGTGTGAGGGCCTCTAGCCGCCTGCAGGCTCCTTGAGCTACGAGCTAAGGCAAGCATAGCCCTACATGACAAGACGTAGGCAGTGCCGGTGCGTCAGAGTGCATATGAGGGCGGCGTGCAGGGTGTGTGGGTGTAATGTCAGAGACTCCTTAATGGCTCCTACCGTACCTTCGAGGTCCCTTTGGTTGATGTCTCATTTCGGAGTGAGGGGCCTTTTCCCCTGTCATACTAGGACTTCGGGCAATTACCTAGCTCCAAAGTTACTCCTTCGGGGGGCTTTCTCCTACAGAAGGTGGCTGGTCCTTCTCCCCTAAAACTGGGTCGGTCACCTTCCCGAGGGAGGCGATATGCTAGTTTTTTGAGGTCGGTACTGGCGGGCTGCCGAAATCGTGTACCTCAGATGTCTGATTCCCTCCTTTCCGAGGTCGGGCGATAGCACTTTGGCTATCACATGCCCCCCCTCAGAAAGCCGGAGTGGAAGCTTCGGCAAGTGGTCCTTTTGGGGGCGTTTTTCTGGACTCGAAGTGTGATGTTCGCAGGGGAAGCACTTCGCCACCTAGGGGATAAGCCTTGTCCGGACAGGTGTTACCTGTTTGCCCTTTGGTGTTCTCAAGATGCCCAACTTCTTTACTTTTCCTACCATAAGCTTGCGGACTGTCGCTTCTTAAAACTAGGCGTGTCAGTCTGGAGCGGTGCGCCCGAGTTTTTGGGATGTCAGAAAACATGTCCTAGTTTCTCGTGACAGGCGACAGGTGGCAGGTGCTGGTTGGGGTTAGTCATGCCAGTTATGGTGGGCACGTCTTTTCGGGCGTGAAGTGTAATTATGGTGACGCTTTGCCTTTGTGAAGCAATTATGACGCCCCTTCGGCTACCCTTCCTCGATCTATATAAGCCCTCTTCCGTCATACTCTTCATTTGTTTTTCTTTGCTCTCGTCTGCTTTCGTGCCTTTTCTTCCTTTTTTGCGGCGGCATTAACGGGGGCGCCACTTCCGGCCAACTTTCACGACGGCGTCCACAAACCTTGATTTTGGCAAGACTTTTGGTGGGTTTTGACTCTAGAGATCCTTCGGTTTCTACTTTTCTTCTAGCTTCCCGAAGTCATTTTTCTTCTTTTTGAAGTCTCTTTTTTGGCCAACCATGTCTTCGCCTATCCCCGAGAGCTGGCAACCTCTTATGTATCACCTTTGTTGCTCCACTTCTAAGAAATTAGAGAAGTGGACAACCAAATTTTTCCTTCCCTCCTACGCCACACCAAGGTTACCCCCCCTCGGTCACTTAGCTTTATGAACCGGGATGATGAGGTTACCGTTTTCTAAGCCCAACTGAAGGCCGGACTTCGATTTCCCCTTGCGAAGATGATTTGTGACTTTTTCCAATTCCATGGCATAGCCATGAATCAGCTTCCTCCCAACTCATACTGCTATTTCAACGTCTTTCTCTGCATGTGCGGGGTCTTCGGGGTAGAACCCCATTTTATCCTGTTCATGCAATATTACAAGCTCTATCCGGTCCCAAGGGGTGGCTTTTATTTCATGCTACCTCGGGGATCTGGGAGCAAAAAATTCATGTTCACCTTTTCTACCAAAGTAGCTAATGAGGGTGGCAAAGGAAGTTCTTCTTCCTAAAGGTGGCGGAGGCCTGGTCGCATGTTCCGACTAAGTGGGCTTGGGTGAAGCTGGAGACGGATGTCATTGATCCCAAGAAGTTGCTAACTGCCGAGTTTGCAGCGAGGTTTGTAGACTTCGACAGACGTATCCGTGCTATTGCCGACTGGGATGCCGAGGTCCCTCCATACTCCCTCTAGCCCTTCCCCATCATGTCGAAGCTCATGACCGAGGAGGTCCTTCTGGAGTTTAGGGTAGTTAAGGAGCATAAGACGGATCTCAGCATGCCAGCCCCTGCCATCGAGGCGAAGGAGTCCTAGCTAGTGAAGCTCCTTTGGGGGGAGCTCACTTACGCAGCCTTTTTCGAAAGTGAGTTTTTTTTTTGAAATTTTCAGTATAAGTATCTGTCTGGACTCACACTGATGTTTTCCTTATTTTTCAGAGATGGGCGACGAGTCTACTGCCTACTATAAGTCTCTCTTCCTTGGTCAAGCCGAAAAGGGGGAAAAAATGAAGAAGGGCGTCTCCAAGAGGCGTAAGACTACTGGGAGCGGACTGTCTTCGGCCAAGAAGGTAAAGAAGGACACCCTTCTTCCACCCCCAGAGGATGTGGTGGAGGTCGGTGGTGACATTTAAACTTCCACCAAGCCTGAAACTCCCGCCTAGCTTAATACTACCACCGAGGTTCCTGCTGGGGTGGTTACTATTGCTGCTGCTTTGAGACCCGCCACGTCGGTGGATCTTTTGGGCTCTTTGGCAGGGGGTCCCTTTGCCGAAGAGTTGGAAAAATGCCATAGGGACAAAGGCAAATATATTCCTTTTGATGTGGAGGAGGTCCGGGACTCTGATGACGACATTGCTGAGGTTGCGCCCGGTTTGTCTCCTACCCCTTTTTAGTACTCGTATCCTCATAACTTGCATAGTTAAGGACCTTTGTCTGACTTATGCTTTTAACTTTCTAAAGGATCTGGCGCCCTCAACTTGGATGGTTAAGCATGCCCGAAGGCGGGCCCTTCGGGATTCCTAGATCGTGAAGGACAAGGTTCCAAGGGAACCGCTCTGGTCTTTCACGGAGGACATGAATCTGTTCTCTGAAGATTGTCAGGAAATGGCTCCCTAGATGGCTAGGGCGTGCTCACTCAGGCTTCCTTCAAGGCAGTTGCCAAAGAGTGTGCCTCCGAGGATGCCCTTGCCGCTAGGGTCTCTGAGTATGCTACCCAGGTAGTTCTTCAGGCTTCTTCATTTTCCCTCCCACTTTTTTTTCTAAGTGTTTTGGCTTTCCTTGTGTAAATTTCACTATGTACCTTCTTTTTTTTAGCTCTTGGGGTATAGTGGATACCTTCGAGCTTGGCCAGCAAAGCAGTCTTCGGTCCGAGCTTGGGCTGAAGATAAATTAGCGAAGGCTAAGGTCTTCTGCGCTAACTCGATTGTGACGAACACCGAGTTGAGCCGAATAGCCAAGGAGAGGGTTGCCAAGCTTTGGGAGGATTTCTCCAAGAAGATGTCCGACCTTGGTGAGAAGGTTGTGAGCTTATCCTCAGCCAACAAGGCTATTCAGAAGGAGAAAGAAGAAGAGGCTGCTCTCCTGACGAAGCCTCTTGCTGACAATGCCGAACTTCAAGCCAAGGTTGACTTGCTGAAGAAGGATTCAAAGAAGAAGAAGAAGAAGATAAAGGAGCTAGAGAAGGAGGTTGCAGATCTTCAGAATGAGGTTAATGACTTGGACATCAAGAAAGACAAGGCCGTTCAGGTGACCAAGGTTGCCTTTCAGGACAGCTTATGCCTAGCTCGTCACCAAGTTCTGAAGGAATATCTAGACCTCGACCTTTCCTTCTTGGCTGCCCTGGATCTGAGGGGCCTCAGTGGACTTGGTCAAAGATCGAGCTCCTCAACTTGCCATTTGCCCCTCCTCCTACACCAAAGGCGGCAGCCAAAGACATAGGAGCCGGAGCTTCCTATGACTCCGGGGTCCCTTAGATATTCTAGGGCCTTTGCTTTCTTCTTTTCTTTGTATTTTTCTTCTTGTAACCTTTTCCTTGTACCAAGGCCTTCTTCAATGAATTTTCCTTCATAATTTGGTTAAGTCTTTTGACCAATTTTTGTTTCCCAATTGTCCCGACCACTTTCGGTCAGGGGACTTCAGAAAAGTACATTTTGCTCATTTCATCGGCCAACCTTCGGGTAAACGTTCATTGTTGGCGAAGTTCCCTTAGGCTTCACCTTTTTTTGGCTATAACCCAACGAACTTCAGAAGGAAAACGTGACTTTCGGGAGTGTGTGCTTCAGCTTTGTTCAGCGAGCACTCTCAGATAGGGGAAAACTTCTGCACTTAGAAAAAATTTCTAACTTGTAGAATTTCTCACCTAAAATTCTGAGTATAGAATTTCTTTTAAGGCATCCGAGTGCCATGTGTTTTTCACTTCTCCCCCTTCGATGTCGCCAAACTTGTATACTCCTTTTTGGACCTCGTTTAGGAGCAAGTAAGGCCCTTTCCAGTTTGGCCGAAGTACATCGGGGTTCAAACTTGGCCTTTCGGAAGACGAGGTCTCCTTTCCTAATTCCTTTTGGCCTAACACGCAGGTTTGCGCTCATGGCCACCCTTTGCTGAAAGGCCTTTCTTCTGAGCTCGACCACTTCTCTGTGTACGTCAACTAGGTCAAGCTTAGTTCTCAACCTGAGGTTGTTTCCTCTTTCATCGAACACTTGTATTCTAACTGATGGCCGTACTACTTCAATAGGGATAATGGCCTCTGTACTGGAGATAAGTGAGAAAGGTGTCTCCCCCCGTGGCCCCTCGGGGTGTTGTCTGATAACTCCACAGTACACTAGGAAGTTCTCCTGGCCACTCTCCCTTTGCTTCCCCTAACCTCTTTTCCAGTCCCTCTTTTGTAGTTCTATTGGCTACCTCTACTTGTCCGTTGCTCTAGGGCTGAGCTAGCTGGGTGAAGTGCATTTTTATTCCAAAGTTGGTGACGAATTCTTGGAATCCCTTGTCCATAAACTGGGAACCATTATCGGCCACTGTCACCATTGGTATGCCAAATATGCATATCATGTTCTTCCAGACAAACTTTTGTATATCCTTTGCCAAAATAGTTGCCAGGGGCTCTGCCTCCACCCACTTAGTGAAGTAGTCTGCTGTTATTACGCAGAACTTTACTCCCCCAGGTGCTGTCGGGAGAGGCCTGATGAGGTCTATGCCCCATACTGCAAAGGGGCAAGGGTGATCTGCCGGGGTTATCTACTCCGAAGGTAGCCTTTGGGTGCTGGCATGCTTTGGCCATTTTCACACTTCCTGGATGAATTTTCTTGCACCCTTTTTATCGATACATCTCTGTAACAGACTTGCATACCCTTGCTGGTATGATTCCTTCTCAATTAGGAAATATCATCTGGAACGTCTTCATACTTTTCGCCGCTTGATGAGGATTTTCGGGACTCTTTGGTTGCAAGATACCTCTGTGTAGGATCTTTCCACCCTTTGTCCGAGGTTATTATACTTAGCGTTGCCATTTCAGATGGCCCAACACTTTGGAAACCAAATTTGATTGCTTTAGCGGCCTCCCCGCCCTCGGGCCCCCGAAGGACTACTCCATGTTCTGTGCTCGAGGTTCCATCTACAAGGAGTTTCCACTCTGGATCTATCTTTGCTCGGTCTTCATCTTTGGTTTCAGCATTTTCTATTTCTGGGATTTCGGCAATGAAGTCTGCCAGTGCCTGGGCTTTCATTGCCTTTCTCAGCTAGTATATGATATCTTTCCAAATGCTCTACTTTTTTCATGATGTCGTACAGAGGCAGGTCAGTTCGGACAGTGATAGTGTGTCCTTGGAAGTAGGGTCATAACCTTCTACCTACGAGTACCAGGGCGTAGATGGCTTTTTGGAGCAATAGGTATTTGACCTCGTTGCCGAGGAGATGCTGACTTTTCTTCGGGTGAAGAACTCCTTCGATGAGGAGGTCTGGATCGTTTTGACCCTGTTTCTCCAGCCGGTTGCATTCTGAGAAGTATGCTTCCCGTCGAGGACTCGTCTCACTGATCTCCACTTCTTGAACTTCTGTGAATTGGCGTGGGACTCTTCTCCAAACGAGGTACCGGTGAGGACGGCCTTCGCCCCAGATTTGGCTGCGGCCATCTTTGGTCTCACTGCTGCTTCATTTCGGCCACGACAAAGTGTGGGAACTCGTGTAGGAAGCCCATGGTAATAGTTAGAGGATGTTCATCCTCGAGCAGGGAAGTGCCTGCTGCAGTTGTTCGGTTGCCGGTTGAACCTCTGGCGCGAACGGGGAGCTTGGAAGTCCCTTGTGCTTAGAACGCTGAGTTTTAACAACAATGACCTGGGAGTGATTTCCCACAGACGGTGCCAAATGATGGCCGGCGGCATCTCCATCACGTGAGACGGTGAGGCCGATAAGGACTTCTGGTATGGGAGAGCGCCCCGTTGTGGAGATTCCTCAGGAGTACCTGCTTGAAACACTCAGGAAATAGGGGTTAGGGGGTCCCCGGAGTCTTTTTCCGGGGAGGAGCCTCCGACGCCCAAGTCAGTTTTTTTGGGGGGTGCAGAGGGAGTAGTAAGGACAAAAGGCCCTTGCCTGCCGTGTTTTCTTGAGGGCGGAAAGAAGAGGTCCTCTCCTAAGACCATTCCCCTGATATATATAAGAAGGGGTGAGCCCTTCAAATTTTGACATGTGTACGGACAAATACCATCCGTACTTTTTGGTATGGGGGCCCCTAGCCACCTGCAGTCTCCTCGGACGACAAGCTGAGGCAAGCATAGCCCTACATGACAAGACATAGGCAGTGGCAGCACGTTAGAGTGCATATGAGGGCGGCGTGCAGGGTGTGCGGGCATAATGTCAGAGACTCCTTAATGGCTCCTGCCGTTCCTCCGAGGTCCCTTTGGTTGATGTCTCACTTCGGAGTGAGGGTCCTTTTCCCAGAGTCATACTGGGACTTCAGGAAATTCCCTAGCTCCGAAGTTACTCCTTCAGGGGGCTTTCTCCTACAGAAGGTGGCTGGTCCTTCTCCCCCGAAGCTGGGTCGGTCACCTTCCCGAGGGAGGCGATACACTAGTTTTTCGAGGTTGGTACTGGCGGGCTGCCGAGATTGTGTACCTTAGGTGTCTGATTCCCTCCTTTCCGGGGTCCTCAGGTGACCGGGGTGATAGCACTTTGGCTATCAGGTAGGATATGTAATTCTTAAGTTCATCCCAAGCCTTTTTACATTCTTCCTTCCTAGGGTGTTCTTCGGTGCTATGACTATTATCACTTTTGGCTACCTTGGTGAACACCTTGTTGAAGGGATGGCATCGATTCCTATCTCTGGAAATGAATATGCTAAGTGCTGTTATTATTCCAGTAAGCTTGCGGATGTCGTTGGTGGCTGTGGGAGTTTGAAATCCCGGCAAGGTCTTTACTTTTTCTAGATTGGCATCTATGCCTCTCTCAAACACCATAAAGCCAAGTAATTTGTCAACTATTACCCCAAATGTGCACCTTTTTGGGTTAAGACGGATTCCAAATGTTGAAAGTTGTTAGAGGTTTCTTGTAAGCCTTTCCATATGATCATTGGGTGCTTTGCTTTTAACTATCATATTGTTGACATATACTTCCATATTTCTCCCAATTTGGTAGTTAAACACATTGTTCACTAGCATCTGATATGTGGCTCCTGCGTTCTTAAGGCCAAGTGGGATTTTAACATAACAATACGCCCCAACATCAATAATGAATGTAGGTTTTTCCTTGTCTTCAAGATTCATCCAAATTTGGTTGTACCCACTAAGCGCGTCAAAGAAACTCAACAGCCCATATTCGGCAATGGAATCTACTAGTTGGTCTATTGAAGGCAGAGGATACAAGTTGTTGGGAAAAGCAACATTGATGTTTCAGAAGTCAATGCACATTCAGAGTTTATCACTCCCTTCCTTGGCAGCAACGATGATGTTGCTGAGCCAGTCAGGGTATTCACCTTCTTTTATTATGTCAGCTTCCATTAGTCATTGAATTTCTTTTTTGATGAAATTGTTCTCATGTGCCAAGATGCTACACTTTTTCTACGGAACAACCCTTGCCTCGGGATGTACTTTAAGACTACACTGGATTATGTCCAGATTTATTTTGGGCATATCCTTTGGGGAGTAAGCAAATAGATCTTTGTTCATTGATAGAAGGGATATAAGTCATTCTTTTTCTCCTTCGGCCAGTTTTTTCCCAATTCGGATACTTTAGCTAAGAACTAACTCTATATCCTAAATTTATACTTTCTCAATATCACCATTTTCCTTTTCTATATCATCTTCGGCTACTGTGCTCTCCTTCCTTAAACTCTGTAGGTGGACTTTACCGAGATTCTGTCTTGTCTTAACAAACACCTTACTAACCTTAGCTTGATCGATGTATATTTTGGCATCTCCTTCTTTTGCCTTGACATGGTAGTCAGGAACTTTATGTCAATGTGAAGGTGAAGGTTGCCCTGCATCTATCCATCAATAAAGGCGTTGTAAGGTGATGGGACATCTATGACTATTAACCTTGTCATAGTGGAAGCAAAGAGCTCCTTTCCTGTCCTCACCAAAGTACTTTTCAACATAAGTGGGAGGTCAATCCATCCCAACACAAGGAGCTCAGCTGGTCCAACCCCGAACATAGGTGAGGTCATCAATTTGAGCTTAGTCTTGGTAATACCCAAGCTTGGTAGCGTATGGGGAAAAAGGACATCGGTGTTTAAACCATCATCTAAAAGTACTGTCATAACATCCCAGTTTCTGATCCTAGCCATGATTAGCAAAGGATGGTCATGCGGAAACATCTCCACAAACCCATCCATTAACTGAGCTTGTCTTCAGGGTTCTCAAACTCCGTCATTGCTACCTCCTACACCCTTTTTTTTCTCTCAGCTGAGGGTATTCCTATTTTAATTGTCTGAATTGCTCCCATCGAAGGTGGTCGCTATTTTTAGGGGCTTCTGTTTGTTTGACATCTATCCAAATCATACTCCTCATCCTCTCCCTTCTGCTCATCCTCTCTTTTACCCCTTTGTTTGGGCAAGGGTATTGTTAGATACTTCTGAAGTTGGCCTTGTTTGATGAGGGGCTAAATGTATTTCCTTAGTTGAAAATCTTCTTCTGTGTCATGGCCATGGTCTCACTGAAATTGGTAGGTTTTTTTCATGTTTTTCTTATTTTCTGAAGTCATGGGCTTCAGCCATTATATTGATGTTCCCTGTCTTTCTAAGGCCATCAAAATATTTGGCCTCATGGTGTTCAAAGCGGTGAACGTCATTGGCCTCTTGCTTCTGGATTTTCGAGGTTGGTCACTATGGAACCAAGGTTGGTGACCCTGACCTTCTGAGCATTGATGGTCTATCTTCTACCCTCCCATCCTAAGCTCATTTGTTACCCACTCCTGGGTAATCCAGCTATGGTGCCAACACTGTGCATTTAAACTCCCAGGATTGGTAATGTTCTATAGGCCATCAGAACACTACCCTTAGTATGCATACCCAAGTGGCCCTCTTAGGCACTCTATAAATACATGCATATTAATCTAACCATCACACATATATTGACATTTCATGCACACCATGGCGGCAAGGAAGGAAAATGCTAGCACAAGTCTTAATCTTGGCTACCACACAATAGGCAATCTTGTTAAATTCTAATGACAAGCCATTACACCTATAACTTCCATTAACAAGTTGTATCATTCTAGCCATGTAACCCCCTATTTTATTTGCCCCATTATCAATTAGAGGCTTGGAGCAAACCATGGATTTTTTTTTACATCAATAGCCCACCTATGGACCAAGTTATGGATTTTTTAAGCTGGTTACAAAATTCTGACCAAATGAATAGTAACTTAGACAAATTTGCAACATCATATCTTGGATATAGGGCTCTAAATTCCAAAATTATAAAGCCCAGTTAAACCTCTAGATGTCCTCTAGGTGTGTTAAAAATTTGAAACCAATATTCATTTCACACAGGGATTTACAGAACTTTAAGTGCAAAGTTGAAATTCTGATCACTTTTTGACCAGTTTGCACATACAAAATTTCATAAGTATGCAAACACTTCATTCACAAGGGGAAAGCCCTCCAAGGCTATCTTGTACATGTCCAATATGTATAGTAATTACATGCTTTTGCATCTAACAACTTTACGTGGCTAAAAAAAAATTTTCAAGTAAGCAGCCCATCATTCACACTAAGGCAGTTTTGCATTACATCACATACATAGCCAAAATAATGCTCAAATGTTCACATACTTGTCTCATTTTACATACACTACATGTACAAGAATAAATTCACTACATAATGGTCTTAACTTAGCTAAATACACACCCTAGGTTACAGGAGTGCCTGAGACACAATGGACTCTAGAAACAGGATGCTGGACAGCTACTGCATAACACAATAAGCACCATCACTAAAATATGAAATGTGCTCATAAAATCACGAAAAATTTATAAATCACAAATACATATATGGAAGTTTAAGTACCTAAAAATTGAGGGTAAAACTCAAACTACAAAGTTTAGTTTGAAGGTGATCCATTAGCTGAACTTGAAATGACAGAATTGAGGGGAGTAAGTTTCATTGAGAAACTCAGTAAGGGTACCACTTGGATTCAATAGGCAATGTAGACATCATCAAAACCTGGATCCAAAGACACTAAAACACAAAACCACAATGCGTATATACAAGACATAGCAACCAAATGCAGTACCCATTCACAACAAACAAACACATGAAATGCGGTAGCAACATAAACCATAGCTTAGTCCATAAAACATATAATAAACATAAATAAATCACTATGACAGCCCTCCTCAAGCTAATTCTTGGTCTTAGGAGGATTTTAACACTTGTTGGTACTAACTTTGGGCTCTAGAAACCCTTATTTCACTGCCATCTTTGTGCACTTCACACTAGGTCACAAAACCTTTAATAAGTGCACTCCCCTCACTAAGCTTGGTTCATCAAGCTCATGGCTTTCTTCCAAGCTTACCCCTAGGTCCATGGTTGCTTGAAAATACAGAAAACAACCCATGAGAGCAAGAAATATGATAGTAGGTAGGCCGAAAATCAAGCTTGCTCCTTAAAGTAGTCAAGCAATAACTCTAGTTTGCTTCCAATTGCTTCCATTTGCTTTCAATTTCAATCTTGGAGGTATGGTGGCTATGGAGGAGCTATGGAAGAAGTTTGGTGGAGGATGGTGGCTATATGGGTCAAATATGGGAGAAGAAAATTCAAGTTAGGCTTCTTAAATTAGCTTTAGGGCACTAAACTCCATTATTAGCCTTAATCACGCCTTATGTCATTTTTTTTGCCAATAAGCATGGTTTCTTTATCTTAAACTCATTGGTACATATCTGCCCAACATTTTTTAGCCATTTACCAAGCCTTGGTTGACACCCCCATGGTGGGACAACCCCATAATTCCACCATTTCACTTAACTCAAAAGCTTCAACACCTTAAGGTTTACACTAGAACATTTAGGTCCTTAATGCCTTTAGTGTTTCCTTTGTCCAAACTTGTCTTCCATGAGCAATTTGGTCCTCTAATGGCACTTTTATTCCATTCATATCCTTCCCATAACTCTCCAAATCTACATTGAGTCATGATATCTTATTGAGGCATTAATCCAACAATTATGTTTGTTGTTTTGTTCCTGTGTAAATTAACAAACATAATCATAACCCTAAAATAATGATATTCTTAAATGTCCCTAGTCTAGTATTATTGTGGAGCGGGTTGCAATAATACATAATGACTATCATATGTGGAGACTAATATGAGATATGTAGTCTACATATGGGTACAAGTTGGAAAACTTGTGTACTGGACCGACCAACCATGAGAACACTACATGGATCGTTATATGAATGTCATAAGTGACTCTCATAGTGATCATGGTGCATGTAGTCCTTCGACCTAAGATCATCAAGGTTCCCTACATGTGAGTCACATACTTTGACACTTTCCTTTGTTGCTCATAACTGAGTGAACTTGAATGAGGTCATTGGGTATGTCACATATCATGTGGAGGGATTTGTATGATCAAGATGGGATTTGTCCCTCCTATGTAACGGGAGTGATATCTTTGGGCCCCTTGATAGAGTGAGACTTAGAAAATGCATGGCCATCCTCGGATGAGTTGATATACGATATCAATGTCATCACCTTAAGTTAGTCTACTCGGTAATCAAGAAACCAAAGATTGGGCTATACGAGAGTGACACATTCCATGTCTTGTGCTTAGTCTTGATATCTTGGACAAAGGGACAATGGCATATATCAATGATGATCATAAAGGTTTAGTCGAATCATCGACAATCTTGTCACTTGGGTAGCAATGATGTGTTGCTAGACACCGCTCATTGCTTATGATCATAAATGTGATTTATGATCATTGCCAACATGGCAAGAGCCTATTGGGTCGCACACATAGAGCTATTTGGATCATTAGAGTGCATGGGCTAATTATTTGGGTTATGGTTTCACTTTAATTTTGTATTAATAATGGGCCAAAGAGTTGAGCCATTATTAAGCCCGAAATTAAATCCTAATTGGATTAGGGCTTTGAAACCCATTAGGCCTGGAAGTTGAGTTTCACTATAAATACAACTTTTAAGTGAGAAATTCGCAGGTCTCCTTGCCCTAGCCTCCAAAAAGGACAGCCACACTCTTCTCTTGCAATTCCTTGGAGGACGCAAGCTAGCACTGCGAGCGCAAGAGAAACGCATCTGTCGGGACGTGGTGGAAGCGTGGTGATCCCGAGAGGCTCGTGTGGATACCATAGAGAGCCTGAACACGTCAACTGTTCAGGTTTTGTGATTCGACTCTACAGTTGAGTGAGAGATCTCAACCGAAAATTAGGTATGAAAATTTTTGAACACCCGGTTTACCCCGTTTCACTTGGATCCTGGAGGGTTTCGGTTAAATTCCGCTGCGCTGTTTGGCTCCCGAAACCCAACAGTGGTATCAGAGCTACTGGTGAAACCCTAAATCGGGATTGAGTGTTGAATCGCATGATGCTATGTGTTCGGTTGCTTTTCGGCCATGATTAATTAGATTGATTCATGATGCATGAAACCGGAACTCATAATGAACATATGAGATATATGAAGAAACGACACAAATTGGTTAATGAGATTAACCCGAAATTGAATGGTATGAGATACCTATATGGATTAGGATTCTTGCAATAGTTGCAAAAACCCTAGCTTGGTTCGGATTCAGCCTGTTCGGGCACCGAAAGTAAGGTATTTTTGGTGGCTCGAATAGAGGAGTCTCGGGTGCCTACTTGCTCAAAATACAAGATTTCGGGCTAAGCAATTGTAAGAAAATTTTTTGCGCAGGGGGGCGCTGCCCCCCACGCCCCCCGCAAGGGCGGCTCCCCTTGACCTCGTCCGCTGACCGATCAGCGGAACCACCGCCTGTGACCGCGGCCCGAATAGAGGTAGTCCGGGTGCCTACTGATTGGTCAGTGGAACCACCGCCTGCTAACCGGCCAGCAAAACCACCGTATGCAAAGCACCACATAAATAAAAACTGGTTAATCAACGCGCGAAAATTGGCATGCATCTTTGTTGAATGAGATTTGACATGATATGCTGATTGGTGTTTGAAGCATGGTGCATGGTTATAGCCCTTGATTGGTTGTACTTGTAAATACGGCCTGCGAGTCGTGCCTTTTCTTATCACTCTCATTGTACATTCTCTTCTCACCTTACTCCCCTCGAATGTAACTCGAGGTTTCTATTATTGATGTAATGGTGCATTATGGGATCATCCAAGGTTGTATGTCTAAGGATCATCCAAGGAGGCATGTCCAAGGAGATGACAACAAAAGGGCAGCCAAGAAAGGAAGAGAAGGAGCTTGTGAAGACTCTTTTCTTTTCTTAGGCTTTTATGATATTCTCATTGGCTTGAGAATATCGCATAGTTTGGGCTATAACCATGTCACGTTTACTTTCTTGTACGCATGAGATGCATGTTTTATATTTGTATGTGATGCATGTATAAGACAACCGGAGATAACAAATTGGTGAGATCAAACAAAAAAAAATCCCTCAAACAAATATTAAGTCATTAAATGTGATGCCTTCCAAATGTTGGCACTCGTCAAGACTTTGATCAACATTAGGTGGGTTTGCCAAAGCAAAGCACCTATGTTCATCTTGGTAAGGCGCGATGGGATAATAGTGATATCCAAATTGCTAACTTTGGGTCTGACTTAACTAAGTCATCCTAATAGGATTAGGGACTTAGAGGCATAGAGTTGGGCTTAAGCTCATGAGATGAGCTTGGACAAGTGTTGTTCACCCAACTATCCAAGAGTTGCATAAGATGCAATTGGCAAGGAGTTGCCTACCTAAATAGCTGTAACTTGAGAGAAAAGCCAAAGCTGACTCAGGTTGTGGTCAAATATGGATCTTGGCCCACTAGAATACCTTAGCGCCGAGGTGTTCCGAAATAATATCGAGGGTTATTATTTTGAGGAAAATAGTGGGAGTATCGTTTAATAAAAGTCCTTATTAAATGAATTAAAATACATGACTCTTACACTGCATATTTACTGTTGTAGATAACCATGGCACAAAACACATCGACACTTTCATTGCGATCGATCCTTGAGAAGGAAAAACTGAATGGGACCAACTTTCTCAAATGGTACCGAAACTTGAGGATAGTCCTCAAGCAAGAGAGAAAGGCTTATGTCCTAGAGCAGCCCATTCCGAATGAGCCTGCTGCCACTGCTCCAAGAGCTGAAAGGGATGCTCACAAGAGGCATTCTGATGATGCTTTGGATGTTGCATGCCTCATGCTTATTACCATGGAATCTGAGCTTCAGAAGCAACATGAGAACATGGGGGCGTTCGATATGATCGAACATCTCAAAATGCTTTTCCAAGAGCAAGCTAGGCATGAGAGGTTTGAGACCTCTAAGGCATTGTTTCAGTGCAAGATGTCTGAGGGAAGTCCCGTGGGTCCTCATGTGCTCAAGATGATTGGGTACATTGAGAATCTTGAGAATTTGGGATTTGCTCTTCAGAAAGAGTTGGCTATTGATGTAGTCTTGCAATCGTTGCCTGAAAGCTACAGTCAGTTCATCATGAACTATAACATGAACGACCTTGACAAGTCCCTCCCTGAATTGCTCAACATGTTGAGAACTGCTGAGCAAAACCTTAAGAAGGCTAAGCCCATTTTGATGGTTCAAAAGGGCAAGGGAAAAGGAAAAGCCAACAAGAAGAAGGATAAAGCTAATGGAAAGTCCAATGCTAATTCTTCTTCAGCTGCACTGAAACCAAAGGGTGGTGTGGCAAAGGAAGGGGAGTGCTTCCATTGTAAGCAACCTGGACACTGGAAGCGCAACTGCAAGCTCTATCTTGAAGAACTTGCTAAGGAAAAGGGAAGTAAGACTTCCACTTCAGGTATTTTTGTTATAGAGGCTAACTTTTCTACTTCCTCATCTTGGGTATTGGATACTGGATGTGGATCTCACATTTGTGCAAATGTGCAGGATCTAAGTAAGTAGAAGTAGAAGATTGGCCCGAGGTGAAGTGGACCTACGTGTTGGAAATGGAGCAAGGGTTGCTGCCTTAGCCGTAGGGACTTATGTTCTCACTTTACCTAGTGGATTAGTTTTAGAATTAGACAACTGCTACTTTGTGCCTACTATTAGTAGAAATTTGATTTCTGTTTCTTGTTTGGACAAGAAAGGTTTTTCATTTATAATAAAGGACAAATGTTGTTCTATTTATTTGAATGAAATCTTTTATGGTAGTGCTCAACTTAGCAATGGGTTGTATGTTCTAGACCTCGAAGATCCAATCTATAATGTGAATACCAAGAAGGTCAGATTAAATGATTCGAACCCGACCTATCTCTGGCACTGTCGCTTGGGCCATATAAATGAGACCCGCATATCCAAGCTCCATAAGGATGGACTCTTGGACTCATTTGATTTTGAATCATATGAGACATGTGAGTCATGTTTGTTGGGCAAGATGACCAAAGCCCCATTCACAGGGCAAAGTGAAAGGGCTAATGACTTACTAGGACTCATACATAGTGATGTATGTGGCCCTATGTCTACACAAGCTAGAGGAGGTTTCCAATACTTCATTACTTTCACTGATGACTTTAGCAGATATGGCTATGTGTATCTTATGAGACACAAGTTAGAATCCTTTGAAAAGTTCAAAGAATTCAAGAATGAAGTAGAGAATCAACTCGGGAAGAGTATCAAAGTGCTTCGATCAGATCGAGGTGGAGAGTACTTGGATCGAGAATTCCTTGACTATCTGAAGGAGTGTGGTATAGTATCACAACTCACTCCACCAGGTACACCTCAATGGAATGGTGTATCTGAAAGGAGAAATCAAACTCTGTTAGACATGGTTCGCTCTATGATGAGTCAAGCTGACCTTCCAAACTCCTTTTGGGGACATGCTCTAGAGACAGCCGCTTTTACACTAAACCGAGTTCCATCTAAATCGGTTCAAAAGACACCATATGAGATATGGAGTGGGAGGCGTCCCAATTTGTCTTTTATGAAGATTTGGGGCTGTGATGCTTATGTGAAACGTCAATCCTCTGACAAACTAGGGCCCAAATCTCAAAAATGCCTTTTTGTTGGGTATCCCAAAGAAACAAAGGGTTACTATTTCTACAATCCTTCTGAGCAAAAAGTGTTTGTTGCTCGAACTGGTGTCTTTTTAGAGAAAGAGTTTATCTCTAAAGGAACTAGTGGGAGGAAAGTAGAACTTGAAGAAATTCAAGAACAACAAGGAGACATCGAACCTGAAATGGAACCTGAACAGACACCACAAGATGTTGTGGTTCAAGAGTCTGTTCCTGTAGCACAGAGCCCACGTAGGTCTGGTAGGATTCGGCGTGAGCCTGAGAGATATGGATTTCTCATGACTCACACTGGTGATGTGATGCTCATGGATCAGGATGAGCCCACAACCTACCAACAAGCTATGTCGGGGCCTGACTCTGAGAAGTGGCTAGTGGCCATGAAATCTGAGATGGAATCCATGTATGAAAACCAAGTATGGACTTTGGTTGACCCACCTGAAGGGGTAAAACCCATAGGGTGCAAATGGGTTTTCAAGAAGAAAACTGACATGGATGGTAATGTGATTACCTTTAAGGGATGATTGGTTGCAAAAGGTTTCAAGCAAATTCATGGTATTGACTATGATGAAACTTTTTCACCAGTTGCTATGCTTAAATCCATCCAAATTTTGTTTGCTATTGCTGCACACTATGATTATGAGATATGGCAAATGGATGTCAAAACTGCATTCCTAAATGGAAAGCTACTTGAGGATGTGTACATGACACAACCTGAGGGTTTTGTCACTCCTGAGAATGCCAATAAAGTGTGCAAGTTGCAAAGGTCCATTTATGGACTGAAGCAAGCTTCTCGAAGTTGGAATCTTCATTTTGATGATGCAATCAAAGAGTTTGGTTTTATCAAAAATGAAGATGAACCTTGTGTCTACAAGAAGGTTAGTGGGAGCGCTATTGTCTTCTTGGTGTTGTATGTAGATGACATACTACTCATCGGGAATGACATTCCTGAGCTACAGTCTGTGAAGACTTGGCTAGGGAAATGTTTCTCTATGAAGGACTTGGGTGAAGCAGCCTATGTGTTAGGCATCAGGATCTATAGAGATAGATCTAGAAAGCTTCTTGGCCTAAGTCAAAGTACATATATTGACAAGGTGCTAAAGAGGTTTAGCATGCAAGATTCCAAGAAAGGATTCTTGCCCATGTCACATGGTATCACTCTTTCTAGATCTCAGTGTCCGAGTACACCCGAGGAGAGAGAGCGCATGAGTAAGATTCCATATGCCTCAGCAATTGGATCTATCATGTATGCCATGATATGTACTCATCCCGATGTCTCATATGCTTTGAGCATGACGAGTAGGTACCAATCAAACCCCGGTGAGAGTCACTGGACAGCTGTTAAGAACATCCTTAAGTACTTACGAAGGACTAAGGATGCATTCTTGGTCTTTGGAGGTGAAGATGAGCTCGTTGTAAGGGGTTACACCGATGCAAGCTTCCAATCCGATAAGGATGATTTTAGATCACAATCTGGTTATGTGTTTTGTATTGGTGGTGGTGCTGTGAGCTGGAAGAGTTCAAAGCAAGAGACAGTAGCTGACTCTACAACAGAATCTGAGTACATTGCCGCCTCTGATGCTACGAAGGAGGCAGTTTGGATCAAGAAGTTCATCACTGAACTTGGAGTGGTTCCAAGCATTACCGACCCGATAGAGCTCTATTGTGACAACAATGGAGCAATCGCACAGGCTAAGGAACCTCGATCTCACCAGCGATCCAAACACATACTCCGACGCTATCATCTCATCAGGGAGATCATCGAGAGGGGTGATGTAAGGATATGCAGGACTTCGACAGACAGCAACATTGCTGATCCACTGACAAAGCCCCTTACGCAGCAGAAGCATGATAGCCATTCTAGGTCCATCGGTATTAGATACATGGATGATTGGCTTTTAGTGCAAGTGGGAGATTGTTAGTGTTGTGCCCAAAAGCCAATCATGAGATGATTGTATTTTTGCACATTGAGTCATGATATTTTATTAAGGCATTAATCCAGCAATTATGTTTGTTGTTTTGTTTCTGCGTAACTTAACAAACATAATTGTAACCCTAGAATAATGATATTCTTAAACGTCCCTGGTCTAGTATTATTGTGGAGCGGGTTGCAATAATACATAACGACTAGCATATGTGGAGACTAATATGAGATATGTAGTCTACATATGGGTACAAGTTGGAGAACTTGTGTACTGGACCGACCCACCATGAGAACACTACATGGATCGTTATATAAGTGTCATAAGTGATTCTCATAGTGATCATGGTATATGTAGTGCTTCGACCTAAGATCATCAAGGTTCCCTACATGTGAGTCACATACTTTGACACTTTCCTTTGTTACTCGTAACTGAGTGAACTTGAAGGAGGTCATTGGTGTTAGTGTTGTGCCCAAAAGCCAATCATGAGATGATTGTATTTTTGCACATTGAGTCATGATATTTTATTAAGGCATTAATCCAACAATTATGTTTGTTTTTTTGTTTCTGTGTAACTTAACAAACATAATCGTAACCCTAAAATAATGATATTCGTAAATGTCCCTAGTCCAGTATTATTGTGGAGCGGGTTGCAATAATACATAATGACTAGCATATGTGGAGACTAATATGAGATATGTAGTCTACATATGGGTACATGTTGGAGAACTTGTGTACTGGACCGACCCACCATGAGAACACTACATGGATCGTTATATGAGTGTCATAAGTGATTCTCATAGTGATCATGGTATATGTAGTGCTTCGACCTAAGATCATCAAGGTTCCCTACATGTGAGTCACATACTTTGACACTTTCCTTTGTTGCTCGTAACTGATTGAACTTGAAGGAGGTCATTGGTGTTAGTGTTGTGCCCAAAAGCCAATCATGAGATTATTGTATTTTTGCACATTGAGTCATGATATATTATTAAGGCATTAATCCAACAATTATGTTTGTTGTTTTGTTTCTGCGGAACTTAACAAACATAATCGTAACCCTAGAATAATGATATTCTTAAACGTCCCTGGTCTAGTATTATTGTGGATCGGGTTGCAATAATACATAATGACTAGCATATGTGGAGACTAATATGAGATATGTAGTCTACATATGGGTACAAGTTGGAGAACTTGTGTACTGGACCGACCCACCATGACAACACTACATGGATCGTTATATAAGTGTCATAAGTGATTCTCATAGTGATCATGGTATATGTAGTGCTTTGACCTAAGATCATCAAGGTTCCCTACATGTGAGTCACATACTTTGACTTTTTCCTTTGTTACTCATAACTGAGTGAACTTGAAGGAGGTCATTGGTGTTAGTGTTGTGCCCAAAAGCCAATCATGAGATTATTGTATTTTTGCACATTGAGTCATGATATTTTATTAAGGCATTAATCCAACAATTATGTTTGTTGTTTTGTTTCTATGTAACTTAACAAACATAATCGGAACCCTAGAATAATGATATTCTTAAACGTCCCTGGTCTAGTATTATTGTGGAGCTGGTTGCAATAATACATAATGACTAGCATATGTGGAGACTAATATGAGATATGTAGTCTACATATGGGTACAAGTTGGAGAACTTGTGTACTGGACCAACCCACCATGAGAACTCTACATGGATCGTTATATGAATGTCATAAGTGATTCTCATAGTGATCATGGTATATGTAGTCGTTCACCCTAAGATCATCAAGGTTCCCTACATGTGAGTCACATACTTTGATACTTTCCTTTGTTACTCGTAACTGAGTGAACTTGAAGTAGGTCGTTTGGGTGTCTCACATATCATGCGGAGGGATTTGTATGATCAAGATGGGATTTGTCCCTCCTATGTAACGGGAGTGATATCTTCGGGCCGCTTGATAGAGTGAGACTTAGAAAATGCATGGCCATGCTTGGATGAGTTGATATACGATATCAATGTCATCACCTTAAGTTAGTCTACTCGGTAATCAAGAAACCAAAGATTGGGCTATACGAGAGTGACACATTCCATGTCTTGTGCTTAGTCTTGATATCTTGGACAAAGGGACAATGGCATATATCAATGATGATCATAAAGGTTTAGTCGAATCATCGATAATCTTGTCACTTGGGTAGCAATGATGTGTTGCTAGACACCGGTCATTGCTTATGATCATAAATGTGATTTATGATCATTGCCAACATGGCAAGAGCCTATTGGGTCGCACACATAGAGCTATTTGGATCATTAGAGTGCATGGGCTAATTATTTGGGTTATGGTTTCACTTTAATTTTGTATTAATAATGGGCCAAAGAGTTGAGCCATTATTAAGCCCGAAATTAAATCCTAATTGGATTAGGGCTTTGGAACCCATTAGGCCTGGAAGTTGAGTCTCACTATAAATACAACTTTTAAGTGAGAAATTCGCTAGTCTCCTTGCCCTAGCATCCCAAAAGGACAACCACACTCTTCTCTCGCAATTCCTTGGAGGACGCAAGCTAGCACTGCGAGTGCAAGAGAAACGCATCTGCCGAGATGTCGTGGAAACATGGTGATCCCGAGAGGTCGTGTTGTTACCATAGAGAGCTTGAACACGTCAACTGTTCAGGTTTTGTGATTCGACTCTACAGTTGAGTGAGAGATCTTAATCAAAAATTAGGTATGAAAATTTTTGAACGCCCAGTTTACCCCGTTTCGCTTGGATCCTGGAGGGTTTCGGTTAAATTCCGCTACACTGTTTGGCTCCCGAAACCCATCAATTGGGTTTGTCACATATCATGCGGAGGGATTTGTATGATCAAGATGGGATTTGTCCCTCCTATATAACGGGAGTGATATCTTCGGGCCCCTTGATAGAGTGAGACTTAGAAAATGCATGGCCATGCTCGGATGAGTTGATATACGATATCAATGTCATCACCTTAAGTTAGTCTACTCGGTAGTCAAAAAACCAAAGATTGGGCTATACGAGAGTGACACATTCCATGTCTCGTGCTTAGTCTTGATATCTTGGACAAAGGGACAATGGCATATATCAATGATGATCATAAAGGTTTAGTCGAATCATCGACAATCTTGTCACTTGGGTAGCAATGATGTGTTGCTAGACACCGCTCATTGCTTATGATCATAAATGTGATTTATGATCATTGCCAACATGGCAAGAACCTATTGGGTTGCACACATAGAGCTATTTGAATCATTAGAGTGCATGGGCTAATTATTTGGGTTATGGTTGCACTTTAATTTCGTATTAATAACGGGCCAAAAAGTTGAGTCATTATTAAGCCCAAAATTAAATCCTAATTGGTTTAGGGCTTTGAAAACCATTAGGTCTGGAAGTTGAGTCTCACTTAAATACAACTATTAAGTGTGAAATTCGCAGGTCTTCTTGCCCTAGCCTCCCAAAAGGACAGCCATACTCTTCTCTTGCAATTCCTTGGAAGACGCAAGCTGGCACTGCGAGTGCAAAAGAAACGCATCTGCCGGGACACGGTGGAAGCGTGGTGATCCCGAGAGGGTCGTGTGGATACCATAGAGAGCCTGAACACGTCAACTGTTTAAGTTTAGTGATTCAACTTTACAGTTGAGTGAGAGATCTCAATCAAAAATTAGGTATGAAAATTTTTGAACACCCGGTTTACCCCGTTTCACTTAGATCCTAGAGGGTTTTGTTTAAATTTTGCTGCGCTGTTTGGCTCCCGAAACCCATCAAATTCAATCACTATGATGAGAATTACACAATATAATGGTTTTTTAGCCTTTATGCCACACCTGTAATTATCCCATTTTTGTAAGGTGGAAACATCCTCAGCAGTCATGTGCTACTCAGCTCTCCTATAGAACTCCCTTAATGTTTTTGGGGGGTCCTTGGAATACTTGTAGAAGAGCTAAGAGTCTTTTCTAAGGCCTCGAGTCATTGTCAATGTCTGGATCTCGAGACAGAAGTTAGGGATGCTGAAGTCCTGTTGGTTGAACCTTTTCATATAGTCTTGAATGGTCTCCTCATTCTTCTGGGATATGTCAAACATTTGAATGGGCCTCTTTGCGATTGTCCTGCTCCCTATGAATAGATATGTAAAGGTGGAGGACAACTCTTAGAAACCCATAATGGTTCTGGGTGCCAGGAGTTGTACCGCATGGTTGCAAGCTTGGAAAGGGTCACTTTGAAGCATGTACAAAGGGTTCCATCATCAGCACCATGGAGCACCATACTCATTTTATACTTGTTTAGATAAGCTTGAGGATCGCTTCACGTATCATAGGTCTCCAAGTAGGGTACCCAAAAGTGATCGGGCATTAGTACTTCCACTACCTTCCGGATGAACAGGGACTCATCTCCGGTGAAGGTCTCACATAACCTTGACCAGATGGGTTTTCGGAAGACTTGCCTCTCCACCTTGTTGAACCTTTCCAAGATTTTCTCCATTAGAACAATGGTACTATCTTCTCCCCATTGCCAGGGAACCTAGGGTAAGGGAGAATGACATCTCCTTCACAGCGAGTAACTTAAACGGTAAAGAGGCCTGGTCTTCTCCTGGGGATAAGGTCTTTGATGCCATGAGGACCTTGGTTCTTTTGATCTAAATCGTGCCATGTACCATCCATGAGACGGCGGGTTATTCGTTGAATAGTTCTCATGGAGGCTCCCATAAGGCGAGCTTTGGCAAGATGACTGGCGCCCCTTATCCAAATGAACCTCTGGGGAAGGGGTCCTTGCAAGCGAACATGTATGTGACCTTCTTTGGTTGAGCTGCTACATCATTTTGGCCACTATGGAGCATTGGAAATCACATAGAAAGCCCATAATGACTATCAGATGATGGTCATCCTTCAGCAAGGAAGGCTCTAGGGGTGCTTGATTGTTTGCCGCTGGGAGCTCAGGCATTGACTGGGAGATCAGAATACCCTTGTCCTTGGAGCACCGAGTCTTTATGATGGTAACTTAAGAATGATTTCCCATAGACGGTGCCAAATGACACTCGAGGACATCTTCTATGTAGAACATATTAGACCTCCGATAGGGCTTCACCTGAATGATATCTACAACACTTGAAGATTATGGGTTAGGAGCTCCCTGAAGTGTTTTCCAATGAAGGGATCTCTAACGCCTTAGTCAATATATGAATGAGAGGTTGCTAAGAGTGGAGAGAGAAGAAAGGGTGTTTCTTTTCTGTATTACTTGGGAAGCTCCAAAGTATTTATAGGATGCATAGAGAAGAATGCCATTATACCCAAGCTGAGCAGGTTAGGGCACATAGTTAACCAGATTTTCTAGACCTTCAATCTATACCTCAGCGAGAGGTGAGTTCAACTGTCCATAGGCAATTATGCTCAGAGGGTAAGGGCATGTGCAACGTTCCTGTTAGTGGTCCTTCAAAACAGTGTGTTTGTCATCTTACCTTAAAACCCCTCGAGGCTTGTGAACCTCTTCAAAATTTATGTCTAGAGTGAGTTTAGGGTTAGAACTCACTAGGAGGGGACTGGGATGAGGAAAGGTCCTAAGGGACTAGAGTATATGTGCATATATTAGGCCTTAAACCATAATGAGCTCATGGTAGAATTGTGCATTTATTGTCCAGTGTCCTCTATTGTTTTCTTTGTAGGTACCCTGAAGACCCCTTACTGGGAATCTATGATTCTCACCCCTTAGTTTGCATGTGCAGGTTTAAGTGGTTTAGCCAATAACCTGAGATGGTTGTTGCCCTAGTTAAGCAGGTACAAATTATACTTCCTAGTTTGTATTTTCCTGTTGATTTATTGGTTATGCTATGTATTAATTATGTTGGATTAACCTTGAGTAGTGGTTGATCTAGAAGCACAAGGGAAGATTGAGGCTACAGGCACTTGAGAGGTAGAGCTCAGGTGGTTAGCCTAGTAGGGTCGTCTCAGTTGGTTATGCTTAAGTACTTAATTATACTAGATGCCTTTAGTAGCATTGGTTAGTTTTATGTTTTGCTTTGTGATTCATGTACATAATTGAATAATGTACATAGGGATAATGCTTGTAAGAAATGTGTTTATGGCTTTGGCTAGTTTAATGTTTTTTTAAGTGTGGATCCACCAATGTTTTGAATGTTTTATTTTATGTTTAAATTTGATGCGAAAGTGAATCATGCATTATTTAATGCTAGTATCTAGGTTAGTAAGTTTAGGTCACGTGCATTACTTTTTATCGCAAGCATAAAAACCAACAATTACAAACCAAAACTTGGGACTTCCCTAAATTCCTAGTATTCCTAGGTAGCACGGGCAGCCGTAGGTGGCCTAGGGCTGCGTCATTTCATATCAGAGCGTTGGTTGTCTAGAGGCATAGGTAGCTGAGATAGTAGTGGAGCCTTGTGCTTGAACATAGTTAGTGCTAGCCAATAAATTCCGTATTGCAGTGTTGTGCTTGACAGGTAGACATGGTGAACTTTTGGGCAATTGTGATGGCAGGAATTGTAAGTGGCAAGAAGTGGCTAGTGTGAGGTAAGGCTTTAACCTTTTAGTAATAATTTGGTATTTCTATTTAAAATTCTAGCATCTGTTTACTGGCATTGCTTCTACTTTGTTTGTGAGGAAGTGGTTTCTTACGTCCCACTTGCTTGTTATGGAACCATAAGTGAAGGCCTCAATGCCTTAGATTGGATTGGTAAAAAATGGCTCCATAGGTTGAATTTCTTTTTCTTAGATTAACTTTTTTGGCATAGGTTGTAACAACAGCTGGCTAAGTTTTGCGGAAAAGTTCGCTAGAGTAGCCAAACCATGGAGCCATTCAGTTAGATGCCAATAAGGTAAGTAGGTAAGTTTCAATTTTATTTCTAACAGTTGTTTATAGGAAGAAGGTGTGGAAGGAAGCATGGAGTAGGGAACTTATCCAAAGGGTAAAACGGATGGATGGATCTATTCATGCGTTAGTTACATACCCTAGTGTAGAGCTAGCAGGAAGAGAAATGTAGCTAGGAGTTCAGCTTAACTACTTGAGGGTAATGAAAGAACCTTGGCAATAAAATGGTTTCCATGAATCGACGGATAGCCCGAGGACCTGGGTGTTAGTGTTGTGCCCAAAAAGCCAATCATGAGATGATTGTATTTTTTTGCACATTGAGTCATGATATTTTATTAAGGCATTAATCCAGCGATTATGTTTGTTGTTTTTGTTTCTACGTAACTTAACAAACTTAATTGTAACCCTAGAATAATGATATTCTTAAACGTCCCTCGTCTAGTATTATTGTGGAACGGGCTGCAATAATACATAACGACTAGCATATGTGGAGACTAATATGAGATATGTAGTCTACATATGGGTACAAGTTGGAGAACTTGTGTACTGGACCGACCCACCATGAGAACACTACATGCATCGTTATATGAGTGTCATAAGTGATTCTCGTAGTGATCATGGTATATGTAGTCCTTCGACCTAAGATCATCAAGGTTCCCTACATGTGAGTCACATACTTTGATACTTTCCTTTGTTGCTCGTAACTAAGTAAACTTGAAGGAGCTCATTGGGTATGCCACATATCATGCAGAGGGATTTGTATGATCAAGATGGGATTTGTCCCTCCTATGTAACGGGAGTGATAACTTCAGGCCCCTTGATAGAGTAAGACTTAGAAAAATGCATGGCCATGCTCGGACGAGTTGATATACGATATCAATGTCATCTGTTTAAGTTGGTCTACTAGGTAATCAAGAAACCAAAGATTGGGCTATACGAGAGTGACACATTCCATGTCTCGTGCTTAGTCTTGATATCTTGGACAAAGGGACAATGGCATATATCAGGGATGATCGTAAAGGTTTAGTCGAATCATCGACAATCTTGTCACTTGGGTAGCAATGATGTGTTGCTAGACACTGCTCATTGCTTATGATCATAAATGTGATTTATGATCATTGCCAACGTGGTAAGAGCCTATTGGGTCGCACACATAGAGCTATTTGGATCATTAGAGTGCATGGGCTAATAATTTGGGTTTTGGTTTCAGTTTAATTTCGTATTAATAATGGGCCCAATAGTTGAACCATTATTAAGCCCGAAATTAAAGCCTAATTGGATTAGGGCTTTGAAACCCATTAGGCCTGGAAGTTGAGTCTTACTATAAATACAACTTCTAGTGAGAAATTCGCAGGTCTCCTTGCCCTAGCCTCCCAAAAGGACAACCGCACTCTTTTCTTGCAATTCCTTGGAGGATGTAAGCTAGCACTGCGAGGGCAAAAGAAATGCATCTGCTTGGATGTGGTGGAAGCATGGTGATCCCGAGAGGCTCGTATGGATACCATAGAGAGCTTGAACACGTGAACTATTCAAGTTTGTGATTCGACTCTACAGTTGAGTGAGAGATCTCGACCAAAAATTAGGTGTGAAAATTTTTGAACACCCGGTTTACCCCGTTTCACTTGGGATCCTAGAGGGTTTCGGTTAAATGCCGCTGCACTGTTTAGCTCCCGAAACCCAACACTGGGGTCATCATCCTAAGGTTAAGTGGAACCAAGGGCCACCAAAATAGCCAAGGAAACAAGAAAGCTTGGCTAGTACGGCTAGCTAAGCTAGTTAAAATAGCAAAGTCCCAAATGGGATAGAGCAAGCGAGGTTAAGACTTGATGCTCTAGTGCTAGTAAGTTAGTGGAACGGTAAGTTATGTGTCTGAAGTGACCTAGTGATGCCAAAGAAGAAGAAGTTTTGCCTAGACCTTTAAAGTTAAAGTTGAGTAAGGCCCATGATGTAGAGTTCATTATGACCAGTCAAGAGAGGGCTTGGAATAACCATAGTACAAGGTAATCTCACACCTAGTTAAGTATCATACCTAGTAGTAGAGAGTGCCAAGTCTTGTATAAGTACTTGATAGCAGAAGCGCTATCTTCCTTTAAACTCATAAGCTCGAGGAAAGCACTACCCTCGGAGAAGGCAAACATCACCCACAAGGAATGCGAGCACCAACCTCGGAAAGAAGGGTCTAACACCTTGAACATCTGACCTCGGTGATCTATCTTCACCCTTGAAAAGTCAACAGTATCGACCTCAAGAATACTGTGCACCACCATCCCTGATAAGGTAACCTAACCGGCTTAGAATGAGGGAGACTCAACGCCTTCGGCAGGGGAGAACACCCCTGAAGGGGGGGCATCTGTGCCGGAGGAACTCACGAAATACTGAAATGACCTTAGAAAGAAGCCCTCATATTTTGAAGGGGTCTCCTATTTCAAAGGGATCTCGAGAGTATGGCAGAGACAATTAAAGAGCCCCTGACATGCCACCATCATACATAACACGTTGCCACGCTGCTGCCGCCGCACACGTCCTGTCGCGCAGACCTACCCCAGCCTACATCTTTGGCCAGAACGGCCTGTAGCCGGCTAGAGGCCCCCACGTCCAAAGTAATGGATTACATCTGACCAAACACGTGTCATAATCTGGGTGGATCACGTCAAGCAGGCATCTCCATTACACCCCCTATATATATTAAGGAAATGGCCTCAGTAGGGGGGTCTCTGGAGAAAATATACATTTCATATTCTTACTACTTCCTGTTAGGCACCTCCTGAGTGCTTGGCTTAGGCCAAGGAATATCAAGGAAAACCAAGGAAAATGAGAGGAAATAGAAAGGGGAAGTAAGAGAAGCTCTAGAGACTAGTACAGTGACTTATGTGCAAAACTGGAGACTTTAAGGACTTAATTGCACATAGAAAATGTACTATGGGAAAGCTGACAGAAAACCGAGAAAGGGGACTAAATTGTGCGCTAAGTTGAGTGGTACAAGTGAAACCACAAGCTTAAGGATAGCATTGTTGGCCATGCAAAATTCTGTGATGCCTAGTCCAAGACTAGACCATTTTTGGGAGACAACAATGATTGCTAGTCACATTCTTGTCTAGCACTAAGTGTACTAGTCACTAGTTAACTAAACAAACTAACTAGTTTGTGATCTAGTCATGGCCGGTTATGCATGTGTGAATATAACACCTTGGTACTTGTGTTGTTTATTTGCTTGGCATCTTGGGCCAAGAATGGACTAAAGTGTCATTGGAATCAAGGATTTAGTGGCAGTTTTGTGGGCTTGAAAGCTTGGAAGACTACTTTGCACCATGCATTTTATTGGAAGGCCAAAGTTAGCAATTTAGCCAACAAAACTTAAAGACATTCGGCCGAAACTACCAAGGCCATTTTACTTAGTTCATTTTTGGGTTTCCATGCTTGGTTTGGCTGAGAGTTCTTCCTTGAGTGCTCGTCCAAATTTCTCCTCAAAATCAAGCTAATCTTGGAAGCTTTTGAAGAATTCAAGCTTGGGAGACTTGTTTCGGCCTTAGTTCACTTGGAAATCAAGCTTGTTCTTGAAGGTTGAAGGAAGGCCGAGCCAATTGAGCTAGGGTTTTGAGGTAATGTCCATATCTCCTTGAATTCATGGTAGTTCTTCCACGTACAAGGACCCTAAGTGCTCAATTGAAGATGTATTAAGTTAAATGAGCAAGAAATCTTTAGGTATGAAAGTGATGTTGGCCGAATGTGATGAACAAGTGTTCTTGGTGTTCTTCTTGGAATTCATGGAAATTAATCCATGTGTGATGCTTGTTAATGATTATTTCACCGTGTGTTAGGTTGTTGGGGTGAAGGACACCAAGTTTGTGAAAGATAGTGTGTTGGCCGAAAGTGCACTTGAGGTAAATCATGTTCTTCTTGTGTTTACATGGCATTGATGCCATGAGTGATGTTAGTTGATGACTTGATGGTCATATGTTGGTTTAGAATGATGAGGAACATTGATATGTGAAGTTTAGCTTTAAGGCCGAGGGCTTGAAGTGGCATAGATTAGTGCCCATTGCTTGAATACATGGTAATGATGCCATGAAACATTAGTTATTGATGTTTTGATGTGTATGTGTGGAGTTGGTTGATGAAGAACATTGTATGTGAAGGTGGCACTTTGGCCGAGAACTTGACTTGGTGATATCATGATGTACTTCAATGAGTTACATGGTAATTGTGCCATGAGCATTGTCATTTGATGGTCACTTGAGCATGTTTTGGGTTAGTTGGATGAATGACACAAATATGTGAAAATGTGTACTTTGGCCGAGAGCTTAGTTTATGGTAACATAGTGCATTTCACTTGGTTACTTGGCAATGATGCCATGGATGATGTACATTGATGACTAGAACATCATATGGAATGTTAGAATGATGGGCAGCACATGTATGGATATATTGGGCCTTTTGGCCGAGAGCTAAAGTGTGTGCATTCTAGTGTTCTTCATTTGAGTCATGGTAGTTTAATCCATGGATGTGTATAATGATGCCTATGTGTTGTTATGCTAGGCATTGGGGTTGAAGAGCACTTGGACATTTGAAACTTGGTTGAGACCGAGAGCTATTGAGGTAGGGTTCACTGGCACTTGATTTGCTTGGTAATATACACCATGATTCAAGTGTCTAGAGTGGCTAAGTGATGGTTAAAACTTGCCAAATGACCTTAGTTGCTTGATGGGCTTAATGGTTATACTTGGTTGTTTTGTTGATTAGCTAATTAACTATGGTACATGTACTAGAAATGCAAGTAAATGTGGCCTATTTGCTTGGCATTTTGGGAGCTCCAAATGGAATGGTATATTGGTGAGTTTTGTGTGCAAGAAATGCACATGGGTACATGTATGGCTTATATGGCCGAGAGCTACAATGTGGAGTGTGGGTGTGTACTTGTGTGCTTTGGTGTTTCTATGTGCATGCTAACCCCAACTTTATGAATTATTTGACATAGTTACCCATCTTGTATATGTATATGCCTGTTTTTCTTGTCTTGGTGTTTGTTTTGCAGGTTGAGCTATCTAATGGGAGGTTAAGCTTTGAGTGATTACTCAGCTTAACTAAATAGACTCAATATGAGAAGTTTGCAGATGGCAATGTTGGGTCCCAAATTTCAGGTTGCAAGGGAGTCTGAGTCTAGATCATTTATGGGGAGAACAAAGAGGGACGTGGTCAAGTTCTTGTCTATGCCTAGGTGTACGACCCACTCGGGACAACGTAGTTTCCACTAACTTCCAGTCTTGTAGGAGGTTTCATCTTACGGTCATAAGATGGGCTTTCGTCCTCCAAGGACTTCCTTGATCATTGTGTTGCTGAGACCTTGCTTGACACATTGAGCCAAGGAGACTTAAGAATGGCCACTAAGAGGATTGAATTTTAAAGGAGGGGTCAACCGGTAAGCTGGAATTGTATGGCTATATGGCCGGGGGAATGCATTAGGATTTAATTTCGGTGGGTAACTTGGACATTTATTGGGCCCAATTAAAGCCAATGACTTAAAGTGAAACTATAACAAAATGAATTTGCGGCATTTCAGTACTTGGAATGATGCAAAATGTATAAACCGAGAGCATTCTTGAGAGAGCTCCTTCACATCTTGCTCTTGAAATCCCAAAACCTTGAAGCCATTTAATGTTTCAAGCCTTTTGAATCGAGGGTCTTGTCTTGTCTCAATTAGAATCAAGCTTTGTTCATGAAGAAATGGTGAAGGCCGAGCCAATTGAGCTAGGGTTCTTGAGGTAACCTTGGTATTTCCTTGAATCCATGGTATTTTCTTCCATGAACAAGGATATTGCATGCTCATGAATGTTGTTGAGCTTGGGAAATTGCACAAGCAATTGAATTGCTTGGTGGAAAACCTAGTATGGCCGAATGTGACTGGATGATTGTTCTTGGTGTTCTTCTTGGAATTCATGGAAATTAATCCATGTGTCTTGCTTATTGATGATCATTTAACCTTGTGATAGGTTGGTTGGGCGAAGAACACCAAGTTGATCAAGTTAGTGCTTTGGCCGAAAGTATATTTGAGGTAACTCATGATCAACTCTTGTTTACATGGCATTGACGCCATGAACCATGCTTAATGATGCATTGGTATGTGTTGGATTGAATGGATGAGGAATGAATGATGAACATGAAGTAGGTGAAATGGGTACTATGGCCGATCAACATATGGGTAGTTTACATGGAATTTAGCTTATGTGCATGGTGCATTGTGCCATGAGTGAGGACTCAGAGTTAGTTGGGCAATATGGCCATTTACACAATTTAAATACTTGAGTGTGCTTGCATGATGTATGGCAATATGTGTTATGGCCGAAAGCTTGGTGCTTGGTAGTGAAATGGTATATTGAGTACCCAACTTACTTGGCATTAATGCCGTGGAAAGCCTGGTTCAGATGGTGACATTACCCGAGAATTGGTTACATTCCATGATACCATGGTTATGTTTATTGGTGATTATCTTATTATGTTGGTAAGTTGGACTAATGGGCAATACATGTTTAATTATTGCTGGCTTATATGGCCGAGAGCTTCCAAGTGTTGACTCATAGTGTCATTCATTGAAATCATGGTATTTGATCCATGGCTTATGTTGTTAATGATTATGCCTTATTATGGTAGGCATTGAGGTTGAGGAACACTTGGACACTTAAAGCTTGGTTGGAGACCGAGAGCTTTGAGGTAGGGTTCACTACACTTGAGTTTGCTTGGTAATATACACCATGGTTCAAGTGTTTAAGAGTGGCTAAGTGATGGTTAAAACTTGCCAAATGATTAGCTTAGTTGCTTGATGGGCTTATTGTTTATATTTTGGTTGCTCCATGTTGATTAGCTAATTGACTATGGTACATGTACTAGAAATGCAAGTGAATGTGGCCTATTTGCTTGGCATTTTGGGAGCTCCAAATGGAATGGTATTTGGTAAGGTTATGTGCAAGGAATGCACACCTGGTACATGTATGGCTTATATGGCCGAGAGCAACAATGTGAAGTGTGTGTGTGTACTTGTGTGCTTTGGTGATTTCTTGTGCATGCTAACCCCATTTATGAATTATTGCCATGGTTATCTATATATGTATATGCTTGCTTTTCTTGTCTTTGTGTTTGTTTTGCAGGTTGAGCTAACTAATTTGGAGGTTAAGCTTTGAGTGTATACTCGGCTTAACTAAATAGACTCATTTTTGAGTTGGGTATAATGAAGTGAATCCTACTGAGTTAAACTCACTGCCCATTCTCCATTTTTTTTTTCAGGCAAGGATATTCGGCCTGAGTAGTGCTAAGCTGCCTTGTGTGTGTGCTTAGTGTTTATTTGCTTTGTTTCCAAGGTATGTGCCAATGTGTGCTTGGCTTGACACTTTTGGTTTCATTACAAGTCTTATTGTGAGTTGGCCGAGACTTATGGTTTAAGTTTGCAGGCTAGTAGAGTGGGAACTGTCTAGGAGAGCATGGATACTTGGACTTTAGCTCTGATTTTGCTTTTCACCTTTATGACCATGAACATGGCTATGGGCTTGGTGTTGCAGTGTGTACTTTTGTATGGGATTCTTAAGGTGATGTTTGAGCATTAGGAGTTTGGTCTCGGTCTGTATATAACTTGGCATGAACAACTTATGGTTGCTTGGCATTATGTAGCCATGTTATGTTGCTAGGTAGACTACTCTTTTGGTTGTAATATGTGTAGTCTTGGATACCTAGATGGTGTGATGTTTTGAGGACCTTGTATGCCAAGTTATGTATGGATGGTGGATGGCATTATGCTATGGATATGATTGCCCCGTGGATATTATGGGCCAAGGTTTGGCACTTTTATGTGAATAGTATGGGCCTGAACTTGCATGAAATATGGTGCACCTCCTTACATGTATGTTTGATGGCCGAGAGCTACATGCATTACTTTGTTGTGGTTTTCAAAACTTAAACCAACATTGTGGGCTTCTTGGTTGCCATATAGTTAGCACACTTGATTGCACACCAAGTATGCACTGGAAGTTGCATTATTTGTTGCCTTGCTTGTCATGCAAGAAAGTGGTTTGGGCCTTACTTACGCTGCAAGTAATTACTAGTTTGGTTTGAAAGCCACCTGGGCCACCTCCCAGGCCCATTACCTTAAGAAAATAAGACTTAAAGTTAGTTCCTTTGGGTTAGGTCGAGAGCTAGTTACCCAGTTATTAGATTGGGCTTGTGAGTCAAGTTGGGGACTTACAGGCCAGGGCCTGTGTGAGGTGTG